>SPJY01014556.1:901061-991969 GCA_005191435.1 Raddia distichophylla
TTCTATTGTGATTGAAAGGGACAGTGATCGGAGAACGTACCGAGCGTCGTGCTGATAACGTATTTGATGCCAAATTGCTCAGTGTAAAGAGAATGTAAACTTTCTTTATTAATGATTGATCAGCCAGTTACAATGGGAATACTTTCCCTTTTATACAGAATATAAATGGCAGTTTCTTTCCCATGCTTTTGGCGTACGCAGTAGGCAGAGAGGTTGAAAACGGTTGCCTCCTTCTCTTCAGCGTATAGATTAAGCGCCTTTGATTAACTCTCAATTAGTGTTAATTAATTAATTAGATAATTAATATTTTGCCCATAATAAACTATCACAGTTTATTTCTCAACAAATGCTAACCTCTCAAAACCACTTAATTTGCTGTGCTGATCAAGAAACCACTTGTGTTAGAATTTTACCCCCAATGAAGAGCGAGTGTGAGTGTGTGTGGCGTGGACAGAACGCGGTTAATACATTTTGCTTGCATGAGTACCTCATTCTTTAATAGAATTAGTGAGAAATTTCTTAATTTTTTCTAAGATCCTTAAAATTATGTTAATATTAAATAAAAAATATTTGCAATAGGTTTTTTTAACTTTTTAAATAGGCTTCGTTCATTTCATTAAAAAAAGACACAATTTTTTAATTGCATAAGTACCTATTTTTCTATAGATTTAGTGATATTTTTTCGTAATTTTTCTAAAACCTACATATTTATTTAGACATTAAATAGAACTATTTGTAATAGAAATAACCTTTTTACTACTTTTTAAAAATAGGTTTTTTTATTTTCTTTGAGTCCCTGCTAATAATCGGTACGGAGTATAAGCTAAGAACCGGATCCGTTACAAAATGGAGCAAGCCAGGAATCGAACCTGAGACCTGCAATATACGTGAAGATGTTCTCACCATTGAGCTGCCTGTAGGTTCAAGTTTTTATGAAACATATATGTTGGTGATTGGTAAACGGCCCATCCTGGGACGGGCCTTGGGCCGATTCCGCACCGGCCCATCGCACAAGCAGAGGGTCCAAGGCGCCGTTCCCGGCCGTACTGACGGAAGCGCTTAACCCGCCAGCGGCTGTCCCGGGCTTGACCAACTCAAACCCTGCGGCACCATATGCCTCCCTGGCTATCCTTAGCCCAGGAGAAGGTCCCTCGGGTTATCCGCTTACCCGCTGGCAAGTGGAGGCAACACGCGGGCAGCCCGTCTTGTCGTTTGCCCTCTTTGACAGGCAACAGATGGTTGTTACACTACGCGACGCCCCCAACGGGTGGCGCGGGGCTGGCTCGGTCCAGTCAAGGCTATATTGGGGATAAAGGGAAAGTGCTTTCTCCCTAAAGAAGTGTTCTCCCCTGTATCGGCATGTTAAGACAAACACGTGTCCAATACTAACCCGACCAGCTTCTCCCTGCAGGCTCGAGACCAGACAGGACTCCAGAATAAGACAAGAGCCTCGTCGCTAAAGCAAAGACCGGTGCGGGGCCCGCCACATCAGTTTCGGGCGGCCCACCGCGCCTATAAAAGGAGGATTCCTTGACGTTCGATGCCCCCGGGATCCGATTCTATCTGACTCAAGCCCAAGCAACACCCACATCCGAAGCTTCCTTAACAAGTAGTTTTAGTCCTTAGTCACCACCACTGTAAGCTCGGGATCGGTGCCTCCAAGCCCGGTCTCGGCACCTCTGTACTGATTACCACCACATAATCAACAAGACTGGAGTAGAGCTATTACCCGGCAGTGGGGGCTCGAATCAGGGTAAATCATTGATGTCTTCACGGTTTGTATTGTTTTCTCTCTTTTTCCTACCGTACGAAGAATCTGTACCCGGATCACCAAGTCGCACCAGGCCCTTGTCCGGGAAGACAACGCGGCCTTAGCCCCCGCAGGCTTGGCAGCCGCCCTGAGCAGCTGAGAAGGGTGGTCGTTGGGCCTCACACCAACTACGTTCAGTGCGTAATAACTTCGTATAGCATACATTATACGAAGTTATACGACTTATTTTTGTAATTAAAGGTATTTTTAATTCATAAAATAATGGGAGGAATAAAGGAAAACAATTAAAAACATAAGGGTGTCATCTACCGAATCGATTCGTTGCTCGGGTGTCATTGGACGAAAGCGCAACGAATTGGATGTCATTTTTACCAAGTCCTGCGAATTGGGTGTCATACAGCTAAATTTCCCAAATCGCCTCCCTGGACTCGTGGGCCGGAGAGAAATTTCCTAAATCGCCTCCCTGGACTCGTGGGCCGGAGAGATCGAGCACGGAAGACATGGCCGTTTTAGAAAAGAACTTTTAGAAAAGACTGCGGGCTGTTTGGTCATGGAAACATTTAACTTTTAGACATTCATTTGACCATTTATCTTATTCAAAAATTTAATGCAAACATACGTTAATATAAATCATGCTTAAAACAAATCATAACAAAATAAATGGTAACTTATGTAGTTTTTGAATAAGACGAATAGTCAAAGGCGTGTCCAAAAGTCAACAGCGACTTGTTTTTATAACCAGAGGAAGTACTTTATAAGGATACTATAGGCTTATATAAGACAGAACAAAGGAAACAACGAACAACAAAAAATTAGTCAGGTTTCAACGTATAAAGCTTTTGGATAATGCCACCTCCAAAGGATTCACTCTCTCTCATACGAAGAAGCTACATCAACGATTATTGAAGCCATCAGGTCTAGAGATTTACTAGAACTAACTCCTTAATTACCTGGCCTACCATCGTGCAAGCATGGTTCCCCTAGGCAGAGGGCGGTGATCTAGACGGCTAACCCGCATAGGTGGTCCTAAACAACGACTAGGCAATTCTAGGTGGCATATAAATATGGCATTATCGTTGAAGATTGGATAGCACGCTAGTGTTGCAGGGGAGAAAAAGCTATATAAGAGGAAGAAGGCACAATGACACATTTGAGTAATTTTAAGACAATCAAGGGCCAAAAATGTTCATGACGGATATTTATAAAAGAGAAAATTACACTATTGCCCCTTAAACTTGTACCAAAATGTCACTACACCCTAACGGCCTAACCTAAATATTACTTTTTCTTCCCTCGAACTTGCATCCATTTGCATCGTTACTCCAAATCCATTAGGGCTCCCATTAAATGTAATTAAATGTTGAGGTGACATCTACAGGTCTGTTAGCCATGTTGAGGTGGTCTCTACATGATCATCTTCTTCCTCTCACCTCCCTCTCCTCTATTTATCTCTTTCTCCTTAGCAGAAGCTCCCTACCTCCTGGTCGCTGAATCCCATACCTCCCTCTTTGGCAAGACAACAGATTCCCTCCCTCTTCCTGGCTAGCGGATCTCCTTCCTTCCTCCTTCGCCACCGACCACCAGATCCCCGGCAAACTGCAACAACCAATGATTCCATCGACAAATCGAGCATGATGAGGTTGTCTTCGGATTTATGGTAGGCCATGCCTCTTGATCTGGGGCGTTCAGTGCATTAGATCTGGCTCAAAATGGCGATGACGAATTTGGGGCATACATAGTCGACACGCCTTCAACGTTGGAGCACCCATGGCGATGGCTCACGATAGGGTTGACCAAATCTGATGAGGAATAAAAGTCACGAATCCCTCGCGGCATGGCGCAACAACACTAGGAATATTGGTGAGGATAGGTGAGCCACCGGGAGGCATGATGGTAGTGCGATTGGAGCTCTTGGCTTCTCCACTGAGGAGGGGTGTTGTAAAGCGGTGCCTCGATGAAGAACATTAGCATGGTCTTCTCCGATTGTCGCTTGAGCCACATTGACATCATTGAGGGACATCGAGTTGCCGGTGCCGAAGGTGTGGGACATGTGTTAGGGAAGCTGTGAGGTGGTGTTGACGGTGGCTAACTGGTGTGCTACTGCACATTCCCCTTCTTAGCTGTTGCTCACACGAGAGAGATTTTGATAGAGATGATAATGTGGTTAATGTGGTCCATTTATTTGTGTGTGTAAGAGGGGGGTGATGTGACACCTAAGCATTTGACAAGGCTATGGACATTTCAACATTTAACGGTTGCCGCCTCAATGTGTTAGTAGAGCTCTAATGAATCGGGGGCTTGATTGCAAACAGATACAAGTTCGGGGGCTAATAAAAGGAAAATACAAGTTTATGAGCCTATAGTGTAATTTTCTTTTTCTACAAATTCACATTTTATAGTGGCATAAGAGGGTTTTTTACTTTTTGATGGCATATCTCTCAAGTGGGAACATTACAGTGCCATATATATAATGAATCCTTTTTCTGACGGCTATTAGTTTTTGGGAGCCA
The DNA here is from genome assembly GCA_005191435.1 of Raddia distichophylla. Classification (NCBI taxonomy): domain Eukaryota; kingdom Viridiplantae; phylum Streptophyta; class Magnoliopsida; order Poales; family Poaceae; genus Raddia; species Raddia distichophylla. Next base: position 905,343 of record SPJY01014556.1, read on the forward strand.
CTATGGATGGAACGCTCGGTGGTTGTTTAACCATTGTGCACTTGTTCCAAATGTTGGCAGTCTGTTCCAAACATGGACACAATTGTAGTGAACATACAATGTATTACCGGAACATTTGATTATTCCTATTAAAACACGATGTTATGACACGATGAAGCGTGCCCGACTTAGTGTTAAAACATGCTAGAAGAACTATTGGACATGCCAAAAGACTTAATATAACATGGCAAAAAATCTAATGAAACATGATGAAACATCGGTCGATATTGATGTGAAAAAAATGGTTGGAAGATGTGAAAAGAACGATCGGAACATGCCAAAAGAATTAATGTGACATATTAAAAAACCGATGAAATTATCATATTTTACAATACATCCACCCCATACAAACTAAAACGTTTCGCAAGAACAAAAAAATGTTGTTTGAACAAGCAAACTGAAACGTTCCATACTACGCGTGTGACATTTTAAGGCAAAAATAATGACGCACCTTCTTGACCTCAATCATTTTTTCCCTATATCCAGTGAGCTTCCACATCATGCTCGCCGAATCCAATCACTGATCTCTCCAACTCACTCGTTGTGCTTACCATAGAGATGTAAAGCGATGAAACGAGAAATAGAGAGATGAGAAGAGTTAGGAATAGGAGACATGAGAAAGAGGGGAGGGCGTGCGCGCCGACGCTACCACGCTGGCAAGACATATGAGGGTGCGTTAATAACGTTGTCGACGGCAACATGAAGACTTTTGTTTACATGCATAACTAAAAACAATGCTAGTATGTTTTAGAGAGAGAGAGAGAGAGAGAGAGAGAGTCGAGCACATAATCATGGACATAGGATTTCCCAGGCATGCGCGTATGACATTGGTGGCAACAACATTTTGATTTCATCTATATGTAGTAGTGGCGGGATTTATGGCAAGTAAAGTGTCCATACTTTCAGAAGTATAATTAACAACAGTATCGTTATTCTTTTATGTAAAATTGGTTAAAAATATCAGTAATATAACCCACCTATGTGTTATGAACATATGATATTTTGGTAAGACGTAATTTTTATAAGTGGTACGAGCCCAATTCCCTTTTCTGGACCAAATAGAGTAGTTTTGTAAGATCATGATTCATAGCTGGTTCCGTATCCCCTCCGAGTCCCGAGTCTCGACCCCTCGCCTTGCCCAGTTGCCCTCCCGAGTCCCGCCCGACCCCCTGATCCGGGCCTCCGGTGATCCCCTCACCGCCATCCACAGCACCCACCACCCAGGCAAGCAACCTCGGCTCATCGTCCTCCCCACTCGCTTCCTCTCCCCTACCAGCGCGCGGCGGCGTGCTTGGGAGGGCGAGATCGAGGCTCGTGCAGGGCCGCGACGGCGGCACCAGGTGGGAAACTCTTCCTCAGGCCTCCTCTCTTTCTCTCTCGATCCCCTCCTCCGAGCGTATTCCCCTCCCTCCTCTCTCTATGCGTCGAGGCACCGCTCGGCTTCCTCTTCCCTAGAGCTGGTTCCCTCCTTCCCCTCCCCAACTGATGGCGGGCGGTGCCCGGTCTCGTTCCTCACCTTGACCGGACCCGGCCTGCCGCAGCGACACCGGAGGGAGCTGAGCCGAGAAGACCAAGCACACGTGGGCAAAGGTGCGTAGCCGGCGATGGGGCGTGTGAGGCAGGGCTGGGATTGGGTGAGGGGGTGGTGCTGGTGGGGATAGGGGCCATCCAGAGATTGGCACGGTTATTCTAGGCCTAGGCGGCCAAAGTACAAGCAATGCAATTTGAAGCATAAGGTTAATAATCTATGCAATTTGGTATAGGTAGCAAGTAAATGAAGGTAAACGATGTTTCTACTACAGCTTACAGTAGCATTAATCTAGAGCAGCACAACAATACTAATTGTCTACTAGCCCTATATTAGCTAGTAGCTACTACTAGCTTGTAAGGACTAAAGCTACAACAGTACAAGCAGTAGCAAACATAGCAACCCTAGAGCAACATCAAACTGCAAAATCAGTAGCAGCCGGCGGCCACAATGGAGCATAGTAGGTGGCGGTGCAGCAACAGCAGCAGGCAGCGATGGCGGTGCTGCAGCAGCAGAACTGCAGAAGCAGCAACCTGCGACAGCGCAACATGTGTGTAGCAGCAGTAGCTGGTGACGACGGTGATGACCGGTTGTGGTACCTTGCCAACTCGGTGATGACTGGATGTGGAACTGGGAGACCGCTAGAGGGATTTTGTGCGGAGGAGGCGAGGAGCTTGACATCGACGTCCAGGGGAGAGCGACACCAGCAGCTGGTGGTGAAGAAATGGTTGCAACGCCGACTGGATTTGGGGATTTTGACGATCCGTGGTGCCAATCGGGTAACCCTAGTTCAGCCCAGGCTGCCCAGCCCCTCCTCTTCTATTTCTCTAGACGCAGAGCCCATGCCGGAATCCCCTTTCCTTCATCTTGGCCCCTGGGCGCCGCCTAATCCCTCTCTACCTTGCTCCGTCTGGCTTTCGAGATGCCGCTTGGCGCTGCTCAGATCTGTCTACGCGGGCAGCCCGACTAGCGCGCGGATCACATGGTAATCAGGGTGGGGACCCTGTGTCTACCTCCTACACGGAGCCTAGGGGATCACTGGAGATTGGGAGGGGGAAATCATCGAGCGCAAATGCTTGATTGGAAGGTGAGGATGAGTGATGTTCCACTCATCACTCTCCACCAAAAGAGGCTTTTTAAGTGGTAGAGATATGTGTTTATTTGACTATGAAGGTGACGGTGCAATTTCTTTAAGGAAATTGTGTTGCGTTCTGTATTTTTGCATGCTCATTGCCTATGCTGACTGGATCTGTCATGAATGAAGTTTGAAATGTTACTGTCACATTATACAACACCTGCATGTTTGGCTTCACCTGGCTATAATGTAAGAAATTTGTTTCTTTTTCAACTGCCTTCACCTAGGTTCATGGATACCAATAGCAGTGGTAGCTTGTAATCGGTATTGTTAAAGAGAATTAATAAGATACCAATGAAACACCTGAGGCAGCAAATTTCACCAAATCAGATACACAAATCCAAATTGGATTCTGACATCAGTGACCAAAGCAGCAATGTCCACGTGTGAAAAAATTGGAAAAAGTGCTCTCATATCATTGTCCGTTTCTGGTTTGGCAAAATAAAACTTGTTTGCTCCACCTTGCCAAAATAACACTGCAATCATTCTCCGACACCAAAACGACACTTTTGTCCACATATGTCACAAATTTTTAGTGTCCGGGTTTTTCTTTTTTCACATGGGAGATCCTTTTAACATGATAATTCCCAGTTTAGCCAACCCTTAATCCCAATCCCCAACTGTACGACCCTTTCCATCTACTACATGTGCTCAAAGCTTGTTGCATTTTTCCGTTGGAGAGATGACAGAGGAGAAACCGGAATAGGAGAAAGAACGACAGAGGAGAAACTGGAATACTGTGACTAAATGGCAAAGGAATCCAACCTGAAGACACCTCATGTTTTTACTTGCCAACTAGTATTGGCAAATGCATCAGTTGGATAGGGTTGTTCTTTTGGTATTTTCAGTATGCATGTTTCGGCAAATGCATTTTTTTTAAAAAACTTCAGCTCAGTATTGGTAAATACCAACTTATTTTACCTCGCTTTAGGCAAATACCACATTTACCAAGGTTAGTACAGATTTTGAAATGGTACGGCAACTTCAATTGCAGCCAAAACTTACAAGTATTGATAGTTGCCCTAACATATGAGCGATTTTGAACACTAGTCAGTTGTAGCTAGCACTCTTGGTTCTGCTCTATTCTGAATCCTTAATGCCTATTTTTTCATAAAGCAATCAAGCAACAGCAGCCACGAGTTACAAGTCTATAATCTCAGTGATGTATGGCAAGCATGAAGAACACAATCCATTTAAGAAATTAGCCAAATGGCCTTTTTGTCTTTTTCCTGATTTAGCCGGCGGATGGTCCGGATCATAAGAACCAATGATTTGGTATTTTTGGTATAGTTGGAACTTGCACAACCCTCCAATTGGCCCTTCCATTTTCTTCCATTGGTTTGTAATGCCATCTTGGGTAACGGGGCGTGGTTTCCTTTGTATATTGGCAACTCAGGAGAGAAAAGACTGGTATTTTGTCAAACTGGAAATCACATAATTGTATGAAAGAAATTTGCTATATGATATGCGGTAAGGGACATTTGCCTTCTATAGGTCAAGGATGCATGTTATGAAGGAGAATCTAGTGTATAATGCACCCCACCAACTGGTGGATTATTAACACATTACAATTTTATTTCACATGGTCATACATTAATAATGTCATATATGATACAATAGCAGACAGCTAATGACTTTATGGTTGCTTCCGTATTTTTTCCAAAGCGGGTTTAATATTTTCTCAGTTTTTTTTTATCTGGTAATGCGAGAGAAGTGCTGTTTCTTTCATGATGCATAATTCTGGATTTATGATAACTCTTTTGTTTTTTCTATCTAAATAGCAGTGCAGCAGTATGGAGCAGCCAAGTTCATCTCCAGATCAACCTTCAGCTTCTGGTTATCTTCCATGGTCTTCTTCAACAGGGGCTTCCTGGAACTATTCAGTTGATAATTCTAATCAAGGTGCAGTTTATTACGATCCACAAAGGGATGTCTCAGTTTCAGGAGCTACTCAAAATATGACAAGTTCTGCATCTCATGTGGTTCAATCAGTTGTGGGAACCGCTAATACAACTGATTCTTATGCACCTTACTCAAATTCTGTTCAAGCTGGCTACAGCGCTGCACAATATTCAAATTATTACTATAACTATTCACAAGCTGCAAATGATTCTTCTGTTCAACAAGGAGTAGATCAAAGTTCAGGTGCTGCTTATCAGCCTCTTACTTCATTTCAGAATTCGGGATCTTACGTTGGTCCTACAAGTAACACATATTATAATGCTGGTGCTCATCAGACTGCGGCGCCAGGATATGCAACTAGCAACTATTATTATCAAAACAATGCTTGGGCTGGAGCAAGCTCTGGAAATAATCAGGCCCAATCATACCAGAGTTACACTCCGTCAGATAATAATGCAGTCCAGGGTTCCAGTTCATTACCCAGCAATTCTTTCCACTATCCTCAGCAGTACAACCATTGGTCTTATTATTATGATCAATCTGCACCAAATTCAGGTGGCCTTACAAGTGCTGGTACTGATGCTTCTGATACAAAATCTGCCAGTGCTGGTTCTGGGTATGTGTATTCCAGCACCCAGCCACCTCCACCAGGCACTACACAATGGAAAAATGATGCTGGTGCACCTGCTGCAACCCATCCACAGGTATTATTATTTGTTCTGTTTTTCTTCTCCTTCCGTCTATTTTGTTACAGCAATGCACAAGACACTGTCTGCACTTGTATAACCTCTCTGTTTTCAGTTCTGCGATGTATCACTTTTTGGTTCATCTGCTTCTGAATTCTGATGGTCAAATCAATTAGTTACGGTTACTGTTTGTTAAGCAATTATAGAGTTAAACATTACCTTTTATTGCCTTTTTCATGCAAATATTCTTGAATTTCCATGTAAGTTGTTCATGGGGGATTTTCCTAAAAATTTAGGTTCTGTTTTTTTGGTCTGATCTAAACGGCTGAACAATTAAAATGACTTAATTTTGAGAGCTTCTTGAGATAGTCTCGAGATTCGGATCCATTTCGTTTGACTTGCCTTTAAATTGTTAGGGCCCACATTCCCCTTCAAATTGATAGTTTTGTAGGTACAGTTGTGTTATGGTGCTAGGGCTGCACGCAGGTGGAGGCGTGGAGCTGCACATAAACAATACCCATGTGACTGTAGCGCCGTGAACAATGCCAGTAGGGTACTCTAGTGCTGGTCGCATCAGGAGTTACTCCTTTTCAAATTGGCGAGAAGAGTTCTAGTCAAATCTGGGATAAGAGCCCGAGATATGTTTGTTAGAGATTAAACTTATTCATCCGTATAAAATGGAGAGCTTTTGTATCAATGCTAATCAATCAAAGAGTATATATATACTCATAAGTTTATTTGTAAGGCCAGAACTCAGAGCCTCTCTACCGTGTGTCGATGTCAGGAAAAGAGCCCTAGTGGTGGCTAGATGAGAGTGAGTGCCCTGTTCCCATACACTTGGTCCTCAAACCCTAGATGAGAGCGACTGCCCTGTGCTCCTACCCTTGGTCCTTGAACAACTAACCCACCACACAACATTTGGTACAACAAGTTGCCTAGCTGTACACTCTTTTCACATACACTTTTAAACACGTGGACCTCCCTATGCTGTCTACTACACATTATGCATACCCTAGAAGGATTGTTTTAATAGTTTTTGTAGTGCTATTTCTTAACCATCTTATTTGGTTGTGTCTAACATGAACAATGAAGCTACTACTTTTTTTTTTTATGGAAACCGCTCATTTTTGTGCAATTATGTAACTTTTGACTTTAGTTGTATTATTCTATAATCAACTTTCTGTTTTTTTATTTCTGAACCCATGGGTGGTATTTAACTTCTGGATTCAGCCATGAAAGAGGGATGCACATTTCATTTGAAGGGTTTTGTTCGTTAAATTTCACTTTTTTCCTATGACCATGATGAGTAATCTTTTTTTTAAAGTTGTTTTCTCTTCTTCTATATTTCTTATGCATGCTATAGCATGTTCTTTCCAGGCTTTATACTTGAAAAGATATTTTTTGGTTCATATTCTAATCGATGCCAATTGCAGGCATATCAAAATCAGCATGTCAACCAGGCACCAGGTGCTCCAGGGTTTCAAAACCAGTATGTCAACCAGGCACCAGGTGCTCCATTGTTTCAAAACCAATATGCTAGCCAATCAGTAGGTGTACCAGGGTTTCAGAACCAGTATGTCAACCAGGCACCAGCATACCAACAGAGTGCTGCAAATTATAGTCAGTTACCACTAAGTAACCAAACAGATCAACAGAAGGCTTTTCATGCACAAGGCCAAAGCTTGAATGTTTCGTCAGTAAATTATGCTTATGAAAACACACAGCCAACTTTGCAGGGTTCTGTGGCATCAGATGCACGTGTAAACAAAATACAGATCCAAACAAACCCTCGAATAGCTCTAGGTTTTCCGATGGCTATGCCCAAAGCAGAGAAAAAAAATTTCGAAGGTGAATCATCACTAAAACCCGCTTATGTTAGTGTTTCGACGCCCAAGAACGATGTGAAAGCAGCTCCAGATGGTCATGAAACCGCAATACCAGTAAGTACTATAACTTCTACTTCATTTTTTTTTCCTTAGCAGCAATGATGCTATGATCATCTGCTAAGCTGGATGGAACCCTCACTATGTCACACGGAACGAACTCCCTGTAAATGTAGACACACTAAAGTTGAAATAATACTGGGTAACTGTACAATTGAAATTATCCTTGTAATGTTGTATCCTTGCCCAAGCGTTTTGCTTTTTCAAAATTAAGTTTTTCATTAAATAACTTTTCTAGTCACCATGTTTGTGTTGTCATATATTGATGTCACGATATGTATGATTTGATATCTTAATATTCAAGTCTTAGAGGGATCATTATCATCACCATGCTATTTTACATTATCCTTACGCTGTTTAGGGATCATTTCCTGTTTCACTTCGCACTTATGTTGAGCGGAATCTTTCCCGCTGCAAGGATGATGCTCAGAGGTCTGCTAGTCAAAGTATCTTGAAGGAGGTTTGTACTCTGTTTTTTTTTAATTATTCTTTTAACGTTGTCTTGGTTTTTGCTTGTCTAGCTATTTGTTACAAATATAACCACCAATTGATGATATTGCTTAATACTTTTGAGGAAAATATTAATGGAAGAAATAACTAATGTTGAAAATATGAGAAAATTAAATCTTTTTCATGCTGGCAAGTTGTATGTGATTGGAAATGGTAAAATAAGTTTGCTGTTGGTAATTCACTAATTCTGGAATCCATTACCTTTTAGGGGCAAATAAGTGACTTTCACAACTCTTGATTCCGAAATCCATTGTCTATTTACTAAGTTTTACCTTTCTTACTTTCAGATAATCACCAAGGCAACTGCTGATGGGACTCTTCATACTAAGAACTGGGACATTGAGCCTCTGTTTCCTTTGCCAGAAAATGCTACGAGTACAAATATGACAAGGTGTGCTGTTCTTTTCCTCCATATTTATTTTTCATTGGTGACAATGTGACTTTAATATGTGGTATTGTTATGGTACTGCTCTAACCAGCTTTGCCAGTGTCCAGTATTTTCATGTTTTCCATGACCACTTGAACCCAAGTTTGTTGAAATCGTAACAATTAGATACTAGGATCATAAGCAACAATCACCAAAACCAACTACTTCTCAGTTCTCCCTAAGAATCACTGAAAGGATAAGGAACAAACTGTAACACAATGTAAGTTACTAAGTTAGATGACCTTCCATTGTACGTTCACCATGATAAGAGGGTGAGTGAGCTGGGTTATCTGCTTGCTTAAGCAGGTTGGGTGTGTAAGTGAGATGACCAAATAAAAGCACTGCAGCATTAACTCTGCAAACATGGGAACTTAAAACATATTTCCAAATGTTTGTTCTGTGGATGTTTTGTGTCATAATTTGTTCGGGAGGGCTTTACCTTCTCCCTGGAGCTTGTTATGGACTGTGCATGTGTTGGTTTGCCGTTTCAGTATAAGTTTAGTTACAGCTTCGCCAATATAAGCCCTCCATTAGGGAGAATTAGCGTTATGGTAGTACCCCCTAACAAGGCCTGCACCAATTATCTGTTGGATTTAATCTTGACATTCAGAAGTAGAATTTAAATTTTCCACTTAGTATACGTACTAGATAGCTGTAGGTCTAGCCTAATACTTGTAATACCTTAGAGATTAAAGTTTTGCTTAGAAAGGAAGGAAGCAGCTTCATGCATGTACAAGAAGGTGTGAGTTGTAACTTGGTGTTTTACATTTTCACTATTAGCTGGCAAGGTCAGTTGTGGTGGTCTTGTAACACAGCAATGAGATGAACTGAGCCATGAAATTAATGAAATATGTAGCTTAATCATGAGCTAGCCATTGCCAGTTCCTTCCTCCTGTTGGTGAAAAACACTTAAGTGTGTGTGTGCATTACTCTGGGAGGCTGTGCTAGTTTGAGCTCCTGGGCCAACATCGTCTAATCTTGATTTATTTATTCATTGGTTCTTTGGCAGCGCCTCGAAGGATTTAAATCCCTTCTCCTTTGCAACATCTAGGAGGAGCCCTAGTAGACGTACGAAAAGTAGATGGGAGCCTGTTGCAGAGGAAAAGATTGCCTATAAGGTCGATATGATGTCTAAAGAATCAGCGAAAAGTAATATCTTCAATATTTCAGAAACAACTAAAAGAATGGTAAGTCCTCAGGATGGGTTCACATTTATGCGCCTTTTATTTTGAAATATGCGAATTCGAAAGTATTCACCCCAAGCCTGCTTCTATGTTTCAATTTGGTTTTTTGGAAGATACTTAGCTAAAGAATTAAGTATGTCGCAGGGTAACAGTTGGGATGTTGGGAGGTTACTCCAATCACGCCAAAGTTTAAGCCAATGCAACCAGAGGCCTACGAAAAAACAGCGGATTGGTTGTAATGCAAGTCTTACGGAAAATGGAAATGCTTCAAGTGACAGCGATAAGGAGCAGGATTTAACGAAATATTATGGCAGTGCAATCACACTAGCAAATTCACCAGAGGAGAAGAAACGACGGGAGCATAGGTCTAAACGTTTTGAACGTAGTCAGGGTGCATCGTCAAAATCTAGAAGTTATCTACCACATAAACCAGCCAATACATATATCAGGAGAGATATTTCAATGCTTCATAGAAGTAATGGAGATGATGGTAACTTGGCAGTGGAGGATTTGGATTGGGATGCACTGACAGTCAAGGGAACATGTCAGGAAATTGAGAAAAGATACCTACGCCTTACTTCAGCACCTGATCCTGCCACAGTAAGGATATTTTGCTAATTGCATTGTAAATTTTAGGCCGGGAACACAGTTGATAGAAAAATTAGCTTTAGCTGTTTATTAGCCCTTGTTTCTGTTTTCTTGCATTTGTTTTCAGACCACATCTTTTGCAGGTAAGGCCAGAAGATGTCTTAGAAAAAGCTCTTCACATGGTTGAGACATCTCAAAAGAATTATCTTTACAAATGTGACCAACTGAAATCTATTAGGCAAGATCTTACTGTTCAGAGGATTCAAAATGAGCTAACTGTCAAGGTAGTTCTTCATAACTAACTTCATATCGTGGTATACTGCAATATCATGCAGTTCAATTTATCTATCTCCTGTTGTAAATCCTTTCATATACGAAAATTAGTTAGTTAATACTGAATTGTATGCCATCCTTTTTTTAATGCAACAAGTATATGCTATCTTTGAATTATCATTTTTCTCTTCTTTTTTTTTGGGGGTGGGGGCATCTGTTATGGGCAGGCCCAATAGGAGCCAAATGGCCCATGAATAGTACGAGTGGTTACTGCAGCGCCATGAACAGTGCTTGTGGTATTGTAGAATGTGTTGGAAGGGATTAGGTTAATTGAGTTTCCAAGGTTAGAAATTAGTTTCCTTAGATGGTAAGATTACTTTTCTTAAGGTCCAAGATAGATCCAACATAGATCTAAGTTAGTCCTCCCAATAAAAGGCAGTGTTGAATCCTTTATCGGTCATCCAAGCAATGAAGTAATTTGAGATCCAATCTCATAGGCCGTGTCTACGATCAACAACCAAAGGCATTAGTTTCGACAACAACTCGTTTAGCCTGTATTAAGGGCCGTATTCCCCCCATTGCATGCTTGCACGCAACATTGGTATCAGAGCTAGGTGATCCTCTCGCTATGGCTTACAAAGGCCAGCGCTTGCGATCATGCTACTTCCACGGCCATCTCCGCTAAGATCGGCTTATGTCCGAACAACCAAGGTAGTACGACTACGGTTGGAAGTTTCGTGAAGAACGACGACCATTCGAGCAGTTGCGGTATCAAGACTACCATCCCCATGAAGATTGGCGTCCCATTGAGCCACCCCGGTCATACAACTACTGTTAACGGTGCCGCGAGGAGAGTCGTATCTTCGACGACCACTGGCATGCGTCAACAATCGGGGATCAGTTCCGATCGATCTTCCCAACAAGATGGACTTCAACGAAATTTGCCAATCCATCATCAACAAGCTGGAGCACATGAAGAAGATAATAGATGGCGTGACAATGCTCTCCACAGCACCAGCGACACTACCAGCCACGTCAATGTCTGATGATGCGATTCACCAATGCAAAAAGAACACAACCAAAGCCATGCGTGGCAAGGTGGATGTTGTTACCAAGATTGAGGAGCCGCTACAAATCACGAAGGCTGACAAGGCGGAGGAGTTGCTACAAATCACGAAGGTTGGCAAGGTAGGGGAGCCGCTACATAGTGCGAAGGTCAACACGGACCACATTAATGGATCTTGTGCCTTCCGTTTGAGGGCTCCCATGGCGACGAGGGCCCTGACGGAACGACATTATGACATCCAGCCCAACATCGCTCCATGTCTTCCTCCATGCTGAGCGCACACTCGGCAACATCGACATCTCCATCCTCATCGACAAATGGGCTGCAATTCGTCTTCAACAGCGGCGTCAAATCCTTGGGCGCTGCTGCGTCAATCTACGCCGTCAAGATCTCTTGAACTTCAACCTTGAGGGCAAGGTTGATTTGATGGGGGGAGTAATGTTATGGGCACGCCTAATAGAAGCCAAATGGCCCATGAATAGGATACGTGGATACTATAGCGCCATGAACAGTACCCGCAGTACTGTAGCACGGGTTGGCATGGATTAGATTAATTGAGTTTCCAAGGTTAGGAACATAGTTTCCTTAGAAGATAAGATTACTTTTTTAAGGTCCAATATAGATATGAGTCTTTTTTTAGCGTCCAAGTTAGTCCTCCCGATAAAAGGGGGTGTTGAATTCTTTATCAGTCATCTAAGCAACGAAGTAATTTGAGATCCAATCTCATATGCGGTTGCTCCGATGAACAGCCTAAGGTGTTAGTTTCAATAATAGCTCGTTTAGCCTGGTACTCCATCATTCTGATTTTCCAGAATAATTTTATTATTTCTATTGCTTGTTCTTGTTCCAGGTTTATGAAACTCATGCACGTTTAGCACTTCAAGCTGGAGATTTACCTGAGTTTAACCAGGTTTGCTTATCTTAGTCTGGTTCATATTTTTGCTTGAAATAAGTAAAATAATCATGTGGTGTGTGCTATTCTATCTTCTATCCCAGTTCTTAGTTTCACAATGTGCAATGAAGTAGGACACTAAGGATGATAATGATGCTTTTCTATTAGTAAATTGTCTTGCTAGCAATCATCTAACTTTTTCTGTGGTGGAACCAATGTTGGGGCAGCCTCCATTGCTACCCCAGTGGAACTCACCAACAGCCTTTACTATTATTATTGGCATCCCTGCATTATTCTAAGAAACCTTGTGGTCGTTTTCCTTTGGGATTTACCCACGTTGTCACTGGTTCCGGTTTACATCCCTGTCAATTTTTAAACAAAGGCATAGTTTATGGCTGTACTGCTACTTGCAGCTGTTGCAGTAATGTAGGAAATTGTTTGTACTAAAGTGTGAATACTTTGTAACTGTCCTGTGAAAACTATCTATTTTAGTCTTATTTGATAATTGACATTGATAGATGATAATCATTTTCTGTTGGGACTTTTTGCAGTGCCAATCACAGCTGAAGAGATTGTATGCTGAAGGAATCCAGGGTTGTCATCTTGAGTTTTCTGCTTACAACTTGCTTTGTGTCATGTTACACTCTAATAACAAAAGAGACTTGATTTCTTCAATGGCAAGGTATATTTGTTGCATATTAAGGGCTTGAAGGTTGCATCCTGAGTTCCTTGTTACATTAACCATATTTGATGCATCCATTGTTTTCAGCTTGTCAAAGGAAGCCAAGCAAGATGGAACTGTCAAGCATGCACTCGCAGTTCATTCTGCTGTTTCATCCGGAAATTATGTCCTGTTTTTCAAATTATACAGGACAGCACCCAATTTGAATTCATGTCTTATGGGTAGAGGAGATGTTTATTTCTCTCTTCTTCTGTCAATCTGATAGGCTCATTATTTCATTAATTTGATGTTACTTTTTACATATGCTATTGTCTTTGTAGATCTCTATGTTGAGCGGATGCGCTTTGAGGCGATAAAATGCATGTCTAAATCATATCGCCCAACTGTACCTGTGAGATATGCTGCACGAGTTTTGGGATTCTTAAGAATTGATGAAGTTTCTGAAGCAAACATAGCTGATGGAACAGAAGAATGCGAGGAATGGTTAAAAGCGCATGGTGCTGTTCTTCAGGTAGATAACAATAATGGAGAAGTGCAGATAGACACAAAGGTATCTATGTTCCATGTTTATGTAGTGTATCTATGTTATCTTATGGTTTTTGAAACATTACACTTCTTCTGTACTGCATGACAGGTTTCTTCTACTTCTCTATACATGCCTGAACCTGATAACGCTGTTTCACATGGTGACGCATCTCTGGCAGTGGATGATTTTTGGGCGCGGGCATCATAAGCTATGTCATGGTGAGCATTTTCCACTCTTTTTGCACTGAGCTTTGGAGGTACGGCATTAACGTGCCAATGCCAGTAGAGGAATGCTCTGCTAATAGAGCACATGAACTTGAAAGGGATCATATGAAGGATAACCACAGGCTCTTGAATTGAATTGTCTTCAAGAACAAAATTGAAAATGCATGCTGCACACCAGTAGGTGGCTTTCTAGTGACCTCATGCTGTTAGATGGTTAACACTTGACAGAGCTCGTTAATTCTCCAGCCCTGTGAGTTTCATACGACAAAATCAAATTTCTGGAGCAGCATTCACTCAAAGCGGTATGCCTTGGCAGCACTGTTTTCATGCTTTGCCATTCAAGCATCAAGTGTACATGTCATGGAGAACTGTGGCAGTGTGGTCACAGGATTCAAATGTTGTACAATTTTTTTCGTGCACATACAGGTGGGTGGTGTGGACCTGATCACACATTCTCCACTGGTTAACTGGAAATAGTAAAAAGGAATTTAAACATACTAATATTGTTCTCCTGAGAATTTGTTCCCCTTTTTGTTGGAAAAGAATAATATCATGTTTCTTGATACTTCATATTAAAATCGAATAATATATTAGTTACAAACTGTTCGAATTAGCCTAGTGTACTATGGTAAACAGAATCGTAACCCCCCTCGAGTAAACTTTACAAGTTGATTCTAAAATTAAGCAAAGCTATCTCCACTTTTGTTTCTACCTTGCATGTGTGAAAAATCCGAGTGGTTCGATGCATCATGTGTAACAAATTATAACAATGTACCTGTCTTATGTCATAAACCTCCGAATTGCTACTGTTATCTTTGTATGACAGGTTGTCGACTTACGTGGCTCAATAGAATACTCTTGTACATTTGTGTTGCTCGCACGAATGATCTTGGCTGGCTGCCTACAGATCGAACGGTCAGACTCGAGTGAAGACTCCACAGCTGTTCGTTCGTGCGTATGCACACACAAATGTCCTTTTGCCCTGATGACCATCACAAGAATCCTGATCCTGATTTAACATAACATCGAAGTGTTGCTGACCTGCCTTGTTTTCAGCCTTTGCCAACGGCAAAATTTACTTTCAGATGCCCTAGCGGATCGCCAGCAACCTCCCGGAGAAATCGCAGATGTGTGATATAATCCATACTCGAGTAATTGTGATACATTTAATCGCAGATGTGTGATATAATCCATTGATATAACATCACAGTAGATTATTTTATTAAATACGATTTAATTGTGGATTATTTTGGATATTTTTCCCGGGAGCGGGCGTAGAAGGCGGCGCAGACCGCAGAGCAGCATGCCGACGGCGCAGGCGGCGCCCCATGACGAACGTCTCCCGATAGCAACCGGCGCCAGCGCAGGTGTTGCTTCTGCGGACGCCGGCCTCCCACTCGTAGAGGAACGCGCGTGGCGAGGAAGTCGCCGGCGACGGGTGGTGGCGAGGGAGGCGACGGCGAGGAGGCGAGATGTTCTACACGCAGATGCCAGTAGCGATTGCACCGACCCAGAAGCCAATAGATCCATAGGAACCGATCCGTTTCGGCTTCACCAAAATTTAATCCGGCGCAATGACTTCTTCTTTTTTTTGTGTGCGTGCGTGGATCGTATCGGTTGGTCGATGGGTCGGACCGATCCATTGACATCCCTGGGCCGTACGTGCTCGCTCAACACCCATTGCCTTGCCCCTTGCATATATCCCAACTTGGCATATGCTAGTTTGCATAAATCCGTCGACACATCACACACCTGTGTTATAAGACTCACCTAATCGACTTTGTCAGAAAATAGTTGCCCGCCGGCCGGGGCTCACTCACAGTACTATCACCCCAGCACACCAATGACCAATCCCCACGACCCCACCCCGGGCATCCTCCAACCGGCACCAGCGCAGGTGTTTGCTTCCGCGGGCCCCGGCCTCCCACTCGTAGAGGAAAGCGCGCGGCGAGGAAGTCGCCGGCGACGGATGGTGGCGAGGGAGGCGACGGCGAGGAGGTGAGATGTTCTACACGCAGATGCCAGTAGCGATGGCACCGACCCAGAAGCCAATAGATCCATAGGAACCAATCCGTTTCGGCTTCACCAAAATTTAATCCGGCGCAATGACCCATTACCATTATTCTTTCTTTTTTGTTGTGTGGGGATCGGATCGGTGGGTCGATGGGTCGGACCGATCCATTGACATCCCTGGGCCGTACGTGCTAGCTTAACACCCATTGCCTTTGCCCCTTGCATATATCCAACTTGGCATATGCTAGTTTGCATAAATCCGTCGACACACTTGTGTTATAAGACTCACCTAATCGACTGTGTCAGAAAATAGTTGCCCGCCGGCTGGGGCTCACTCAAAGTACCATCACCCCAGCACACCACTCGCCACCCCGGGCATCCTCATCGACACGATACGGGAGCCAACGGATGACTGCTCGCGCGACGGCACACGGCGGCCACAGCCGGCCGGGGCCACCGCAACGCTCTGTTGGTCCGGCCCAGCTGGGAGAGTCCGAGGCGAGGCGGCGTCCAAGCGCGAGCGGGGCGCCGGACTGGGAGGCGCAATGAAGGCGCAACGTGATGCTGCCTGCCAGAGCGAGCCACCGGCTGCGGCGCGCGGAAGGAAACCGAGCCACCCTCCGCCCGCGGGAACGGAGCGGAATTTTTGGGCCAGTTCTTCGGGCCTTTTTTTTTTTAAAAAAAAGAACAGTAAAACCGTTCATTTGATGATAGGTAAAAGAGTTTACAGTACAAAATCAGTCCCAGACCAGCCGAGGGGGCAGAGTCAGAAAAGTATAGCAGAGTTAGTAATTAACTAGAAAAGAAGAAGAGGAGAAGGAATGTACGGGGATGTCATCCCAAACAATTGCAAGTTTAGTAAAGCGCAGACATCCTTAGCTCTTGCCGCCCTCCAAGCCCGGAGCTCGTCCTTGACAAGATCGACAAGCTTAGTGGGTATAGAGGGAGATGCGTTGTCGTCGAAGATGCGTCTGTTACGTTCAGTCATGTTACGTTCCAGTCAAATGTGCCAATTAAGCGGCGACCATCAAGATGGAGCCCACAGACTTCCTGACTGTCGGACACGAGTTGTTGATTGCGTCTTCCCACCAGCTAGGAAAAGACAATTTGTGTCGAGGGGAGGCAAGCAGATCAGGAGATGAAGCCGTTCTTTGGGGCTTAACGGTTTATTGGCTTATCTTCATGGAAAAGGCGCATATACTTTAGGTTTCTGGGTTTGGTTTTTTGCTGTCTCGAAGGTATGTCCTAACATTTAAAAAAACAAGTCAAACAAGATGGATCCGGCTCTCGAGTATCTTGAGAGCTATCAATGTTCAGCCATTTCAGCTGTTCAACCGTTTATAACAACCCAGAATAACAGACCCTTTTATTCCTTGGAAGCGCATGCAGCGGGCCATCGCTGAACCGATGCCGCCCACAGTGGAGGCCGGAAAAATAGGAGCTATGGAACTCAAGTGGCGAGTCTACAACAAACTGATATTAAATTTGTTGGTCTTTTATGAAATAATAACACAGAGAATGCAAATTTCTTTGATCCACGAACATTTTTTTCTTCTAATTTCCATCTTTTTCCCGTATTTTCATGATGAAATAACCAAAATCATATTAGGCATAATTAATGTATTGTTGAATATGATAGTCAATAAACTATTTTTTCGGAGATGGAGAAAAGATAAGTTTCTACTTGCTACTTGTTTTGGGAAGCGTATGCCCATCCATTTATATCCATATAATGTACGGGTGTTGCTAATGACGGTAATCATAATGCATCTTCTACGCTTTTGTACGAAGATGTTTTCACTAAGAAGTTTAAAATTCTACCTCTATAATTTCAGCCTCTTACCACAAAAAGATTGCCCCATCCTCTATGATTTCTTCATATTTTACACGTCGTTATCTAAAATATTTGTTCCTCCAGCAGCCCCTCTATCTATAAAAAGTCAAATACAATCATGAATTACTTGCTTTGGCATAACCTTAAACCTTTACAAACCATTTTCTTTCTTTTTGTCTTGAAAATACTATGAAACAATCATAAAATACTTTGTATGGGGGAGGAGTACAAAATAACGATAAGACAAGTAGATCAATATATCATCTTTAACCATTTTCTCTTCACTCTATTCTTCTGGAAGCGATATGGTAGGACTTAGGAGATGATTTTACACGGAAGTTAACTTTGTATTGCACGATGTCCCATTTGCATATATCCCTTGTCAATGTTCTAGAGGGAAACAAAACGTCATAGGATTAAGCAGGAAACAACACACAGGAACATATATGTTGATCCCAGGGGAATTAAAGACCCAGAGACTGAAAAAAACGCACCCAAACTTGCCCTTCTCTTCAGGCCGCGCTCGTTTTCTCGTCACCCACCCAAACCTAAACCGCACCCGTTCGACGTGGCCGCCAGCTAACCCACCCTCCCCTGGACGACCACGCGACCATCCACCCATGCACGCGCGGCATGCACCCCCCGCCGGCGCCGCGCGTTGGTCACCGCCCCGCCTCCTACACCGCCACTCTTCCGCATTTCATATCGCCCGGACGCGCCACGGCCACGTACCCCTCTCTCCTACCTATTAAAGCCTTGAGCTCCAAGCCTCGCCAGTCGCCGGCCCGTCGCCACCAAGTCCTACCCACATCCACACCTCGGAGAAGAAGCGCCACTAGGTTGCTTATAACTCCACTCCGGCGTGGCTGCTGCATGCATGCCATGGCGCGCGCCGTGCACGACCGCTCGCAGCCAGCGAGGGGAAGGAACCCGTGCCTCGCTGAGATGCTCCATCTCGTCGGCGCGGCCACCGGTGGCCAGGCCGTCACGGACGACGACGGCTCCGCCTCCGTGTGTGCTTCCATCCCGAATGGCGCCGGCGCCGGCGCCGGCTGTGTGGTCAGCGTCGGGGACGATGCGGGTGCTGCGCCGGCGAGGGCCATCCAGTTCCGGCTGGCGTTCACCGATCTGACCTACAGCGTCCGCCGCGCGCGCCCCGGCGGCGGCGGGGGGTTCCAGCTGCTGCCTCTGCAGCGCCGCCGCGACCGCGTCACCGTCAACGCCGGGAGCACCGACTCGCCGGCGGCGAGGAAGAGGGTGCTGCTGGATGGCGTCTCCGGCGAGGCGAGGGAGGGCGAGATCCTGGCGGTGATGGGCGCGAGCGGCTCCGGCAAGTCGACGCTTATCGACGCCCTCGCCAACCGCATCTCCAGCGACGCGCTCAAGGGAGGCGTCACCCTCAACGGTGAGCCGCTCACCAGCGGCATCCTCAAGTCCATCTCCGCCTACGTCATGCAGGACGACCTGCTGTTCCCGATGCTCACCGTCACCGAGACTCTCTCCTTCGCCGCCGAGTTCCGCCTGCCGCGCGCGCTGCCGCCGGCCAAGAAGCGCGCGCGCGTGCAGGCGCTGATCGAGCAGCTCGGCCTCCGCGCCGCGGAGAACACCATCATCGGCGACGAGGGCCACCGCGGGGTCTCCGGCGGGGAGCGCCGGAGGGTCTCCATCGGGACCGACATCATCCACGACCCGATCCTCCTCTTCCTCGACGAGCCCACCTCGGGGCTCGACTCCACGTCGGCGTTCATGGTGGTCAAGGTGCTCCGCCGCATCGCCGAGAGCGGCAGCGTCGTCATCACCTCCATCCACCAGCCGAGCCAGCGCATCCTCGGCCTTCTCGACCGCCTCCTCCTCCTCTCTGGCGGCCGCACCGTCTTCAGCGGTCCGCCCGTCGCCCTCCCGGCCTACTTCGCCGCCTTCGGCTTCCCCGTCCCCGACAACGAGAACCGCGCCGAGTTCGCGCTCGACCTCATCCGCGAGCTCCAGTCGTCGCAGGCTGGGACGAAGCCCCTCGTCGACTTCCATCGCACGTGGCAGCGCACAAACGCAGCGCCGGCGAACACCGCCTGGCCGGCGGCGACAATGTCGCTGAAGGACGCCATCGGCGCGAGCATCGCGCGGGGGAAGCTCGTGTCGGGGTCGTCGTCCTCGGCGACGGCTGCGACGGCAGCGGCGCACACATACGCGAACCCGTTCTGGGTGGAGATGAAGGTGCTGATGAAGCGGTCGGCGATCAACATGGCGCGGATGCCGGAGCTGTTCCTCATCCGTTTCGCCGCCGTGGTGGTCACCGGCGGGATCCTCGCCACCGTCTTCTTCAGGCTCGACCGGTCGCCCAAGGGCGCGCAGGAGCGGCTCGGCTTCTTCGCCTTCGCCATGTCCACCATGTTCTACACCTGCGCCGACGCGCTCCCGGTGTTCCTCAACGAGCGCTACGTATTCCTCCGGGAGACGGCGTACGGCGCGTACCGGCGAGCCTCCTACGTACTCTCCAACGCAGCCGTCTCCTTCCCGCCGCTCGTGGTGCTCTCCGTCGCCTTCGCCCTCACCACCTTCTTTGCCGTCGGGCTCGCCGGTGGCGCGGCGGGGTTCGGCTTCTACACGCTCGCCATCCTCGCGTCCTTCTGGGCCGGGAGCGGCTTCGTCACCTTCCTCTCCGGCGTGATCCCGCACGTGATGATCGGCTACACCGTCGTCGTCGCCATCCTCGCCTACTTCCTCCTCTTCAGCGGCTTCTTCATCAACCGGGACAGGATCCCGGCGTACTGGGTGTGGTTCCACTACCTCTCCCTCGTCAAGTACCCGCTGGAGGGGGTGATGCAGAACGAGTTCGGCGGCGGCGGAGCCGGCGAGTGCTTCGTCCGCGGAGCGCAGATGTTCGACGGCTCGCCGCTGGCGGCGCTGTCGGAGGCCGTGAAGACGAGGGTGCTGGCGTCCATCAGCGCGGCGCTCGGGGTAGGGATCGGCGCAGACACGTGCGTCGTCACCGGCCGCAGCGTGCTGCAGCAGG
This sequence comes from Raddia distichophylla, assembly GCA_005191435.1. Lineage (NCBI taxonomy): Eukaryota > Viridiplantae > Streptophyta > Magnoliopsida > Poales > Poaceae > Raddia > Raddia distichophylla. The sequence goes on from SPJY01014556.1 coordinate 925,805, forward strand.
CGGCCGTCACGCAGCTCGGCAAGTGGGAATGCCTGCTCGTCACGGCGGCGTGGGGGTTCCTCTTCCGCTTGCTCTTCTACTTCAGCCTCGTCCTCGGCAGCAAGAACAAGAGGAGATGATAGATCGCGCCATGGATGGCATGCATGCGCGCGCGCGTGCATACGTTTGATTTTGAATGGTCGAGCCGTCAACATGCATGGAGGAAGTTAGCAAGGTTGGAACTTGGAAATATGAAATAATGCCAGACTAATTAGATGTTTTTATTTTCTGCAATTGTTCGTCAAAACGGATGTACTTTTGGACTATTTTCTCTTGTGATCAGGCAGAAACAAGTAAGGTGTCCAGCGCATCTGCGTGGCTAAATCTTATAATGATTTGAACTTTTTTAATCTCTTATTTGATATGAATTTCTTTCAATTGCTTCTATTTTATTATGGTAGTAGACATGCACTATTTTTTTTATCTAAACCTTTATAATTTGGGTCCATAATAATTAATCGATGGTGTAGATATTCTTTTCTCTCTCTAATTATTGTATTTTAAAAAATATTTTAGATTAATGTGTTGACTTCGTTAAACCCTATTTGATAAGTGGTATTGGCTCATGCAGCGTCCACATTAGCGGTTTTGTGGCAAGCGTGTGCTTTGTGCTTGTGTTGTCCACATCGCGTGATACTCTCTCCATATCTTTCTAATATCTCTATCCCTCTTCTATCTTAGGGCCATCGGATGCCATATTATCGAAAATCATCGTTGGACATCACATAGGGAAACAATACCATGTTTGACCAATGAACGGACTAAGCTAGCACGGCTTGAAAAGTTTAGGACCAGTCTCACCTTATGTTGTACTATAAACAACGATAATTCAGGAACAAAAATCGACACTTTCTTCCATAATCTATTACATTCTGGGATGCAGCGATTAATTAAGGACGTATACACACATGTCTATCTACCTATCTTTGCACTGTGTTGTTAATTTTTGATGGAATTATACCTGCTCCCCGGGGCAGGCAGGGTCGATAGAAGCTCGAGAGTTTAACCAATGGTTAATTGACCATGTGATTGTAATGGTATTGAAGTCGAAAAGTAGCAGAACTATACATACTTACCAGCTGAGCGTCCGTGTGCTGTTCTGAGATTTAGATATAGTATTAGATTACATCTACATGCTTGCTGCTGCATGCTTGTCTTGGGTTTGAACTTTGAACGGAAGAGATCAGCGGCTGGACCATGCATTGCAGATTTTGCGGGGGGGAATCATCACCAAGGCACCAACACGGCAACGCTGTGTTTCGATGCTTCGGGCATATTTGTAGCAGAGCTGCAGAAGCTAGCGGCAAAGCCCATACGATTCCGGCATCGGCTGCCAAGTATACACGCCGTGTGGACTGTGGACGGTCGGCCTGATCAGCTGAGAACGACGCTGAGCTGCACCGTAGCTCTGTTTTTTGGGCCTTTTTCCGTAGGCTAGTTCAGCAACTGCATTTGGAAATTGAATTGTACTCGAGAGTCGCGACTGGTGTTGGTATGTACTGTTTAATGTAATGTAGTACTAGCTAGGATATATGTGTACGTGACTTGGTCAGGCCGGGGGTGTCCGCTGCGTCTTGCCTCCCAAAGTTTCTATAGGTTTAGAAATGGGTGCAAAGATGGACGGCTGTCTCCAACAAGTTCCCCTAAAGCACCCTCTACCCTAAAATAGGAGATGTATACTTTTCCTATGTGCTTCAACAGCATTTCCTGTTCCGTTCCCTAAAATAGAGTTTTTCTCTCCATTCCCTTATATATAGGGGTTCTCTCTCCTCCCCCTATACAATTCTTCGTATAGGGAACGCTGTTGGAGATAGGAGAAATATAGAAAGATATTTTTTTAAGGAAACATGTATGTGAGGCTATAGGGGATCAAATTTAGGGGTTCTTGTTGGAGATAGCCTTAACCCTTTTGTGTGGTAGGAGTACTACACATGTTATGTATGCCCATACTAGGATACGTCGCCATGTGGGTGTCCTTTTCCTCCCTCCTCAAAGAAAGCAACCGGTTGACTTGAGTTCGTGTTGCCTGTTGGTTCATGGCTACGAGAAATCTGGCCTATTATTATCACAAGATTCAATCTTTGTCACCTTATTTAGCATATTTATCCTACACATTCCACTCTTGAATAGAATAAGCATTGTGTAGCCGTGTAGGAAAAAAACGAAGAAGCATGGCATGCATGGTTGCACAGAGACAATATTACTAGCAACACAAAGACAAGCCATGTGGTTCTGCTCCGTTTCGATCGACTGCCCGCGATACAGAGAGAAGGCCATGGAGAACATCGATTTTCCATTACAATAATTGCATGATGGAAAATCAACGGGTAGATGACTAGGTCACCGTTACAGACACACTTATCCACGCGATGATAATTAATCTAAAATAAATCGGTAGCAAAATATTATTATCACCATTAGTATCATGGTTATCACTATCGTTTACAAAACCGAATGTTCTGATCTGAGAAGGCTTTCTACAGAGTTGGGTCTTCCTTTTCCATCAATAATTAAGGTATATTGATTAAGATGACTTAATATCACTGAAAATAAATTGATATCAAACGTTCGATTTTGAACTTGATTTTAGTTTGTTTTGGAACTCTAAATCACTCGACATTACTTACCTAGTCTTTCGTAAAGGCGTTGACTCGACATTACTTACCTAGTCTTTCGTAAAGGCGTTGACTTTTCAATTCGAATATAATAAGGAACTGTTGTGTACCCATGCCATATGTAGAAGCATTTGATCCACACCATTGCAAAGGCATTACTTGAACACAAAACAAGTCACACACGGTTCCGTTTCGATCAAAAGACAGATCATGAGTACAACAAACAATAATGCCATCCTATCAAGAGAAAATTAGTGCAAAAAACGCCACCAAAATCCTCAGCCTCGTTGCCTCACTGTTCTCAATTCTTAGGGTTGCATGCAGGAGTGTTCCGGTGCACCGATTTCTTGGCGCATGCATCGCTGTTTGCGTCGTTGGTCGCTACTCGCTGGCCGCAGCTTTCTCGACTCGATTTAAAAACCGGTCCTGGAATAATTGGGCTTACGTTAATGAATGTTTCTATTGCTATGCCATATTAAACTTATGGGCTTATGGCCCAATATCTCGCCCCGCGTGACTGGAAAATCATGCTCACGACACGTGAATGCATGCGCGTGACACGAACTCTAGCCTCAAAATAATGCACACAGAGGAGAGAATATATAGATATAAGTATATTGCATAGGACTATATAATAATAAGGATCATGATATATAATTATTATGTTTTTCAGTAGAGGAGAGAATATCTAGATATAAGTATATTGCAGAGGACTATATAATAATAAGAATCATGATGTATAAGTATTATGTTTTTAAGTAGAGTAGGGATCCTGCGATTGGATCCCGCAGGTATAACACATCTTTAAAGTCAGATCAAATTTTTATTATTTTGTAGGAATTTGAACCCGAATGGTGGGCTTCACAACCAAGCACCTTACCACCTGCCCTACGAGCAGTTCTCATATGTAAATATTATGTTGGTGTAACCAAGGGGATGACAATCACTACACAGATCGACCTTTATGTCGTTGAGTATTACTGATGACACATGTCCCATGCCGACACAAACCAGTGTTATCGGCCGTCCAACGACATTGTCCAATGACATGGCATCGATGGCATAGGTGAAAATTGTCTATGACACATGTCCCAAACTAGCCGACACAAACCAGTGTCATAGGCTGTTCAACGACATTGGTCCAATGACATGGCATCGATGGCATAGGTGAAAATTGTCGATGACACGTCCCAAACTCACCGACACAAACCAATGCCATCGGCCGTCCAACAACATTGGTCCAATGACATGGCATTGATGGCATAGGTGAAAATTATCGTCGGCACGCCACATAAGCCACAGACAGTAGTGCATCCCGGACCACCCTCTCACGGAGGGCTATGTCCTCGGCCACAAAGGCCACCGACACAGCCAGCTCTTTAACAACATTTCGTCCTTACCACCCTGATATGTGGACCCCGCGGGCCACGCTGGTATCGCCGACCACGCACGTGTAGTTTGACGACACAAAGTTGTCACCTAAGGCCCACAAGTCAGGGCAGCAGTGCAGCACCGATGAAGCCTGACATGTGGACATTATGAGACCACTTGGTCATCGAATTGCATAGAGGTCGGCGACACCGATCTCACCAGGGGTGTAGCCTAAATACTATCTGTATCATTGGCCTACCACAAGACCGACGACATAGATAGTATTCCATAAAACAAAATCAACTATAATTTTAAAAATCTCAATTTTGACAAAAAAAATCTATATCCCACACATTTAGTCCCAATTCCCCAAAACCATCACAATAAACAAACATCACACTCACCAACCACATCCACAAACCACATTCACATTTCATATTCACCAACCACATTAATCAACAAAATATAACATATCACAATTCACATACACATAAACATCCATGATTCCACACACATTCGCATCAACAACCATACATGTCCACATCCACAATATTTCTTACAAAGTTCACATCGACAATCATACATAGGGGGAACCAAATTGTCGACCAACTAACCTTTAGTTTACATCGACAATCATGCAAGGGCCATGCAACATCTCGTTGACAAACCAGTCCCCGACCAATCTTGTGGCACCACTATTCTGCGTGCCTCCACCTCTTCCCCCATCAAAACCGACATACATATGCTCGGCTGTATGCGAGACCCTCACCCCTCCCCCCGCATTGCCACATTCGTGGTGCATATTCATATTTTTCATTAACTAAATTTTCAAATTGCTGACGACAAAGTTTCTATGTGCAAAAAAGTTTAGGAACACGTACTCAGGCACGTGAGGCGACCGAGGCTGCTTCGGACAGTTGGGAGTCCGCCGGGGCAGTTTTTGGGGGCCAAGAAACGGCCATGGTGGCCAGAGAGGTGTCGACATCATCGAGCAGTCGTGGCGGCCGGAGAGGCTCCAGTGTTGGATGGCGACGACAACAGATTGCAGAAGCGGTCAAGAAGCGGCGAGTGTCGGGCGGCCGTCGGAAAGATGATAGTGTCGGATGGTGGCAGTGGCGGCGCTCGATCGTGGAGGCGGTTGTGGGGGCGACGGCGGCGCACAGAGTACCAGTTAGGGCACGCCACCTGTTAAGTTGCCTGGCGCAAAGGCCAAGTCGAGATTTGTGGCAGCCAACAACACTAGCTGCCAGGTCACGGGATCCTCCTAGGCGGGTCTACATGGAGGTTACAACAAGTTTTGTCGATGATTAACACAAATCGATGACAAAGTTGATCGGGCCCACCTGCAAGGCCACGACGACCTAGAGAGCCACTGGAGCCTCCCAGCCAGGCCAACATGATAGTGAGATAAGTCAGTGTCGGTGAGGTAGTGCCAACCGACGACACATGCACCTATGCTGTCGTCACACCTAAACTCGACGACATAGGTTGCACTCCCAACTTCAGCACTGTCATTGCAGCTACAAAGGTTTTGTTTTGCTAATTTTTTTTGGTGAAATATGGGTTCTACATGTTCAATAATCAATTTCATGTCATTTCTTCAATATGCGTCATGTGGCATTCCTTGATCACTACGATCTATCATACTCGTCGACTATACAACTAACAACTCACAGAAGCCTCCTCGTCGAATAACTAATTCCATAGGACCATACCATGTTACTAGTGTACATTTAATAATGCTAATGTGAAGTACAATCAACTTAAATCATATTTTGTTTTTTCAGAATCTTTTAATCAATGAATACCTTTTTTATGAATTTACAAAGGTAAAAACAAATTTAAATGGAAATGCAAGTGTCGTCGGCCGAAGGTTAGTCTGACGACACTAATTTGTTCTAACCTCACATGGTAGCCACTAGCTGCCTCGTGGGACTATCGGCACATGTCTCCATAGACGGCTCTGTCTATGGCAAACCACAAGCCACGGACACAGGGCGCACCCATGTCCACCTGCTAAGCCATGGCCTAGCATGGAGCGCGTGGGAGCCTATCAGGTCTATGTTATGTTACGGTCTTTGCTGAAACCATCGACACATATTATTTATAAAAAAAGACCTTCAAGCTCGAACCCTGATTGCCTAGAGAGGTGTGCACAAACACTACTCTTTTAAGTCGGTTGGTTCAATGTTCTTATCGAATATATGGAGACAACCAACATCCTTAAGGTTCATACATACGTCGGGGGCAAGTGATTTCACAACATCCTTAATTTATGTGCTCATTCAAAATACTCCTTACATAAAAGAGAACGTATCCTGTGCAAACGGGGTTCCCGTGTAAACGCCGTGCAAACCAACAAGCAAAAGTCATGAAAAATTCTGAAAAAAATCATACACGTACTTCAAGTAATACTCCACCTATATATAAATTTTTAAGTTCAAATTCGTTATATTTTAACAGTAACAAAAAAGAGAAAATTCTGACAGATTTTTTAGTATAAATCTATCAAAATTTTCTCTTTTTTGCTGTGCTTTAAATATAACGAATTTGAACTTAAAATTTTATATATATGTGGAGTATGACTTGAAGTACGTGTATGATTTTTTTTAGAATTTTTCATGACTTTTGCTAGTTGGTTTGCACGGCGTTTGCACGGGAATCCCGTTTGCACAGGATACGTCCTCTATATAAAACCTCACGAAGAAAAGGGAGTACATGTCAACAATCTCGGCACAGATTTCCTGAAAAACTGCAAGTTATGCTATAATTGTACTATATGCTAATCAACCAACCATTAACTTTCTTTGGAACAAGAAACACAATTAGCAAAAAAATAACACCATAAAATGATAAGCTACAGTACTATTGTTTTTATGGCGTAAAATGAATTACAGGTATCAGGTATGCATCAAGAAGCATGCCGACGAGATGCTACCCTGGACCTTCAACGATTCCAACATGTGGTTGTCTCCAGGCTCTAGATATTTGGTGCCATATCACACTGTCATGCACAAGAATCTTAGCAACCAAATGGCAATCCAGGAAGAAACACACCACGCCTCTGCAAAATTATATCCCACTTATATGTACATGCCTCCAACTGAGCACCATTAACTTATATCAAGGAAGATGTTTATCAATGCTATCTCAGGAGCAGTACAATTCTGTCCTCATATAATACACCGAAAGCAGCAGGATAAATCAAAATTGAGAATTGGCAAAATGTCAAAAGCATTTAAACTGCTGCTGGTTTGCAAGTTGCAACACAAGCAATCCAATTATCCCTGGTCTCATCAGCAACATTTCAAGCTAGAAGGGGATAGAAAAAAGTAAGACTTTCCACAATACATAGACAAATATAAAGCTAAATCCTGCACCTGTATGGTATGATCAACATCACACAGAGGAGAAATAGATAGGGCTGTATTCCCCCATCATCATCATGTATCCCTCTTGCAACTAAAGTTCAAACTCCTCCTCACGGAGTGCCAACTCTGCAGCTTCCTCGTCTTCCTCATCAAGAGCAAAATACTGGTTCCTCTCAGCAGGTCTGAACATGTAGAACATGAACATGTAGAATGCCATGGTGGCTACCTCCTCTGCCGCTACGCTCACCCATCTGTACTTGTAGTTGGTGATTGTCTTGAGTGCATACACAATGATCCTAGTGAAGTACAAGTATCCAATCACGACAACATAGAACTGGCGGAAAAGCGTGAGCTTGGCAAGGGTTCGGGCCGCCTTGCCATCAGTCTTGGATGACTCGCGCAGAGAACGCATCGACCAGACAACTGGGAAAAGCACCGCACAGCAGCAAGCTACATCAACAAACAAGAAGATCTGGTTCCATGTTATCCACCCCTGCAAGAACGGCCCGGTTTCACCGACCACAGCTGCAGCAATGTTAGCTGCAACCTGCAATGGGATCACAACCATGAGCACCTTCTTCTCCTTGTCCTGCAAGAAGGGCTTCAGGAACGACCACCCGGTCCCAATCAGGGCAATCACCGCAAACAGGATCACACCCTTCACAAGCGAGAACAGATAGAACATCACGTCCCATCCATGTGGTGTCCCGGCGATGCGAATGTAGTGCTGGTCCTCAGCCGCCGAGATGCAATACAACATTCGAGCAACGAGCAGGCCGGTCATGAGGTGGTGGATGCGGTGCGCCGATAGGCGGTTGCGGTAGAGGGTGACGTAGAGCCACCCGGCCAAGAACGCGACGTAGCAGACGGCGAAGAAGGCGTAGATCCCAGGTACAGGGGCCTGACCGACGGAGAGGTAGTCCTTGGTGCCGTCCTGGTTGGTGTTGTACATGTCGGTGCGGACCTCCATGGTGACGGCTGTCTCCGGCGCGCAGTTGGCGAAGAAGAGGCTGTACTCGTCGGGGTGGGTGATGGGGAAGGAGTGGTTGTAGTGTTCATTGTCGTCGAGGTCGGCGAAGTTGAAGAGCGGCGTGACGTAGGGACTGGAGAGGACGCACCCAGGGTTGGGATCGGGGTTGGGGTTCAGATCCGTCGGCGGCATCTGCTCGTAGATGGCCTGGAAGAGCGCCTCATCGGACAGGAGGAAGAACCCGAGCTGCGTCCGGTCCGGCTTGGCGAGCTTGGAGGCGGTCTTCACGCCGGAGACGGCGATGTCCACCATGCCGCGGTGGGAGAACCCGAACTTCTCGAAGAGGATGGACCCGCGGGAGTCCTCCCTGAACGACTCCTGCTTGATCTCCGCCGCCGCGGGACGGAGGGCGACTCCGGCGACGGCGAGGAGCAGGAGGAGGCGCGCGGCGGCGGCGGCGGAGGCCATCGCGGCGAGATCTGGGGAGGGGAGGGGGCGGAGTCGCAGAGGTGCGCGAATTGGCCAGACGGGTTCCGTCGGTCGGTGCGTGGCTTTTCCGGGGAGCTTATGCAGGCTGAATGGGGATCTCTGGTCCACTGGATTCGCTTTGAGATTGGTGTGGTCGACGTGGGGACGTTGACCGGGGACGCTTAGCAGGGAAGCAGCAGGAACGTGGGTGGGGACTTTTCGCGTTGGTTGAACCGTTAGATTGCGATCGGACGGTGTACATAGGGTCTTGATTTGGAAGTTCCCCGGTAATGTTAAGTGCATTATCAGACTCTAGGGGTCGTCGCCTCGGCGGTCGATCTCGAGCGTGTTTTTTTCCCCATTTGGCGGGCTGTCGCGCTCATGTTTTGTGGGTTGGCACGATGCCACGGCCCGCCTAACGGCGTCTCTGATGTTAGCATTATTCTAGTGTTACAGTAAATTCCAGACGATGTAACAAGCATAATATAAAAATAGAAATATGGGTAAATAGTAAATTAGATTTTAAATTTAGAGCTAATGTTGAAGATGTCGTAATGCAATTCTTTGAGTTTAACTTTTTTGTTGAGTTTTATATAGTAGAAAATTGGTAGACACTAATATGTCTTGTCTTCTAAACATTGAGGTTTTCAGATGACATTAGTGTCAGGTCTAGGAGTGTATCTAGAAAAGGAGATTGTTGGAACCGCAGGGACATCTCTTATCTCTCACCATTCAAAATGAAAAAGATAAATTTATATAGTAATGATTGGCTCTAAAATTGTATTAGATGTCCTCAAAAGCGTGTTCACTCGTTCTTTGCGCTTACATTGTAGTTCCATCACTGGTAATGTCCAATTTGCTTCAAAGCTTTTGGGATATGGATCGATGATAAAATGTTTGTATTTTAAAAATGGAGCTAAGCGAATAAATAAGATAAAATCATAAAAACACACTCTAGTCTTAAGAAAAGAATAATGTGTTGTTCTTTTGAGCTGATCTGAACGGTTGAAATGACTAAATTTTAAGAGCTTCTCGAGGTATTTTCGACAAATCACATGTCTTTTCATAATGTAGATAAGTCGTTAAGCTGTTAATCCGTTAAATTAAAAAGAACCGTACCTTAAATTGCACGATTGACCCATAAAATTGTATCATGATTCCACTTAGATCTACAACTCATAAAAATCAGATATTTGTGTACACCAAGTTGAATTGTTGTTTTAATTAGATCAATGACAATATTATCTTACAATACCACCTAAAAACGCTTCCTTTATCTCAAAAAACATTAATGGTTACGGCAATCATCGTAATTTTGTTTTCGAAATTTTGATCTGGAAACCTAAATACCATTCGAGCTGGATTAGATAAAGAAGAGGGGTCTAGAAGAACGACCGGTTTGCCGGGTCAAGCAAGTTATGTGCTGTGGCGTGCTCGACGGGTTGGAACTTGGAAGAGCACCAGCCGTTCCGTATGCACGTACTGGGAAGAACAGGCTTTTCTTGACCCGAGAAGCACCTAGAAGAAACGACCGGTTTGCCGGGTCAAGCAAGTTATGGGCTGTGGCGTGCTCGACGGGTTGGAACTTGGAAGAGTACCAGCCGTTCCGTATGCACGTACCGGGAAGAGCAGGCTTTTCTTGACCCGAGAAGCACACGAAAGGAAAGGAGGTTTTCGGGGATTGGTTGCACCAGCCGCCATGAGCCCATGAGTGCGCGCTGTCAGCGACCTTGTGCACGTAGCTAGAGTGGTCCGTGTTTCTCCGGTCTTGTGCTGCACGGTAGCAATGCGCCGGCCTCTCTGCTGCTGCTGGTGCGTTTTGGCTCACGCGTTTTTGTTGCGAGCAAAGAATGGACGCGGAACTGGTAGGCTCCAGCTTCGACGCGTGCAGCGCGCCGAGCACTCGAGGAAGGAGGCAGAGGACGCACCGAGCCACCGGCACGGAAAAATTGGTGAAATAATCTACTTTAAATTTGAAATTAATAAAATAACACACAGTATATAAAAATACCCCGGCTGGCACCTGGTCCCGCCGCCCCGAGTGGCGGCCGCCACGCCGCACGGCGGGAGCTCTGCTCCCGCCACACCGCACGGCGGGAGCTCTGCTCCCGCCACTGGGCACGGCGGGGATAGCGCGGAGGCGACGCGTGGCGCGGGCGCGCGGCCGGCCGGGCGACGTGGCGGTCCCAGCGAGCTCCCGCCACGCCGCACGGCGGGAGCAGGCCGGGCCGCGTTCTGCACCTCTGCTCCCTGAATTTCCGCGCCAAAACACCGTATTCAACGCCGTATTTTTGGTTAGCTGCTTGATCAAGTCATAATTCCTATTATTTCATGTCAATTTTAATTCACAAACCAACCACCAGTCCCCAAACAAGTGTCCTCTAGTCCCCTACTAGATCGACCCACCATGCGTCTCACATTTCCATTGTTTGTTCACGCCAAACTTCCAACAACACCAACAACACACCAACCTTAACACGACCAAAACCTCAACAACTCAACTTCTTTCCAACTCAACCAAAAGTTAGATTAAAAAGTAACAATCAAGATCCTATATACTTATATGAGACCTTGCCATTATTTTGGCTAAATATATTCCTAGGGTTTTCCTATGACTTAGTAGGGAAGCTATACTCTAAATGGGATTATGACTATATGCAATCATAAATACTTTTAAATCATTTGGACAAAAATTAATTAACTAGAAATAAATGCATAATACAATATTAGGGAACAGGAAACCTGCCTGGTTCAGCTAGCTCTTCGATGTCTACACTATTGCCCTGATAATCCTGCTCGGCTGATCCGGGGGCAATGAATTCGTTTTCTACACGTTGGAGAAAGGGAAAAGAAAGGGAATTTAATAAAAAAAATGCATGGAGCATGAATGCATGAAATCATTTTTAAAAAGGATATTTTTAGGAAGAGGTTAGGGTTAACTAGGATGGTGATGGTTTGTATGATTTATTAATTTCCGAAAAGATTTTCTTATAAAAAGAAATGGTGATGGGGATTTTTGGTATTATTCCGGATAGAATAATATGGAAGGATAATTTTAACATTATTTTAGTAGATCTCCAGAAAACAAGAATTTATGCATGTGTACGTGGGATAAGTGTGGATCAACAAATTTTCAGAGATCGGGGTCAACGACAACAAAGTTATCGGAGTTCCGAGATGGAAATTGTTGAAGATAAAATGTGAAAATCTTGAAAATATATTTTTCAACAAAATATTAGGATGAAATATTTTTATTTGGTATTTTTGGAAAACATGAATAAATTTTAAAAGCATTTTCCTATGAAAGAGAAGGAAAAACATTTTATTTTTGAAATTTAAAACTGAGAAAGGGGTATTTTATATTTTTATAAAATACTAGGTTGAATTCTAGATTTTTTAGAATTTTGGCAGAATTTTGAAAAAAGTTTGCTATTTAAATAAAAATGGGAAACTATATCTGGAATTTAAAATAAAAAGGAAAAAGAAAAAGGGTTAAATGGGCTGGAGCTGGGACGGCCCATTAGGAGGCAGAGCGGTGCGGGCAGCGCACAGCGTAGGCTGACAAGTGGGGCCTGCATGGCAGTGAGAGAGAGAGAGAGAGAGAGAGAGAGAGAGAGAGAGAGAGGGATGGAGGAGGCGACGGGAGGGAGCTCACCGGCGGCGATGGTGGCCGAAGACAGCGAAGTGGTACTTGGCAAGGGTGAAACTGGGGACGGCAAGCTTGATGGCGGCGTCGTTAGTGCTCGGCAACAAGGGAGATGATCGGGCGTCTAGGCTAGGCGGCAACACTTTGAAGGTGGTGGCGGAGGGAGAACTCCGGTGATGGCCGGTAGAAGGGGATGGGTGGAGAGGGTGACTTGAAAATGCAATGCGTTGGGGATGGGCTATTTATAGGCACGGGTAAGCGGCGGCGACGGGGAAAGAAACCCGTGAGGATGCCGAACTGCGGCGAGAAATTGGCGGCGGCCTATGGCAAACTATGGATGGATAGGTGCTGGAATAGCTTTGCGGCGATGTGGCGATGCCGCGGATGGTGTCGACGTGGCCCGGAGAGGTTGAAATCGACGACGGCGAGCAAAACCGGCGAGCGGCATGGCGGAGGCGGCGGTGCCAAGGGTTTCTGGGTGGCGGCGCCGGCGGAGGAGGGAGAAACAACGTGCGCCGTTGGATCCAGGGGCGAAACAACGGGCGCCATTGGGTTTTTATAACCCGAAGGGGTATGGGGTGCTGACGTGGTAGAATCTAGGGCGTTGGTTTTAAACGGACTGATCCCGACCGTCCACTGCCACTTATTGCACCAGGGAGGAGGAAAAGAGGACACGCCGAAGGCGTATTTCTAAAAATGGAAAGCGTACTTTGAGAATTTCCAGAAAGGGAAAGGTCTTAATTGAATTGCCAAAAAATAGGTTTGGGCTTTGAAAATTCATAGAAAAATGTAGAGAGCTCAGAAAAATATGAGACTGGTCTCTAAAAATCCAGAAAAATGAGATGAAGATAATGGTGGAATATAGGTTTATATTTTGTGGGATGAATATCTTGAATAAAAGGAAGAGGGGATTTCTTTAATGGAATAAAATAGGAATTGCTTTGGAAAATCCTCAGAAAATTAGGAAAAGTTTCTTAGGGCTTAAGAATGATTTTTGCGAAAAAAATTCCATGGTAAAAATGGTGAATTTTGGGTATGTCACATCAACATCTGGGTAGCCTCTCCCGACCAGGATTTTCTAGCCCGGATTAGCTAGCTTCCCCCAAGAAGCGAGCTTTTTTTAGGACTACCAAACAGCAAGTCTTGGTAGGCTAGGCTAGAAAATCCCTTGCCAACGATCCAAACGTGCCCTAAGTGTTTCTGAAAAAAAAAAATCTCTTCCGTTAATTCGTGCTTCCATAGTTTCATTACCTCTGTTGATCCTATTCAACCCACCAAATTTTTTATCACGGACCGCTAGACGTTGTTGGAGCTGAGCACATTCCCAAATTCGTAGAGAGGCCTACAAAATTATTAAAATGGTTTTGAGAACATTAAGAAAAGCGTTTGGCGTGTAGATTATGCCATTACGGTATGATTTCCAGCTGGTGTTGTACATTATATGATTTTAAGGTAGACAGAACATTGTGCGTCCGAGCGTCTGACGATAACGGAAGGACGTGAAACGCATAAAAGAGGAGCTCGCGAGGCGTGGACCGTCTGGCGGATGTGCTTTGTCCGAATGCAACGTAACCGTGCTTTAGCAGAAGCAGAAGTGGCGCCTTGGGTGCGAAACAGGAAGCGTGGTGCGCGTGTACCATGCTGCGTAATCGGCGATAAAGAAGCCTCCACGTCCGCAGCTTTCCCATAAGATAAGCGCTCGCCTTGATGAAAGACGTTTGTTCCATTCGCCTAAAATAACTTATCTTCCAAACAACTAGTTCAGTCACATCACGGAATGTGCCAACAGTACAAAGAAACATGGCTGGCTTGGCTTTTTACCAAAGTCCCCTATGATCTGATGAACCGTTCAGCTCACAACTTTGATGGTTCCACTTCCAGGTATAGGATGCTACATTGCTAATCATTTTTTTCTAACGTTTATGATGTAATAGCCGGTGGGTTTGTAGTTAAGTTACGCACACTAACAAGTAACAAGCATGGACCCAAGACGACTGCTTATTGCCATATGTAATACGGAATAATCATTAGGGCCAGAGCCTGGAGACATAAGCAGTCAAAATTCTGCACGAGCTTTCTGCTGTTAGAGCAAAGCTAGTAGAAGCTCTATATGGTGTTGTAAATTTGCAGCACGTATAGAGTGTCTGGTAGGTGAGGGAATTTTTTTAGAGTGTAGTGTAAAGTCTGAAAAGATGTTTATAGCAAAGCTGTAAATTTGCAGCATGGGAATTTGCAGCAACTTTTAAAGCTGCTGCTGCTTATGCTCTTAGGTGATCAGAGGCCCCAGAATTGGTGCGAGAAGAGAAGCTTTTGTGCTTGGTTCTAAATTTGGAGAAGCGGCAAAGAACACCTCGAGCTTTGAGAGCTTTCGGAGGGCCCTCCTTTCTTTGTATAGGGCAAAGAAAATTGGACTCCCACCAAGATGTGTCCGGCATGGTCTGGCATGGGCCAAAACAAAAATCAGCACATACAGTTAAAGCACCCAGCAGCTTGTTAGATTACTGTACAGGAAAAGAAAAACTACTACTCTAGCATAAGTTAATCGTTCAGGGTTTTTTACTGTCGCCTCTCACGCGTCATGAATTTCCAGGTACCATCATGTCACTGGGTGACACTATTTAGTGTCAGTAAGAGGTTGGTAGGAATTTTTGCAGGGTGATGCACCTTTTAATATTCCCAGGTGCCTAAGAGTGCAGTGGGCAAAGCACGAATCTTTTTCAAGTTCCAACCACCATCAACCACGTTACGTTGCTGCAAAAATATAACTTTTTTAACTGAAATATCCATATAACTTTAGACCCGCGTTTGAGGGGGGATTAACTGTTGGGGCCTGTAAACTTAATATGGCAAAAATTTTATACATATCAGTACATGGTATTTAGTAGGGTGTTAGGCACTTGATCGGCACCTAACTAATCAGCAACCTCGCCTGAAAAAGATTACAGGTCTACATTTTGTCAATGGTTGTTAGGTTAGATATAATAATATCATGGGTTAGGAGTTAGGACTGGGGCTGACGGTATTCTTATGAGATCTTTAAGCAATTTGTGGAACGTTGCTTATTAATCTAGCTGGTGCTAGGGGTACTAGCAGGTATAAAGAAGGGCTCAGAAGCATACATAAAAGTCAAGGACTTTTAAAAGTGTAGCTAATGGCAACTCGACGAATTTTACACACAAAAATATAATTTTTACCAGGGAACAAATACCTCATGTTTGCTGAAATTCTCGTGCTGCCTGGGTTCTTTTACCTTAGGGTTTCTTCAGAGGTAATCCACCCTTGATGCTGAAAAAAGATCTGCCTGCATAAAAACAAGGAGCTCATACTTTTCGCACAGAAAAAAAATATTTTTAACGTACATCAGAATGAGAAAAACATATTACATATAGATCAAGTCAGACACCTAAAACATGTTCACCTTAGGACAAGTAGAACTAGTATTAATTTAAGTACTTTGGATGCACTTAGCCCTTGAGAGCTAAGGCACGCCCAGTAATCAAATAATTACACTGAAGAGGCAAAGTTGACATTGGATCCCAGGCACGGCAGTAGCTCCATCTAGCTGCGCACGCCCAGGTGGACAAGCAAATTAAACAAGGAGCAGGCCTGAAGCTCTTGCCACTGATGTCACGCTCACACTTCCATAGGTTGACAAGATGAAATAAACAAATATCACATTGTTCCATGTTTTGAGGGCATGCGCCCTTCTTTACAAATTTAAAATCATAGGCTTGAAAGTGAATAGGTCAAGCATCGACAATATGTTCACCTTAGAAGCAAATTTGACTCCAGTCTCCACAGAGAGCTTCATATAATTCCAAGATCATCACAAGTCAGGTTGCTGACGTGATAATTTACATTAACACTCATTTGTGCTTCCACCCTCAACATAGAAGGCAGCTTTTGAATCTGATCTATCACCAAGCAATCCAACCATCAAAAACAACTTTATACACTAGATCAAAAGAATATGAAGTGTTACCATCCAGATAACATGCACCAGGAAGCTTGTAAATCGTCGATTTAGTAAAGGAACGATGCACCCGTTCGCTAGCTCTTAATGGCTACCTTGTAACCCTACACAATCAAACAAACAAATAGTTTAGCTAGTGGTGAGAGGAGAAGCATGCAAAGGAAGGAACAAAGTAAAATAACCTGACCTAATGCACTGCAACACAGATAGAGCAATAATAGAGAAAGACAAGAGACTATGCACCACAATACTGCATCACATAGAACCGCGACAGAGAAGATTAGGATGCAAACGAAAGGAAGGTTAAAAGAGCAAAGCTAGGTCCCTCGTAAGGAGTATAAACCAATTTATATAAACCTCTATAGCTACAGGTGCTCTGCTATATAGTATGCCCAAACTCCTTCCTCTTCCTTCCTAAAACACAACCACCATCTCTGCCAAAACCAAACCAAGCCAAAAACACAGCTCACCAGAAACACCAGGCAAGGCAACAACAATGGCAAGACATGGCCCCCAAAACCATGACCAACCACTCCAAGAGGAGGAATACATAGACATGGAGTTGAGCTCATCACATGCAGAAGTAGAGGCAGTCACCACCAAGGCAAGCTTACTCTGCTACACCACAACCATGGCAAACTCCCCACAACACTCAAGGGAGTTTGAGTTCCACATGTCAGCTCCGCTTGACCAGTGGGAGCCCATGGCATCACCTGCAGATGAGCTCTTCTACAAGGGCAAGCTGCTACCGCTACACCTTCCACCACGCATCCAGATGGTTGAAACACTCCTCGAGGGTGCAGCCGACAAGGGTCTCCTATCTGCAAGCACCGCCCCTGCGACCCCTTACCAGTCGTGCCATGTATCACCAACAAACTCATGTTATCTCAGTGGTGAAATCAACGCAGAGCATTACTTCCATGAATACACATCTGCTGGTATTGCTGCTACTGAGGCGGAAGCAGTCTGCGAGAAGAAGCCATGGTCTAAGAAACTCAAGTTCATCAGGCATCTCAACCTTGGCCTCAAGCTCAAGGCATCGAAAGCTTACCTCAAGACGATATTTGCCACCAAAGCAGGGAATCCAGATGACAAGGGTTGTCCACCTAGAGCAAATGAGTTCTCCAATGCCCAGTTCAAGACTTGGAGGAAGAACCCATTTGGCCAGATCAGAAGCAGCAGGTACATAGCCTCTCCTGTCAGGAACAATACCACGCTTGAAGGGAAGGTTAAAGAAGATGAATGCGGTCATAGGAGGTCCTTTTCCAGTGTTATTATCCGATACTCGTCATCAAACAAGACATCCTCTGCCTCATCGTCGTCGTGCTCTTCGTCAAATTCATCCTCCTCCTCCATCCCAAGCTCAAACGACTCGGGTTTGGGTCCAGTGCTGAGAAGAAGCAGTAGTGCGAGCTCAGAGATGGACAATCCAATCCAAGGAGCAATAGCATACTGCAAGAAGTCACAGCAACTGGCCTCAGTGAGGAAGAGTGCAAGCGACACAGGTTTCCGATTCATGTCATCATCAGCGTCAAAGATAGCTGCAGAATCTGAAGACACAGAAGATATTGTTGAGATTTGTCGCTGATAACAGTATAATTGTACAAAAAAAAAATCAACACCACTGATACTCCTGTACACTTTTGATATTGAGCTTTCTGCAGACATGATATTTGATAAAATGTTATGTACTTCTGAAAATCTCAGATATGTAGGCAACTTATTGTTAGGAATAACACTTGTATTCATATGGCGGCCAAAGGGCCAGTATATATACATAGTACAAGAGCAAAAAGGAAAAAGGCTAGAAAACCCTAATACAGTAAAGGGACGTGCCAAGCCCATATACACAGCCCAAATATATAACTCTTAACACTTATGTCTAGGAAGAACGGTTTCAATATGTAATAGCAAATAGTATTTTGACACTCGGTTGTGGAGTGAAAGAGTGCAGATAGAATCCCAGCAACAAACTAAATGGAGGTAATATATCCTCTGATTGGAATCCTTATTATAGGTACACGTGTAGTAAGAAACCACAAGAGGTGATAGAAAGTTAGAAACAAACATCATAAGTCAGACGAAACATAATTAACTGAAAACAGCCAATTGTTTATTCGGTGAAGCTGGCATGTTGTCCCATGTCTTGTTGTACAGCCACCCCCACATGCATAAAACAGTTCCTGATCACATCCTATGTATAATCTGTTTCTTGAACACCACACAAGAAACTTAGAAACATACTGTCAAAAGGTTGTGCTTCAAATGCATGTGTATGGTGCCCCATAGGTAAATAACTAAGCAACACCTTGCTCTTTACAACATAAATAAAGAGATTATCAGGAAAAGCAAGACAAGGAGAGTATTGCTATGCTAACTAACATCATGACAAGGACCTCACTTACGCATCCAACACTGGGCACAGATACGCAGTGCACCATTATATTAACTTAAAAAGAGTCCAGCTCATGCATAGAGAAAGCTTTTTGGGCATCTAGAAATCATTGATTAATTAGCATATTGAGCTTTGTTCTTGTGAATGCTGATCTTTATTTTTTGAGAAGTTCTGGATGCCAACATGGCAACATCATGTCTCTTAATCTCTTATGTTAACCAAGGAACATATACTATATCAGAGACATTGCTTATGAAGTACATAGCACTGGTGGCCGACACTCAAAACATGAAAACCAAACAAGCAATATCCCTTCCTTGTTGTGACAGACAAAAAAGGAAGCATCCAGTATCCAAACTATAGTGCATATCAGAAATAATAGTTTCTTATAGGTACAGATTGCTCATCTTTAAAAGCAATGGATCATCATAACAAAAACAGGTGAAAATTGAAACAAATACGAAGTGTAAAAAAAGTGGAAGCAAAAAGCTATCTGTTCCCACTGATGCCTGCCTTAATTCATTGGAGGTCTCCTTATGTACAAAGAATGTATCAGAAGATACAATGAGATTTAACAAATAAATAAAGAAAAAAATTATTGCTATGGTTCCACCGAATTGACTAGCACCTTCATATGCGCCCAAGCAGTTTTTAGAAAGCTTACATTTTTCCTTAGTGGTTCCATCCGAAGTTTCATATGATTAAGTAATTTCCATAAGAACAGGTTATGTAGTATTGTAGTATTGCACTGGCCTATGTATTTCTCAGAACATATTATGTAGTATCTCCTGCAAAAAACATCTGGGTTGTTTTCGACATCTAAGCATAACAGGATAGTGAAACTACAACAACAGAACAATATAATATAGCAGCATATGCACCTAATGGTTGTAAAAAAAAAGAAAAGAAAAATGCTTATCAGAATCTATCCGAAATTGAAACAAAAGAATCCCACTCAAGGGAACATTGAATTCCTTAGCTTTGAAACAGAACATTTGTAAAAAATGAGCAAGTGAAAGCAAATAAACATTAAACTAAGAGGCATTTCAATAAAAGGCAGGGCAAGATTGAAGCCAAAGGTAAGCAAAATTAACCATCACATTGATGATGTTGAGCAGTGTTAGGACTAATAGGCATGTAAAAGGGCCCACTATATACCTCCCTATTTTTCTAGAACACATAGCTAGAAGCTAGACAAATAATTGCATTGTACAATTGGTATTGCGGCACTTAAATGTGTGTTTATGCTTTTCAGTTCAGCAACTCCAAGAATTTAAAGTGTCATTGAACTGCTACCATAACTTGTGCCACGAATTTTCCAATAAATGAGAAAAGTAATGGTTGGTTATTTGTGATAATCCTGGTCTTTGATACTGTGAGTGACATTTGTAGCAAAGTGGCATGGGTGTCCCAGTTACCATTTTAGCAACATGATAATGATACTGGTACCTTTGGGTTCATATATTTGGATCATTCTTTTCAAACGTTCCCTACTGACCATGCCATTGCCAATGTAATAAAGGGGGCAGTCAAGGTACCACTGAATGTAACCGTTTGCAGCTGTTTCACAGATTACAAGCAAGTGCATACAAATAGAATAAACAAATCAAGATTTCTCACAAAAGCTGGAAAATGGAATAAAAAAAATTGCAACTCACTTGTACTGTTGTACAATAGGTTGAGCACAGTTGGTGCATAAAACTCTTCAACTGCAGATGCCTTGCACAATGGGCATCCCTTTTAGTTCTGTGTGGTTTGGTTGTTACAGAAAGGAATTGTACAATCAATAAACAATGTGACCTAACGTATCCGTTAATGTGTATGTCTCAATTTTCATGTACACACTCAATTCCAGAAAAAGAGACTGGATCTAGACACCCTTCTCATTACAAGGCGTACACTGGATTAAACTCAGTCTCTGAGAGCTCGGTATTGTCATACCAGGAGCTTGAGCCGCTTCGTCTTGACATCTTCTCTTTTTTTCTAATCTTCCGTATGCGCTTTGATTTCACCACATAGTATGTCATTGTACCAAGAACGCCAGCCATCGTTACACCACCTATCAAACTGACCAATATTGCCGCCCATTGGAAATGGCGGCCTAGCACAATATAGCAGGAGGCAATGAAAGAAATAGTAGTGCAAATTGACGCCAACCACATAAGCTTGTTGATCACCTCAACGACCTTCCGCTCAGACTTGGTTTCTCCCCTGACAACTGTTATCTGAACTACAACCACTGCCAATGACGTAAACAGCGCTATGGCATTGAAGATGAAGAATATCTTAAAGGACATATTCTGAACAACCACTGCAACCCCATTGTTGTCATTTCCACCAGGTACAGTGAATATGGCTGCAAAAGCAACCGTAGCAAAAAGCACGGCAACAACTGTTACAGAATTAGTTGCATTATTGATGCCTTCTCTGTGCAACTTTCTGAGTTCCTTAGCAATTCCATGCACATTTTTGTTTGTTTTTCTTGTCTGCTCCAGTTGTGTGTGGACATCTTTCTTTATTTCTGTTACCGTCTTCCGGAGTTCATCACGCGGCTGGTTCAGCTCCCTAGATCTGAGTGCGCCATGCTGAGATAAAATATCTTTGATTTCAGAAGATTCCTCACATAGTGGCAATCCTTCAGCTATGTCATAGGCAGTCTTGTGGTCTCTAGTCAGCGCATTGACATGGGTATCTGGTAGCCGCAAAAGAACAATAACAATCTGCAGAAAAAAAGGAAAATAGATGTCAGTAAAAATAATAGTTACATTAGATATAGAGGCGGCAAGTGACAGCTTTTTATGCCAAACTGTCAAGTGTAAATTAAGCAATTATGAAATCGCGTTATTTTGAAATATTTCACCATAATATTAAATCAAGTAGTTACATTCTACTCTGGCACAGTTTTTACCTAGTACGGGCTAAGAAAGAAATTAGTATTTACATTTCGTACAAGACAGTTTAATTAGTCGGATTATAACATGGTCCTAATGTATATGCTAGAATGATGTCCACCACCAAATGGTATAAAGAATATAACTTATTAGGATATTTTTTGAAGATGAGATGGAAGCTGAAAGGGCAATACTGTTTTGATAACAAAAGTTGATGTTTCCCAAATTAAAGAAAAAAATCCCCACGGATATTTGGACATTCTAGTATAACATATAGCCAATTGGTAAAGTTACAATTTAGGTATACTCTAATAGAATGAACTACCTATAAACATGTTTAGTGTTACTCAACATTTTCTGCATGTCATTTCTGTAAAATGGAAGGGAAGTGTTGATGCAAGTGGAGAAAAATTGTCTTCAAAGAAAATGCGAAACAATATGAATACCTCCGCTCGCTTTTTCCTTGTAGCTACATGCAAGGCAGTGTTTCCATTTTTGTCTGGCAGCATTACAATTGCCGGATCAGCATCGACAAGCGCTCTAAGCACATCACAGTTGGTTCCTTTTACAGCCATATGCAAGGCAGTTTGACCCTTTTTATCATTTCTTCTTGCTAACTGAGGATCCTTTTCAAGTAATGCTTTAACAATGTCAATATGACCCTGACGAGCAGCAAAATGTAAGGCATTTTTTCCATTGTCTTTGGCCATTTCCACCAATCCAAAATCGTCTTGTTCTAGTAACAACTTGGCAACTTCAGTATGGCCCCTTGTAGCAGCTGATATAAGCGGAGTGGTGTTTGCGGGGCCAAATGTTTTGGCAAGCATCCTATCTTGTTGTAATATTTCCTCCACAATGGCTGCAAAAAAATATAATTGTGAGGAAATTGCTTTCTATACAACTGATTGGTACATAAACAACACTAAACAGTAGAAAGTCAATATATAATAATGTATTGTCCTGATTTTCCTAGATATAAACGAAACATTGAAAATATTAGTTTCACCATTACGATGGATGTGTATAAAATTAGTAAGTGACGGTTTATCACAAGCTATCGATAACATAGAGAACACATCAAAGGGCCGCAACTTTTGAAGTGAATATGCAATTACAAGTATTCACCCCCATCCCAAAGTTCTCAATATCGAGATCACGTGAACCCATAATTATTGTTAAATTTTATTATGCAATCATGTCTTTGGAAGCGTTTCCTATTTCGCACACCAGTCACTATCTGAATTCTGAAGTACCAGGCTAACAGCACTAAGTATAGCAGTTTACATCTCCTGTAAACACTGAGCTCAGAAGCGAGTGAGCACTGGGCAGGCTAGCTTCTGACAGCTAATATTATTGAAGAAATAAAAAAACAATCTGCATAAAATAAAACAAATAGTGATTGCGTATGTTATGTACTTTGTACACTAATTTTCTGCCAAGTTAATCATGATGTCCTGAATGCGAAATCTCAGATTCCCACTCGAAGTTACTGCTTTGCTATGTGCATAATCATATAGTAATAACTTCACAACAAATATGAAGACCACACACCGCCAACTGTTGATTTATTTTCCTCGACCGGTTCACTAATTGCAGAGGAAGTTATGCCAAACTTCTATGAAATCACCCAGTTCCCAACTTCAGTGATCTATAAACTTCTGTAGATATTTCCACATACTGGGACCAAACAGTGTTCTAGTGAGCGCGCAGCCGCTAAACCGGCAAACAACAAAACATGTGGTTGCAGGCTCAAGGCTCCAAATTTTACCAGGAGATACACAAAATTCAACGGAGAGCTCTGAAGCATAGACATCTAACCATGACGCCCTTCCCTGGCCGCGACGTGCAGCGCGTCGTACCCCGATCTATTCTTCGCGGCGACGCCCTCGGCGTCAAGGTGCCGGAGCAGCTCCACCACCACCTCCAGGTGCCCCCTTTCCGCGGCGGCGACGAGGGGCGTCTCCCCTGCCTCGTTGGCCTCGGCTGCCACCGCGCGCCGCGCCGCCTCCAGGTCCTCCATTCCCTCCCCCGTGACCACGGCCACCGCGGCCTCGTCCAGTGCGCAGCGCAGCGCCGCGGCGTCCCCTCCCCGCGCCGCCACGTGGAGGTCGGTGTCGTTGTGCCGCCCCGTCACCTGCCGCACGTACCTCCCCCGCTTCCCGCTCCCCGACATCGACATCACCTTCGCCACGACGGCGCCGCGCCCGCGCCCTCCATCCTCTGCACGCCACAACCAAACCAATCAATACCCCGACGCTAAGCATCCCATGTTCCCAGCACACCACCACCACCACCAGTCCAGCGCCCGCTCACCTTCCTGGATCTCGAGCGACATCGCGATTCGCGAGGCCGAGCGTCGCGCGGGCCGCAGGGTTTCCGGGGTAGGGTTTGGGCGGGGAGCGCTTTAAGAGGAGAAGGAGGAGGCGGCGGCGGCGGCGCGGAGGAAGGTGGGAGGAAGGAGCGGAGGTGGGGGCGACGGCGAGCCAACGAGGACAAGGCCGAGACGGCAACGAGTCCCTTCACCCTTGGGACTTGGGAGTTTTCGCGGAGGAGGTTTTGCTGGGGTTCGGGCGGGAGCGGAGCGGGAAAAGCGTGGGCCGCGGGGCCCACTGGGCAGCCACTTCGGGGCACGACCAGCGGGCAGTGAGAAGCTTCCGCGTGGCTTCGAAGGCCAGGCCGTCCCTGTCCACGGCGACGTCGCTGTCGCGAGGTCGGAAATGGTAGAGACTTGTGAGTCACATACATCCACCGGATGACCGGAGTGATGGCACGTTCGGTTTTGTTTCGATAGTTTAATCCAACGCTTTCTGGTTAAATTGACTGGATGGTGATTTTCACTGACGATGTTACTGTGCACCGCCGACCAGTGACTTAGAGCATCTCCGATGGTTGATGGCTATAAGACCTGTGCGGTATCTATGTGGCAAGCTATGTTATCTAAGAGACCAATGCCCCCTTCCAATGGTTTGGCTATAACATTTGTATGGGACCCACATCATTTATTTCTTTCCTTCCACTCCCGTCATCCTCCTCCTCCATTTTTTCCTCTGCTTCTCTCCCCACGCCGCTCCGCCCGCCGTATCCGGCGGCTTCTCCGGCGGCACGGCGAGCTGGGCGTCGCGGCGGAGCTGTGTAGCGGGGTCTCCTCTAGCGGCGCACGTAGGATCCACCGGCGGCGAGCACGAGATCCGCCGGCGCGCGGGCTTCTCCGCCGGTCGGCGACGAGGACGTTGGCAGCGCGGGCACGACGGTGTCGTTGGCGGCGACGGCGCGCCGCAGCCCTCTTCTTTCGCCTCCGCGCCGGCGACGAGGATGTTGGCGGCGAGGTCGCGTCGTGGCCCTCTTCTCCATCTCTTGCTTGGGCGGCACGAGCATGACGACGGCGTCTTCGGCGTGGGCGGCGCGGGCACGAGCGCAAGAGGGGAGAAGGAGATGCGCTGATGCGCAAGTGGGCCAGCTCATCTCGGGAGTCTCGCTATCGCCGGACGATACAGATATCGCTAGCGTTTGTGCTCAGCCTTCCCTCTCTCCTCCAGCTCATCCAAAAATCCTAGGTGAAGACCTTATAGCTAGCTGACATGTCTCCATTAGAGATGCTCTTATGGCATGTACTATCTACTCGTAGCTTTGTTCTGGCACTAATCATGCACTTTAAAAATATTGATACTATTTTTCTCTGCACGGTATCTATATTTCTCTACGTTAGGTTTTAGACCCTGTTCTTTTGAGCTGATCTAAACGGCTGAACAGCTCAACGGTTAAAATGTCTAAACTTTAATAACGTCTTGACATAGTCTCGAGATTCTGATCCATTTCGTTTGACTTGCTTTTCAAAGCGTAAGCACCCACCTTCAAAACAACAAAAAAACGAATTTAAAAAACTCAAAACATATGTCTTTTCAAAATGTACATAAGTTGTTAAATTGTTAAGTCGTTTAGTTGTTAAGTCTTGTTGCTATGCCCTATAATATTGATGCCAGCTACACTACTGAGTTTGAGATTAGCAATTATGCCTACAAGACCTGTTAAAGACTCGCAAACTGCTTGAACTCAACTCGCGAAAGGCTTGATCTATGCTTGGCTTGAGCCTTAGACAGACTAGAATTGAGCATGTTCATAAGCTCATGAGCCTGGTCGATGAGCTCGGGTTTCTTTGTGCTTTATTTTCCTACATATAATTATGTTTTATAAAGTGTATTTGAACACGAGCTTCATTCAAGTCTAATCGAGGTTCATCAAACCTATTCAAATTTCTTTTTTCTTGACAAAATCATATTTAGCCAACTTGTGCTCAAGCTTAAGTTTTATTAGAGCCTATTATATTGTGTACGTACATTTTTTATACATAAATTATATGCTACCAAGTCTAGACAAGCCGGAGTTGAGCTTTGTTGTATCCACACTCGAATCTATCTCTTGTTTGGGATCATATTAACCTGACCTTGGCTCGCTCAATCGTTTGGAGTTTGACCCTTTTTGATTCGCGGTTTGGTTCGGTTTAGTTTGATCGAGTCAAAAGTTGAGGGCTTTAAAAAAAGATATAGAAAGACAAAAAAATATTTTTAAAGAATGTAAGATCTTTGAGAAAACTCACAAAACCTTCAAAAAAAAAAGCAAAATGTTGTAATAAATGGTTTGTACAAAATGATAGATTTTAACTCAACCAAACAAAACCAAACCGTGAATCAAAATATATTAGCAATAGGTATGCTCTAATGCCTTGTTGGCCCAGAGGATACCCACATTTTTTTATTCTTGATGCCCTTTTTGTTCCTTGGCTGGTGTGTGGACTGTGGAGCCGGCCGGGTCGCGTAAGCTGCTGTCTGCTGACATGGAACAAGATACGGTATATGGACGACAAAGACGACACGCAACCAGCTGCGGGAATAGAACAAACCGAGCAGGTCGTGATAGCGACGCACTGTTTGCCAATTGGCTTGATCACACGTGCATGGAGGCTGGTTCACTGGCTCGGCGCGACACGTTTCTCAGGAAGGCCGCAGTTAATGGCCGTGGCTCTGTTTGCTGTTGGGCCGGCCCGAAACGCCTAAACCGCACATGCGGAAACGGCCCAAACCATTAACTCCAACTGTAAAGAAGCAACCGTTTCCCCCCCAAGGGAGGAGGCAACGCCAACAAATACCAACCGTCCAACCCACACTGTTCGTCCCCATCCTGCTTCTGTGCCAATGGCGCCTCCTCAACCTGACGGACAGTTCGAGAACGAGCCCGCCATGGGGGACGTCGCCGCGCTCATGCCGTACGCGGACGTGGACTCCTCCCTGCGCGCCATGGCCGCTCAGGCCGAGGGCTTCGGCCGGCACGCCATCGGCGGCCTCCACGGTGACGTCTATCATGTCACCACCCTCCAGGGTACACGCGCACATCTCCCTGTTCTATGATCTTTCTATGTCCATTGTCGCCTTTCTCTGACGCAGTAAGAGCATCTGTAACAAACACTCTAAAACATATAGTTTTGTAGAATAGCTGATGAAGAGAAGTAATCTTTTGAAGTACATGTAAATTGTGAAAAAAATTAGAGTGAAGGATAGATGAGCAGCGAACGATAAAATGGAGTGTAGAGATGAATTGTTTGATGTGGATGCACTCTAGTGAGTTACGAGCCCTACATATTACACACACGGTCAAAGAGAGATAAAAGTTGAGTATGATGAGCTGAAATATTCATGATTTTCTAGATGATGGTCCCGGATCACTCCGTGAGGGTTGTCGGCGGTGCGAGCCGCTGTGGATCGTCTTCGACGTCTCCGGGACCATCCACCTCTCGACAGGGGTCCACGTGGCGTCCTACAAGACGATCGACGGCCGCGGGCGGCGGGTGAGGCTCGCAGGCAAGGGGCTGCAGCTACGGGGGTGCGAGCACGTGATCGTGTGCAACCTCGAGGTTGAGGGCGGCCGCGGGCACGACGCCGACGCCGTGCAGCTCAAGCCGGGGTGCAGGCACGTCTGGGTCGACCGGTGTAGCCTACGCGACTGTGCAGATGGCCTCCTCGACGTCACCCGTGGCAGCACGGACGTGACGGTCTCGAGGTGCCGCTTCTCGGAGCATGACAAGGCGGTGCTGATCGGTAGCAGCAGCGGCCACGTCGAGGACAGGTGCATCCGGGTCACCATCCACCACTGCCTCTTCGACGGCACAAGGCAGAGGCACCCTCGCGTCAGGTTCGGCAGGGTGCACCTCTACAACAACTACACCCGAGGCTGGGGCATGTACGCCGTCTGCGCCAGTGTGGAGTCACAGGTAAAGAAGATGTCCTCACTCATGGAGTCATTAGATTTAATATTTGGTTTAGGCACTCTCAACTCGTGATTTGGCTGCAGATTATCTCCCAGTGCAACATCTACGAGGCAGGGGAGAAGAAGAAAGTGTTTATGTACCTGAAAGAGCAGGTCATTCCCCACTTTCCCTGCTAACAAAATCTTTTTTTCTAGTTGAATTTGTAGAGTGGCTCAATTTGTTAATGATCTTCGAATTGATGATTGGATTGACAAAGGCCGCTGACAAAGATCATAGCTCAAGCGGACGCATACTGTCGGAAGGCGACCTGTTCCTGAACGGCGCACATGAGTGCGTCGCTTATGATTCGGAAACGGCCGCATCAGATGAACAGTGGGACTTCGACGTCCAGAACTGCTACCAATCTTATTCAGTCCAGCCCGCGTCAATGGCGCTCATGGAGCTCCTGGAGTGCTGCACCGGCTGGCAGCCAGTCCCAATGCCGGCAGACGTGGCTGTCACACAAAAACCTCTTGAACCTGCTGCTACTTCATAACTACAAGTCTACATCTTAAACCAGTTAAATGTTATCCAGTGAAACAATTCAAAAGGACTGTGATTCACGGTTACTGCAGTTTACGATGTTGTGGTAATATTAACATCTGACAAGTATGATCAATAATATGAACTCCACTAGAATTCTTAAGCAGCTACATATGACGTGATTGATTGATCAAAGGAAATTAATTAAGGTCCAGTTCTTTTCAGCTTAACGGCTTAATAGCTTGACGACTTATCTACATTTTGAAAACACATATGCTTTGAGTTTTTTTAGTCCTTTTTTCGCTGTTTTGAAGGTGGGTTTTAACACTTTAAAAAGCAAGTCAAACGAAATGTATCCGAATCTCGAGACTACCTCGAGAGGCTCTCGAAATTCAGTCATTTCAGCCGTTCAGCCGTTCAGTTGTTCAGATCAGCTCAAAAGAACAGGGAATGGGAATGGGAATGGGAATGGGAATGAGAGGGGCCAGGGGTTGTAAATTCTCTTGATTATTTGGAGAGAATTCGAGCCAACCACCGCCCAACTTCCTCCTTTAGCATCTCTCCTGCGCGTGCCCTAAGGAGCTAGCTAGACGCGCCGTCGAGCACCTCCTCGACAACGGCGAGCTAGTTGGAGCCGGCGATGGAGAACACGAGGAGAGGAGAGAGAGAGTTAAGAGAGAGGGGATAAGGGGGGAGATAGCGATAGATGGGACCTCTAGTGAAAAAAAAACGATTTGAATGGAATTTCCACTTGTGTAGTCCAAGTGTTTGCCATATGCCTCTATTTTCATCCAAATCTGCATTCACATGTGTCAAACTAGCCACATGGGTGCCACATCTGATAAAACTGCTCTCAAACTCACGTTTGACTGATCGAAGAACTAAGCACAGTTTCTAAAGTTGTGGCCAATCTGAAGGTTTTATACCTTGGCCATGCAGCATATTGCACTATGCCGCTATCTTCCACACTGGCCCTTACTTCCTACTTACCATCGTGCTCGCATGCGCGTTCCTCCTAGCTTCCACGGGCTAAAGACCCTCTCCAATTCCAGCCTCCCACATCTATCTGTGCTTGTTAGGATTAATCTTGGACTAACTGCGTCGGTACAATCATCTATTTGGGTTTATCCCTAATTGAGTTTATCTTTAATTTAATTGGAGTCTTGGTCGGGGACACCACTGCTAACTTATCTGGTTTCAGTCCCCTGGACATAGCGCTATATAAGACAAGAAAGAGGACATGGAGTCCTGGTCGGGAACACCACTGCTAACTTATTTGATTTTAGTCCCCTGTACACAGCGCACATAAGACAAGAAAGAGGGCACGACAAATTATCTAATTACATCATGTCCACCTTAATCTCATCGTTAAGTTCTAATTTCTGAAACCCTATCTGATTTTATTGCTGACGCCAGAGCTTCTAGAATGGTTGCCGCCATCATTGTTATTGGGGCTGGTGTTCTAGAAGCCAGCGGATAAGTTCGCACAGCCACCGCATGTCTCCCTGCATTGACTACATCTATGACATCTTTCCCGAGCTAGTTATTGGAGATGGCTTCTACAAGCAACACTGTTAATAGTAAATAGAGTAAAATGCACAGGCGGTCCCTAAACTATTAGTCGATTCTCATCCAGGTCCCTATTCTTTAAAATTACAGTTTTGGGTCCCTAATCTTTTTAAGTGAGCTTGTCCCGGTCCAAACCTGCCATGTGACAGCCCTGGAGCTGACGTGGCGCTGACATGTCGGTCCATGTCACATAAATTACTTAAGAAGTTCTGAAAAAATCCTTAAAAAATTTAGAAATCCTAAAAAAAGGGAAATCATAAAACAATTAGAAAAATTCATAAAAATTAGAAAAAAGTAACACTTGAGGGCTCTCATACGCCACAATGCTAGAGGTATTGCGCTTACAACTATTGAGGGATTAATGGTGACCACACTATCATTATATTTCTTTTAAAATTTTATGTTTTTTATATGTTTATGTTTTTTAATGATTTTCCAACTTTTTTTAATGATTTTTCCATATTTTTATGATTCTTTTGATGATTTGCCTGTATTTTTATGTTTTTTCATATTTATGTTTTTAAATAGTTTTCCCACATTTCAATGAATTTTATTTAAAATGATTCTTTAAATGATTTCCCCGTATTTTTTAATGATCCCCCCTTTCTAAAACTAATTTACGTGACATGTAAGCATTTCGTCAGCTTTAGGGCTGTCACGTGGTAAGTTTGGACAGGGGGCGGACCCATTTAAAATGATTAGAGACCCAAAACTGCAATTTCAAAGAATGGGGACCTATATGAGAATCGACTAATAGTTTAGGGACCGCCCGTGTATTTTACTCTTATCTAATTATCTTTGCATTATGATTATATGTTCATGCTTTTGGTTAAGCTAATTATCTTAGGGTTTCCTAATAGTACTTTGCTACCTAGTAGTTGATAAATAGTACAAGTCACTCTTTTTTAGATTAACACTAGCTGAGACGCGCGCCCGTCGCGGCGTGCACGCGGGAAACACCACGGGAAAAAGCGCGCCGAGCGAGCGGGCGAGCGGGCGCGGCGCGCGAGCGAGCGAGCGAGCGCGCGGGCGAGCGGGCGCGTGGCGTGCAGCCGACGCAACGCAGCGCTGCCGAGCGAGCGAGCGGCTGGCTCGGAGGCGGGCGCTCGCGCGAGGAGCAAGCCACGTGGCACGGCAGGGGCATCTAAACCCACTCTTGTATATTTAGTAATGTTTTCGCTTGTGCGTCTGTTTGGTCTGGGCTGAGTTGGTTGTGTTTCTGTCGCCTTTTTTGCGAGTTGGTCGGCTTAGGCTGAGTTGGCATGCGTGGTGGCAACGTTTGCGCTGCGGCAGCATTGGTATAGTGTTGGGTTGCATTGCTTCTCTTATTTAATGAATTAGTAGAGCTCCTACTCTTTGAGGTTGCTCGAAAAATTAAAATTAAAATTTGAAGCTAACACCATAAATTTGTTATTTTTGTACAAACCAAATGAAATAATACTTTATAATTATTTTTATAGAGTTTTAAATGGTCCTTCTCATAGCTCTTAGTTTTTTTACTCATCAAAAACTTTTTTTTCGAGGGCCATATCTTTTTCAGATTAAACTTTTTAACTGATTCTAGCTTAAAAAAAGAACAAGGCCAATGCAAAACTGTGTTACACGATCTACGGAACGGAGAAAACGCGCCAACTAATTGAGAGCCAAAAAAAATATGTATTTATGCCTACCGCTGTTCAATGTTCATTATTGTCGGGGATAAAATTACGGCCCATTGCCATGGCCCATTCCCTGATAGCCCAATCGAACAGCCTACCAGGGCCCAGCTCCCTGGAAGGTTCTATCTGGCCCATGTGCATCCTGCCGAACAGCTCTTTGGTTGGCACGGTGTGTAACGGCCAAGGAATCGTGTTTGAGTCCGTCTCGAACAGGAGTTCTGCACGGCTACGTAAAGGCCCGGACGTCGGTTTTCCGGATTGGAATAGGAGTCGTGATCCCCAAGAATTGGAGTTTACCTTATCTGCCGTAGGATGTATTTGGCATGGTACGAGTTCGTTACATATTCGTAGTTAGCCCGGCCCGATTCTCCTCCGGTAGGTCGGTTGCTCAACACTATATAAACCAGCCCCTATGGCGTTTAGGGGGCATCGAACATTGGCCAAGAGATTTCGCATTGCCGCACATTGCTTCGTGTACACACAATTTCGCCGAGACTTGTTCGTCTCGTCGAGCTTCCACTTTGTAATTCTCTTTGATATAAAGAAAGGCTGGACGTAGGGCTATTATCTCCTTGAGAGGCCTGAACCAGGATAAAAACCCTTGTCTTCCTGTTCGTCGCTGGTTGCTGTTCGTATTGTTTGGCGTGTCTCCTATCTCCCCTTTCTTAAGAACCTTTAGTTGACTTGAGATCGATATCTCAACCGTCGACAATTATAGAGATTTTGAGGGTTGTGTTGGGGCTTTTTTCACCAGGAGAGAAACTTGTTATGCACATACATAACAGTGTTCCTTTTCAGATTAAACTTGTTATGCACATACATAACACAGTTCTTTTTCAGATTAAACTTTTTAACTGATTCTAGCTTAAAAAAAGAACAAGGCCAATGCAAAACTGTGTGTTACGCGATCTACGGAACTGAGAAAACGCACCAACTAATTAAGAGCCAAAAAATATATGTATTTATGCCTGCCGCTGTTCAATGTCCATTATAGAGATTTTGTGGGTTGTGTTGGGGCTTTTTTTCACCAGGAGAGAAACTTGTTATGCACATACAATAACACAGTTCTTTGTCTGAATCCATGTTCAGATCCGCTCCAATCCATACATGTACAAGGGGAAACTCGCACTGCAGACTGGCCATGAGCTCCTTAAAGTTAGCCTATACACTGAGGTTAACCTGCACGTGGTAGTTTTTTTTTTTTCCTTGTGATTTTCCACACAACATGTCAAATACACAAATTAACCAATGTAAGTAACGTTTGACAACTGATTGGTACTCCCTACGTTCCAAATTGTAGTTCATTGTTGGCTTTTGGACACACCTTTTGACCATTCATCTTATTTAAAAATTAGTGCAAACATGCAAAAATATAAGTCATGATTAAAATATGTTTATTGTTTAATGTAAAACAAATCATAACAAAATAAATCACATTTACATATATTTTTTGAATAAGACGAATGGTCAAATAAGATATCAAAAAGTCAACAGTGAACTATAATTTGAAACGGTTTTGAATAAGACGAATGGTCAGATCTGATATCAAAAAGTCATCAGCGAACTATAATTTGAAATGGTGGGAGTAGGTCACGTTGCCGTTCTTGTCCTGCACGGAGACGGCGATGCTGAGGCTGATCCTTCAGAGTTCAGAGAGCAAGCTGCTGCATGAGAGGGCGTCCCGCAGGGACAAGACCTTCAAGCTGTACCCTAGGATGTGGCATGTGCTCATCACTCATGGACTCATGGCTGAACTGCCTGACGAGTGACGATGTTGAGCGTGTCTTCACGGATGTGATATCGTGGCTGGAGTACAGAGCGGCCGGTACGGCAGGAGGTGGCACAAAAAGCGCCGGAAAATGACGGCGCCGTTGTATAGGACTGAGGAAAGATATGCAGGAGTTGCATTGCTGGGGTTTGTGGACAAATTAGATTCTTTGACGAGAACGACGTTAGGGTTCTATTTGGTTCACGGTTTTATATTATTTTAGTTTTGTTTATAATATTCGTCATAACTATGCAGATCATTCATTCTAATATTTTGTAATATTTTTTAAATTTTTAGGATTTTTTTTTTCTGAAAATGGTTTTAGTTTAGTTTATAATATTTTCCATAATCGTACAAACCATTCATTGTAACATGTTGTAATATTTTTTAATTTTGTATGATTTATTTTAAAAATATTTTTTAAAAATTAAATAGTTTTTAAGATAATATTTACATATATTTTTTGAATAAGACGAATGGTCAAATAGGATATCAAAAAGTCAGCAGTGAACTATAATTTGGAACGGAAGGAGTAGGTCACATTGCTGTTCTTAAGTCCTGCACGGAGACGGCGATGTTGAGGCTGATCCTTCAGAGAGCAAGCTTCTGAGGGCGTCCAGCAGGGACAAGACCTTCAAGCTGTACCCTGGGATGTGGGCATGTGGCATGTGCTCATCACTGATGGCTGAACTGCCTGACGATGTTGAGCGTGTCTTCACGGATGTGATCTCGTGGAGTACAGAGCGGCCGGTACGGCAGGAGGTGGCACAAAAAGCGCCGGAAAATGACGGCGCCGTTGTATAGGACTGAGGAAAGATATGCAGGAGTTGCATTGCTGGGGTTTGTGGACAAATTAGATTATTTGATGAGAACGACGCTAGGGTTGTATTTGGTTCACGGTTTTTTTTTATGATTTTAGCTCTGTTTATAATATTCGTCATAACTGGGCAGATCATTCATTGTAATATTTTATAATATTTTTTAAATTTTTTAGGATTTTTTTATGAGTATGGTTCTAGTTGGATTTATGAAATTTGTTATTTTTGTATAAACCATTCATTGTAACATGTTGTAATATTTTTTTAATTCTGTATGATTTATTTTAAAAATCTTTTTAAAAAATTAAATAGTTTTAAAGTCTTTTTAATCTTTTTTTAAAGGCTCTTAATTTTTTTTTAACTACAACCAAAATCAAACCGCAACCATGAACCAAAGAGAGCTTATCTATACCATCATAAACCAGAATATGACATGTGAAATCTCTCTATTCAGTGTGCAACTCACATATCTCTATATATATCTTGCAACTCTACTGTTGTCACACGGCCAACACGGATTGCTCAGGGATTCAGACATAATCGGGCGGCATCCTTAACACACTTCCATGGGAAACTCAGAAGCAACTTGCTCTTCTTTCTTAACGTAAGTTTGCCTCAAATCATTGAGTTTTGTGATTTTAGCTCAATATACAGGCGATATCAAATATGAAGAGGTTGGTCTTTTGACCGTGTTGATCAATAAATTTTGTAGTAATGTTGATGATGGATGCCCAATATGTGGTACCGATGCATTCCCCCCATTTTCGCGATGTTAAAAGAAAGAGGGAAGAATTTAACTTTTAACTTCTTGTTTGTCGTCCGAACTTCTAGGATATGGATCAGAGTGCAGCGTATCGATCGATGGGGGCACTACTCTCTAAGGCCTAGTTCTTATCAGCTTAACAGCTTGGCCGCACCAGCTGACGGCTTGTTGCTTCTGCCTTGGCCCACTAGAAACGGTCGACCACCTTTGTGGCTCTTGTTCTTTTGCCTCCGCGATTTGGCAAAATTTTCTGCCTCGCCAACCACCTTCTACCGGCTCGGTTGGCTTCTGCGACTGGTGGACCTACAGTCAGCATGGCATCCCTAAAACTACTGCGAGATCTCTCAATAACATCATCATCCATGTGATTTGAGAAATATGGAAGGAGCGGAATAGGCGCATCTTTCATAGTCAGGCCTTATCCGTTTCGCAAGTTGTAACCCTAATCAGCGATGGTCTCGCCGCTTGGGCGGCAACCTTCTCGCCTGTAATTTCCCTAGGCTGAGCCCTCCCCCTATCTCCCCCCTCCCTTCTCTCTTTATATATGCTGTATAGTTCGTTTTTCCGCTTTAATGAAATGGCAGTGCTCCTGCCCGTTACCTCAAAAAACTGTTGTCACACGATCAACACGGATTGCTCAGGGATTCAGACATAGGCCCTATTTGGATTGCAAGGGCTAATTGTTAGCCACTAAACTTTAGCCCCTAGACATCCAAACAGTCTAGCTAATTGAGAGGCTAATTTTTAGCCCACCCATGGGCTAACAACTAGTCCATTAGTCCACAAATCTGTGCTAAAGTGGGCTAATTTTTCACCAGATTCGTGAAAAGACATTTGTGCCCCTGCTTTATGGCGCTGAATAGTCCAGCCAAATTAACAAAGCAAGGATACTCTTGACAAATCAACAAATCAACTAAACTCCAGCTAAAGTTTAGCCATGGCTAAACTTTAAAGCTAAAGTATTCAAACAGGGCCATAATCGGGCGGAATCTTGAACACACTTCCATGGGAAACTCAGAAGCAACTTGCTCTTCTTTCTTCACGTAAGTTTGCCTCAAATCACTGAGTTTTGACAGTGTTGATCAATAAATTTTGTAGTAATGTTGATGATGGATGCCCAATATGTGGTACCGATGCATTCCCCCCATTTTCGCGATGTTAAAAGAAAGAGGGAAGAATTTAACTTTTAACTTCTTGTTTGTCGTCCAAACTTCTAGGATATGGATCAGAGTGCAGCGTATCGATGGGGGCACTACTCTCTAATTTTGGCGGCCTGTTCATAACACTACAATTTAACAGTGAGGAGTGAGTCCTAACAAACCCCACATGAATTCATCCCCATGAATTCAGATACCGCAGCTTGATTAGTGCACGCTACGGTACAAAAAAAATAAAATTACGGCCCTAATCGATCATAACTTGCTAATTACGGGCCCTACCCTGTTTTCCTGGATGGATCCAAACCCTGATTAGAGCAACTGAAGCTACACCTACGATCATCGTTGAAGATTATGGTTCTTCAAGATGCTCAGATAGATTTTTTCGCAATGATAGAAAATAAAGAAAAAATAATTTAGAATCAAGATGGCACCGCCGTCTACTCTCCAAAGAAAGCTAGGGTTCGTTCCAAATATCCCTCGATAAAAGCATCCAAATCCGTTAGTTGAAGGCGATCACGCCTTTCAGAGGAGAAGCTTGGTTGTGCGGCTGGAGCCTATCGACATGGAGACAGAGAAGCCTGATTAGTTGCAGCTCAACCGTCTGACGACGATGAGCGTCTCTTTGCCTATGCGATCTCTCACTGCCCCTAGCGACAGGCGACTAGAGAGGCAAGAGGCGGCGCAAGAAAGCGGCTGCAAATGATGGCATTATATAGCTATATGTACCAATTTCTGTAGAGTTTTTCTATTTCTCTAGGATGAAAATGTTGTTATCGGTGATGGTGATAGGTATGTTCTGCAGTTGATAAACACTCCCTTCGTTTTTTTTATTTGTCGCCATTGACTTTTGTACATACCCTTTGACCATTTGTCTTATTCAAAAAGTTAATGCAAATATGAAAAATACTCCCTCCGGTCACAAAAAAGAAGTCACCGTATACTTTTGGACATGCCTTTGACCATTCGTCTTATTCAAAAAAGTTATATAAATATTATTTATTTTGTTATGATTTGGTTTATTATTAAATGTATTTTAAATATAACTTATATTTTTACATATTTGAACTAAATTTTTTAATAAAACGAATGGTCAAAGGCGTGTCCAAAAGTCAACGGCGACTTCTTTTTGTGACCGGAGGTAGTATAATATAAGCTGTAATTAAAATACCTTTAATGATAAAACAAAGCATAACAAAATAAATTTACATTTAAATAGTTTTTTGAATAAAACAAATGGTCGAAGGGTATATGTCTAAAAGTGAACAACAACAAATTTTAAACAAATGGTCATCACAAGTCCTTGTTACTTTGACTTCATTCATCACGCACGGGTGAATATCAATATGCCGTAGTAGTTCCTTTTTTCCATAAGGAGGAGATTCCCTTGATTTCCATTAACGAAACAATAACGGAAACAAAGATAGTGTATCGTTACAATAACAAAAAACACACTACAGCT
Organism: Raddia distichophylla; assembly: GCA_005191435.1. NCBI lineage: Eukaryota > Viridiplantae > Streptophyta > Magnoliopsida > Poales > Poaceae > Raddia > Raddia distichophylla. The sequence goes on from SPJY01014556.1 coordinate 963,520, forward strand.
GAAAAGACGCCCTCAACGAAGCTAATAAAGTCAGGCATTACAAACTCAAACAACCTTTTTCTGAACAGAGAACAAAACATTGAATTTAAAACCCTCCTCCCAGACTTGGTTTGGGCTACTCCTCCAGGATCAGTGTCTCATTTCCATCTTCCCATCTTTGGACTAAGATTTGCTAGCAGTACTTCTCAGCCCCTGCAAGTTGCCAGCTACATCACCTCCTGTTACAGATCCCTGCACTTTAAAATGTCTCTCCACCCAGGCGAATCATTCACTTTAGCTTTAATACCGGATATAGTTTTATTTTTTAAATATTTCCTGCTAACTAAATCCTGCCAAACACCCTTTTCATTGTCTAATCTCCACCACCATTTACACAGCAAGCTAACATTCATGTCTCTAAGATTCAGAACCCCTAGACCCCCTTTTTTTTGGGTCTACAAACTTTACTCCACTTAATCAGGTGAATTTTTTTTTCTCTCCATTTCCCCTCCAGAAAAAATTCCTCCTGCACTTATCCAGTTTATTTACCACAGTTTTTGGCATCAGGAACATTGACATACTATAAATGGGGATATTAGAAAGACAAGCATTGATTAGCACCAACTTTCCCCCCATAAGATAGAGAGCTGCCTCTCCAGCCCTCTAATCTTTTTTCAACTTTATTAAGAATCTTGTCCCAATGAACCACTCCCAACTTATTTCCCCAAACCGGCATCCCAAGATATGTTAATGGCAAAGCTCCAATATCATAAGTAAACAGCTCAGAATAAATCTGTTCAGTCTCGACATCTCCATTCAAAATAAAAATTTCACTTTTATGAAAGTTTATTTTCAATCCAGAAAGGATCTCATATAAAAACATGATAAATTTTAAAATCCTAGCAGCAGTTAAGTCTTGTTGCATGCATAAAATTGTGTCATCAGCGTACTGCATAATAGACAGCCCCCCATCTACAATGTTTGGAATGATCCCTTTTATCAAATTTTTTGATTGTGCCACAAAAATCATTTTAGCAACACAGTCTGCCACTATGTTAAAACGTAGAGGGGATAAGGGATCCCCTTGCCTCACCCCTTGAGTACTTTTGAAGTAAGATCCCTGTTTGCTATTGATGTTAACATGTAAAGTCCCCCCAGACACCACTTGTTTAATCCACATCACTACCTTTTTATCAAACCCCCTCAAGCTTAACATTTGGAATAAAAAACCCCAATCCACTTTATCATATGCTTTTTCAAAGTCCAGTTTCAAGAAAATACCGCACTCCTTACTCAGCTTAACCGAGTGCATAGCTTCATGCAGGGTTATGATGCTGTCCACTATGTATCTATTTTTTAAAAAAGCATTTTGAGATTTAGAGATAATCCTATTAAAAACTCCCTCCAGCCTGATAGTAAGGACCTTGGTGAAGATCTTGTAACAACAATTTAAAAGATAAATGGGTCTGAAATGCTGTACCATAATAGCTCCCATTTTCTTAGGTAACAAAATGATCTGACCATAATTAATCCTATCAATTTGTAGACTCCCCATGTAAAAATCATCAAAGACCCCAATCAAATCTTTTTTAATAATATGCCAACAACTTTGAAAGAATTCAATAGGAAAACCATCAGGCCTAGGTTCTTTATTATGACCCATCTCAAAGATAGCATATTTGATTTCTTCCTCAGAGAAAGGTTTAATTAATAAATCATTTTTCAGATCAGTCACTTTCTCACTGTCATCCCAAATATCATCAATACTGATAGGGGCCCTCCCCACAGGCTTTGAAAATAATTTTTTGTAATAATTTGTAGCCATCAAAAGGATGTCCTCATCAGAATGCACAATCTCTTCTACATTTTGTAAGGACAGAATAGTGTTTTTCTTTTTGCGATCATTAGCTATTTTATGAAAATATTCTGTGTTGGCATCCCCCTGAAGGAGCCATTTCTCATGCGCCCTAGAATACCAGTACAACTCCTCTCTTTCATGAATTTTTTGTAATTGAAGCATTAAGTGATTTTTTAGTAAAACTTCTTCTCCATTTAGGCCACTTTCTTCTTCTTTCAACTCTAGACATTTAATCTTATGCAATGTATCACTTTTTAACTTCCTATCCTGTCCAAAAGAATTGGCTCCCCAACCTTTTAAACATTTTCTTAATCTCCTGAGTTTGATTAAAAGGATATCCAAATTGGAAGGAGCCACCACTGGCTGACACCAAACTTTCTCCACAAATTCCAAAAAACCTTCCTTATTGCACCAATCTAGATTAAATCTAAATCCTCTAACATTCCCTTTACTGAAATTATTAGTCTGCAATAAAATGGGATTATGATCTGAAAAAACTCTAGGCAACTTGGAAATCCTAGACAAAGGATACAAACACTCCCATTTTTTATTAATAAACACTCTGTCCAACCTAACCAAAGTTGGGCAAACTTGGTTATTTGATCAAGTAAACCCCCATCCATTAAGATCCAACTCTCTCAGCTCAAAAGTATTGATGATTGCATTAAAAGTTTTAACATTTCCCCAATTTATCTTGTCATTGTTTTTATCCTTTGCACATCTAATTATATTAAAATCCCCTCCTACTACCATGGGGCAAGAGTCATAAGAATAGAATCTAGCTAGCTCACTAAGGAAGATCCTTTTCTCCTCGGCATGTGGAACCCCATACACAGTTATCACTAAGATTCTAGATTTTTTAAAAATATCCCAAAGAAACATCCCCAACATAAAATCCCCTTGATGAATGCTCAGAACAGCAAATTTATTAGACTTTGCCCCACGAAGAATCCCCCAGATCTCCCTTGGGCATTGATCCATCTCCAATTAAAACTGTGATTATGATCAATCTTTCTAAAAAAACAGTCCAGATATTTGTTCTTCTTAGTTTCAACTAAGCCTATAAAATCCAAGCTTTGAGAAAAAATTAGCTCCCTGATATAATTGCTAACTCCCCTCTTCCCAAGACCTCTACAATTCCAGAACACACAATTCATGAAATGATGCTAATATTAGTATCCCCTTTTTTACTTTCTTTAAACTGAGTAGGCCCCCGCCCATTCAGCTTAATATTTCCCATCTTACCTGTAGCCCTCCCTCCCGAGGACTTATGCACTCTATTCTTTCTTTTACTTTTTGAAATAACCTTGGAAAAACTTTCATCAGAATCCTCTTCTGAGCTTTCACTAGATTGAAACCATTCTATCAATTTAGGATCATTAACTCCATTTTCTACACAATGGTTATCAGCATTCTTTTCCACCACCTCACCAATTTTATTTTTATTATAAAGTTCTAACCTGGCCATTTCAATATCTTTAAACAAATCAAAGCTTGAAGACATTTCTTTGTTACATTTAACACCCACTGATTCAGCAATCCCATTCAAAACTCACATATCTATCATCCCTCCAAATTTCCCTCTTTATGCGTATCAATTAGCTACATTTGATATGCTTAAAGACAGGGCAGACAACAAACAGCTGTTATCTGGTGAGTGTTATCTCCCGTGCAACTTGCCCGACTATTGCTCGCAAGATGTATTTTCTTCCGTTCACAGTCATCATGCTTATACCGTTTCCGTGTTTTTATTGCCAGATTTAGTTGTTGCCGTGCTTTCCATCAACCCAATAAAAACAGTTACTGTCAACGGCTCACCCGCAAAGGTCCGAGATATTGAGGTGACGGATGGAAGGTATATACTTACATTACACGACTCTTAGTCCCTCTATCCGTTCACTTCATAATTTTGCTTATATACCGTTCCATTGTTCCCTACATAAATGTCATTATCTCACATATATCACTCATACAATACAGCCAAACCTATCCACTGGCTTTATGGGGCCACCGCCTCGGGGGGGTGCGATTCAAACGGGCAGGCCCCCGCTCCCTCGTCTCGCGTGCGCCAGGCGCCGCTCGCTGCGCCCCGTCCCCCCGCTGGGCCACGCCCCCCCGCTCCAGTGGGCCGCCTTGCCGCTGGGCCCAGCCGCAGCTCCTCCTCGCCGCCTGGGCGCCCTGCCGCTGGGCCGGACGCCTCCTCGCCGCCTAGGCGCCCTGCCGCTGGGCCGGGCCGCAGCACTGGCTTGCCAGCTGGGCTAGTTGCCCCAGCGCCTTCCTCTGGGCCTGCAGGCGCCCCGGCCCACCATACGCCTCTGCTCAACCCTTTATGCCAGGCACTGGCAGCCTCTCACCTCTCCACGGTTCCCACGTTGGACCCTATGCTCCTCGAGGCGGACCTACCACCCCCCACTTCAGCTACCGCTTTCATCTCCAGAGCACCCCCCACTGCAGCTGCCGCTTTCATCTCCAGAGCCACGCTCCCCACCCCCACTCCGCTGCTCGCTTCGCTGCCTTCTCACAGACCCAGGTCGGCCGCCCCTAAGCGCCGCAGTGCCAGGCTGGCCTCAGGGAGGCGCCCCCTCCCGCCTGGGGGCGCGTCCTCTGTCCCGGCGATCCGTAGGGCGCAGGCGGTACTTGCGCGCAGGATGGGCTTCTCACCAGCCCCGTTGGTGAGTGACCTCGCCGCCTAGCTCCAGGCGCTATTCTCTTCAGGCGTGCTTGACGATAGCACCATCGCCGCCGTCGCTGATTTCTGCGGCCTGTCTCAGCCGACCCTAGACATCGCTTCCGCTAGCCAGGACTTGGGTGAGGAGTGTCTGGCTACTGCCTAGTCACGTACCGCTTTCACCCCTCAGTGTTTCACCGCCTCGATGTTTAGTTCATCTACCTTCGTCTCCCGTCTCCCACCTGCGTGTGGGCCTGTATCTGTGTCACCGCCTGCGTGCGGTTTTCGTGTTCGGTTTGCTATCAGGTCATCACCTACGTGTGACCCTGTGTCTGTGTCACCGCCTGCGTGCGGCTTTCGTGTTCGTTTTGCGTCCGGGGCGCCACCTGCGTGTGGCTGTTGCATTAGTTCTTCAACCACTTGTCTGTTGTCCCCGCCTGCGCGCGGATCGTTGTTAGGCGTCAGTCTACCTTTAGCCACCAATATCAGTGTCCCTGAAAGTGTTCCCCCATGAAGATTCTCTGCCAGAATGCCCGTGGTCTTAACTCTGCTGCTAAAAGGGATGTTGTTGCCTCTTTGGTTCGGGACAACTCCCCCTCCATCCTCGCGATCCAAGAGTCAAAACTTTCCGACCCTTGCCACCAAACCCTCATGGAGATCTGTGGGCACCGCCTGCGTAGCTACCTACAACTCCCGGCAATCGGCACCAGGGGAGGTATCCTTCTTTTCTGGGATGACTCCTTGCTCCATCTCTCCGACCCGCTCATTCTTCGCCATTCGATCTCCACCCGGGTCACTCCTACTGACGGCAATTCCAGTTGGGCCATCTCCTCCGTCTACAGCCCGACCGCCGACGCCGACAAAGAAGCATTCCTACTCTAGTTGGGGACGGTGGCACACCACTTCAACTGCCCCTGGCTCATCTTGGGGGATTTCAACCTCATCTACAAGGCCGCGGACAAAAACAACCTCAACCTAAACCGGCGTCTCATGAATCGCTTTCGCTCCGCCCTTGATGCCGCGCAACTCAAGGAAATCCACCTCTCCGGAAGGAGGTTCACCTGGAGCAACGAGCAGGCAAACCCCACACTGGTCAGGCTTGACAGAGCCTTCTGCAACACTGACTGGGAGCTGATCTTCCCCTCCTGCTCCATGCTTCCGCTCTCTTCTTCCGCCTCCGACCACTCCCCACTACTGCTTACCGCGGAGCGGGCGCCCCGGCCGCCTAGGCGATTCCGTTTTGAATCCTTCTGGTTTAAGATGCCAGGCTTCTCTGAGGTCGTCCAGCGAGGCTGGAGCCGGCCAGCAAAGCAGCGACTCACCTTCTCATCCACTCCTTCGCTTCAAATCCAAACTGTCCAAAACAACTCTCGCCCTGAAGGCATGGAGCCGTACTCACATCGGAGACTCCAAGTTGCAGCTTGTTGTTGCCTCTGAAGTTATCCGCCTGTTCGATGTGGCCATGGAGACACGCGCTCTATCCCAGCAAGAGCTCGCTCTCCGGCGCAACCACAAGCTTCGTATCCTCGGCCTCAGCGCCATAGTGAAGATGATGTGGAAGCAGTGGTCTAGGCTTACCTGGCTCAAATTGAGTGACGCAAACACCCGCTACTTCCACCTAAAAGCGAATGGCAGGAGCCGCAAAAACCATATACACTCTCTGCAGGACTCCTCTGGAACACACACTGAATTCGACGATAAGGCGAATGTCCTATTCCAGCACTTTGACTCCATTTTCGGTTCCGAAGCGGGCCGCAACTCCGTTGCCCCTGGTAGATCTCTCAACTGGGATTTCCTTGGCCTTCCCTCCCTGGATTTATCCACCCTCGAGGAACCACTCAGCCTAGAGGAGCTACAAAAGGTAGTGCTCTCGCTCCCCACCGACAAGGCACCAGGCCCCAACGGTTTCACGTGGAATTTCTACAAAGCTTGTTGGGACATTATCTCGACCGACCTTCTTCAGGCCCTACAATGCCTCTTTAACCTGGATTCCACCGGGCTCCGGTCTCTAAATTGTGCCCACATCGTCCTGCTTCCAAAGAAGGACACCCCGGCTACTGCTTCTGACTACCGCCCCATCAGCCTTATACACAGCCTGGGCAAACTTTTCACCAAAATTCTTTCTACCAGGCTTGCCCCCTTCATGGACGACCTCATCTCACCCTGCCAGAGTGCTTTCATCAAGAAGCGCCACATTCAAACTAAACTCCAGCTAAAGTTTAGCCATGGCTAAACTTTAAAGCTAAAGTATTCAAACAGGGCCATAATCGGGCGGAATCTTGAACACACTTCCATGGGAACTTCTTTTTGACCTCGCCATCGAGCCCCTAGTTCCGCTTATCCGGCTAGCCTCCGAGGGCGGCCCCTTTGATCCCATCCCTGCTCTACAGGGAAAACCCATGATCTCCCTTTTCGCTGATGACGCAGGAATTTTCATAAAACCAATCAGATCTGAGGTCTCAGCCTTGGCCCTCATCCTCCAAGAATTCAAGAAAATCACGGGCCTGCGAACCAACTTCACTAATTCTCAGGTCATCCCCATCAGATGTGATGGCCTAAACCTCGACGACATCCTACAGGACTTTCCAGCAACCAAATCCTCCTTCCCAATCAAATACTTGGGTATCCCGCTCTCCGTCAGAAAGCTCAAGCATGTCCACTTCCAGCAGCTCATTGACAAAGTGGCCAACCGGTTAGCAGGGTGGCGGGGCCCTCTAATGTCCAAGGAGGGGAGGCTGACACTGCTCAAAGCGGTCCTTACTGCTCTACCAACTTACACCCGTTCGGTCATCAACCCCCCGGCCTCTGTTCTCAAGAAAATTGACCAGATCAGGAGAGCTTGGCTCTGGGGCGGTTCGACGGAACCTGGCACCCCCCAAGAAGTCAATTGGGTCTCGGTTTGCTCCCCGGCCAGGCTTGGTGGACTAGGAGTCCTCAACCTTTCCTTCTTCGCCCGCGCCCTCCGGCTGCGCTGGCTTTGGCTCAACAGGACTTCTCCTCGCCGCTGCTGGGCTGATCTTTGCGACAACCCGCCCCCAACTGATTTGGACTTGCTGCGCTTGGGTTGTTCCTTCACCCTCCACAACGGCACCTCCATGTACTTCTGGGAAGACTGCTGGATGAATGGTTCCTCGCCAAAGGACATCGCGCCTCAGCTCTTTGAAATCTCCACCAGAAAGGGCCGCCTGGTCAGCGAAGTCCTCCAGAACAACAACTGGCTAACCGACCTTGGTCAACATTTCAACACCGAGTTGATCCGCCAGCTTATCTGTCTCCTGCTTCGGCTGAGTGAGGTGGACATGGAGCTCGCCACGACGGACGAGGACTCAATCTCTTGGCGTTTCTCAAATAATGGCGCTTTCACGGTAAAGTCGGCATACTACCTACAATTTGTTGGGTGATGCCCGGCGCCCGCCCTACACAGAATCTGGAAATCCTGGGCCCCGTCGAAGTGCAAGTTCTTTTGTTGGCTCCTCCTACGTTTGCGAGTCTGGACAGCCGACGTCCTCTTGCGTAGCCAGCTGCCCAACAGCTATTTCTGCCAGCTTTGCAACAGGAACCTGGAGACACCGGAACACCTCTTTATTCAGTGCACCTTCAGCTCCGCCACCTGGTCGGGCCTGGCTGCAGCCCTCAATCTGCCCGCCCTCAACCCTGCTAGCTGGCGCTCCTCGGATCAATTACAGTTTTGGTGGGAGCTTGACGTGGGATCTCCAACCTCGCCGCGCTCATCAACTTCCATCGTCATTGCCACTATCTGGCATTTGTGGCTTGAGCGTAACAACCGGATCTTCAGAAGTTCGGAGCGCACGCAACCGGTTTTCCTCCGCCACCTTCTCGATGAGTTGCGGCTTTGGGTGGCCGCCGGTGCCTATTTTGTAATCCCTTAAGTCCCTGTAAGCCCTACGGGGGGCGGTATAGACCAAGAGGGCCATGGTAAATCTTCTGGTTCAAAAGGGTACATATCAAGCTTCCGCGACATCGTTAACGACTGCTCTGCCCATTTCAAGAGTGTCTGCGGTAAGATTGGAGCTTGACAAATCACTAGATAAGCAAATTGCAGTGCAGTACCTTTCTGCGCCTCAACTTCCAGAGCCTCTCGTAATTTTAGAGAAGCCAGAGAATAGATTGAAGAAGAGGTTCCTCTACGGGTTCTCCATGGGAGGGGCTGTGGTGCTTCAGCTCCATAGAATGGACCCTGCCTACTGGGATGGGGCAGTGTTGCTTGCTCCTCTGTGCAAGGTTCTCAACTTTAAACTGCTCAGGCTACTACTATCTCAAGAATATTTCCTTTTTTTTTTAACCGAACGGACAGACGCTCAACCATTTTATTATAAAGAGGATAACTGTATATTATACAAAATGAAACCCGGAGGAACACCCAAGAGGATAAAGGGGTCATGGAGCCTTAGGTTCCAACCTCAAACATCATCCCGAATGCAAACAACAATTAATCTAGCAAAAAGCTCTACACTCTAGAAGATACGCTGATTCCTCTCTTTCCAAAGGTTCCAAATGGTGAAAATAGTTAAACCATGTAGTTCCCTCCTGGCCTGCTTGTCGGGCATGAGAGGGATCAAGTTGTGCCACCAGTCACAATCGGTCGACGGTGGTCACCAAAGCCAAGCTTGGGGGCAAAAACATTGGTACAAACTGCTGCAAAGACGGTGCAATGGCCAGCGAGGTGATCGATGGTCTCCCATTGGCTCCGACAAACCAGACAGAGCGACTGATGAGGCCAACCCTTGTATTAAAGTTGGTGTCAAATATGTGTACGAGTAGGTTAGGTGGATTCAAAGTTGAAATAGATAGGGAAGGGTCGTGTTAGGGTCAGACTTGTATTCCGACCACTTTGTAAACGACTAATTAGTGATGTAGGCACGCAAGGGGTCGTGGCCGGTTTGTGACTGTGATACGGGTTACTGGTATGTTGCGTTGTTGGAGATAAGCACCCATAATCATTGCTCTGCAGATGTAGCCTGAGATCCGAACTGTGTTACCAAACATCGTGCCTCTGTTGTTATTCGGATCTAGTACGACATCCTATTTTTTAACACCTTGCTTGTTAACACGTCGGCTGTATGAATACGTCCGAAGGACAATAACCATGTAAAAGATCTGCATTTGCTCTCAGTGTGCGCCTTCTAGATGGCATTGGTGAGAATACGTCCAAAGGACAATAACCATGCAAAAGTGTGCGCCTTCTAGATAGCATTGACGAGAGGCAAGCGTTGCAGCCATTGAACTGGAGGTGTTATGTCGACCTTGTGGAGAACCAGTTGTCCTCGTTAAAAAGATAGCCTCTACAACTCGTTCTCATCTTTTAGATAATGAAAAATAAAATTTTGGCCTCTATAGCCTTATCTTGGCAAATGTCCGCCCTCCTTAATTCTTAGATATGTTTCTAGCTTAATGGTTGTTTCAGTCTTGATTTGATCATCACATGGTATAGATCCCTGAAGACATGCGGCCTCACCCAGTCATGTTCAGTGCTCTGAAGATGATGTGCGCCGTTGCGCCTAGATGGAGAGTCGTCCCTGGACCAGGCATGCGGGGCAAAGCTTTTAAAGATCCCCGGTTCAAGAAAGAGGTAATGCACAACTTTCTCTTCTACACCCATGACTCCATGTTGAAGGAAGGAGATGTGCCGGTTGATTATGGGCCGTGCAAACAAAAATATAGCCAAAATAAGAATCTGTCTCTTACATATGATTTGTCTGAATCCATTATGCAGATCGACTCCAATCCGTACGTGTACACAGGGAGACTCGCGCTGCAGACTAGCCATGAGTTCCTTACTGTCACCCTCGACATCGAGAAGAACTTGCACGAGGTAAATTTCTCCGCCTATTCTGAACTTTTTCGAGTGACGGCTACGGACGCTTTAAAGCACCTGTTAATTGGCCACTGATTGGGAGGTCACGCTGCCGTTCTTGGTCCTGCACGGAGGCGACGATGGCGTGGCCGATCCCTCGGGGAGCAAGCTGCTGCACGAGAGGTCGCCGAGCAGGGACAAGACCTTGAAGCTGTACCCCGGGATGTGGCACGTCCTTATGGCCGAGCCGCCCGACGACGTCGAGCGCGTCTTCTCCGACGTGATCTCGTGGCTGGAGGAAAGAGCGAGAGGCGCAGCCACGGCGAGCGTCCGCGAGTGATGGCACTGTGGCACCGTGTTGGAATCCTCACTTCAAAGTCATCGCAACTTTCACTGATCGGCGTCCCATGTGTGTGTGAAAGAGATAACATAATACTCGACGATTTGTTCTGTGGTCGCTTTCAATAAATAAGTGTCTGATTAGGAGCCTCTCGTGCTAATTAAACCGGAAGGTGTTAGAGGACGACCTGCGTTCACTAACCAGCAGGGAGGTTGGTGAGGACAAGGAGTGGCAGTCTGCACGATTGCTTCAGTCTGACGGAAAGACTTTTGCTCGGCCACGAGAGCGAGATGGCGCCTCAGATCATACATTATCGCAGCTCCCGATTTGGCCTTCTGGATTGCATCCGACGATCGATGCTCATGCACGTACTTGTAAAGGTTGGGGGCCAAGTGAATGAATTGTGCAACCGCTCGGGCCGTGCGTGGGCGGGCCAGATCTGAAGATTCTGAACCCTTCCAAGCCAAGCGTCCTAAAGCTTTCCTTTCTATCGCAGGCACGCAGTGAGAGGGGTTTTGCATTTCAAACCCCCTAAATCGTTTCAAATTTTTTTGAAGAGGCAACCTGAGCTCGTCGACAGTGTCGACACTTGAACGCAGGGCTTTGTATTGGGGCTTGGGAGCATGCAATGACGCTTTCATGGTAGATGCTAGCCAAGAAGTATCAAGCGGAATTTCTTGCTGTAGATGAGACAATGAGAACCGGTCGTGTAGAGAAGATCTTCGTGTCTTTATTTTTATGCGATGTGCGGGTACAGACACAGATTAGTTTCGTTTAGAATTGCCCCTTTTAATAACAAAAATATATCCTCTTGATCAATAGCAGCACAGTTTCATATGTTAAGTCTCATAACGCCCATTTCATAGCAATCATCAAGCATGCAAACTATGATAGGATTAGGAAGGCCTTGAACCAAAATACAAAATTTTCATGCAGACTGTCTTGCTGAACAAAATTCTAACAGCGGACAGTCATTAAAAGAGAGGTTGGCCCAACACCGTGGACCGACCTTAGAACAGCCACCCAAAGCAGAAGAGGCGAGCTATTGACGGTGTGATCATCTATGTGCATTAAAATATTTGGAAAAAAAAGAAACAATATATTTTCAATTTGGAGTATAAGAAAGTCGATAATACCATTCAACTCGTTAAGTGGGACTTGCAACTCCGTGCACTCGCCTTTGGGGGTGGATGATCATGGCTAATTGTTCTTTGTAATTCCCTCCCTCTTATTTATGTCTTGTCTCCTTTATAACTTCTGGGTTTTCTCCCGCTCTTGATAAAATAGACGGTGTATCTGTCATTATTTCAAAAACAAAAGAAAGTCGATAATACTATTCAACTCGCGCCTTTGGGGTGGATGATCATGGCTAATTGGCTCCCTCTTATTTATGTCTTGTCTCCTTTATAACTTCTGGGTTTTCTCCCGCTCTTCATAAAATAGACGGTGTATCCGTCATTATTTCAAAAACAAAAGTATCCCTTACCTTAGGGACCCCTGCCCTAGTGTTTTTTAACACTTCAGGATTGCTATTTCGAGATTTTGTACGATCTAGCAAAGTGGAAAGTGACTAATGTTCAAAATGGAGAAGCCTCCGTATTTATGCTAGATTACGGACCACGTATTATGGATTATTTGTTTCTGGCGGATGGTATATGAGTTTCGCTTGAAATACCAAGTGACACAGTGTGAAACACTTAAAACATAGTAAAACATCAATGCAACTAAACACAAATGAAGTGCCGATGAAACACCACATGAAACACCATCTGAAACACATGTACTATTAGAATGATATACCGTTCATTAGTATTTCTGTGATAATATTTGAAACAAAATGGTTTGGGCTTTATACTAAGCTGCTAAAGGATAGCACATCGACACACGCGTTTCTGTTTTAATGGGCCAAATCGTGCGTCAACTCGCGCGGTTCATCTTTAGTGGGACAAATAAAAAAATTTAAACTTTTTATAGATTCTGTTAGTACAACCACGGATCCATTTTTATGAACTTTATATTTTTCATATTTTTTTTGAACATAGGGAAAAGGAAATGGAGAATAGAAGAAATATGTACTTAATAGGAAAGAACAAGATATTTGTAAATTTGGACTTCAAAAAATTCAAACTACATCCAAACATTGTATAGATGTTTTTTTGTGCAGGTATGGTTTTATTTCTGAAAACTTTTGATTTTTATTATATTTTTTTTGTGACCTACCAAAAAAATAGGAAAGGTCAGAGAGGTAGCTCGGCTAGTCAGCTGGTCGCCTCATTGGTTAGCGGCCAGATGAAATATTTTATGTTAATTTGGGATGGATGACAATATTTCATTTCGTGAGGCGATCGAACGGTAGGGGTTTCTTGAGTGACATGGCGTTGAGTGGGTTAAACCTCACTTATGCCTTATGTAATATAAGTATATGAAGTAAATGTGGTAGAGACGGGATTCGAACCTTAGGCTTCGACCTGAGAGCTAGCTCGACTAGCCAACCTAATGGGGCGTCTGTCTTGTTGGCTAGCGGATAGGCATTTTTTTACATATTAATTTAGGATGATCGATTGAATTTTGTTTCGCGAGACTATCAGACATTCGAGTTTTCTCGGGTGACATTGCCTCACGCGGGTTTGAGCTCACTATAACTTACCTAAGATAAGTATATTCCCCAGTGTTGGCACTCTTATGTTATTACTAACCAAATATAGGTACTTTTTTTTTTAAAAAAAAACTACTCCCTTTGTTCCAAATTATAGTTTATTGTTGACTTTTGAACATGTATTTTGACCTTTTCTCTTATTCAAAAATTTGTGCAAACATGAAAAAATATAAGTTATGTTTAAAGTATGTTTAGTGATAAAACAAATCACAACAAAATAGATAATATTTTCATATATTTTTTAAATAAAACGAATGGTTCAATAGAATATAGAAAACTCAACAGTCAACTACAATTTGAAACGGAGGGACTAGCTCGTGATGACTAATTCGCAACAAAGATAAAAAAGGAAAACCCTGTCTCAAAAAATAAAAAAGGAAAACCTGTCCGTTTCTTCTCCACCTGCTGTGCTCAGGGATAAAAATTCTATGCGGTGGCTCCGCAGCTCAGGGCTCGTGCGGTACCGCGGTGGATGGACGACGCGTGGCGCCCGCACCAATCTCAGCGCGCGCTCCCCTTTTCCCCCGACTCGGTGCCCCATCCATCGCAGCCTCGCAGGCGGTCTCCTTCCTCCACCGATTCCCCACCGCATTTAGGGTTTCGGCCGCCGCCCACGCTGTCGTCCTCCCGGGCGCCGCCCCTCCACCTCCGCCATGGAACCGCCGCTCCTCCGTCGTCCTCCCGGCCGCGCGCCCCTCCCCTCCCCCCGGCGCCATGGAGGCGCCGCCTCTGTGCAGCGCCGAGGAGCCGCCGCCCCTGTCCCCTGCTGCAGGACCGAGCCAACTCCTATGGTGTATATGTGTGTTCAGATTGTATGAAATAGTTGGATGTATATGTGTTTTTTTGCAGGTATTTGGATGAAAATTGTTCATATTGTAATTTTTCAGATTGTAATTCATATTGTAATTATTCAGATTGTAATTCATATTGTAATTATTCAAATTGTTCAAAGGAAATGAATTTTGTTCAGATTGTATGACGCTGTTAGCATGATTGAAGAAAAACTTTGTTCATTGAATTTTGGTCTCTTACTGGAGTGTAACCAGACTAAGTGTGTGGGGGTGAAACGCAGCTTGTACAATGAACAATTTCTATGTTGTATCTGTTCAGCTTGTGTCAGGCACAAATAAAAAGAGGACTTGTATAAGTGCTGAACATTTTTAAGTGCTGAGCCTTAAGAATTGACACAAGTGCTCCAGGTGCTATACGTTTTCAGAATTGACACAAGTGCTCCAGGAAGCATGCCATTTGAATTGACACAAAAATGAAGATACAGCAGCTATTTTATTGTATACATGTGACCTGTATAAAATTTTCAGATTAATGAAATGATGAGCCTCCATGATAGCCTCCATGTTCAGATTGTATGAAATTTGTTTCAATGGTTTGTATACATGTTTTTGAGAGGATGAAATTTTCTTTGTAAATAGCCTCCATGATTTATCTGAAATTACAAGATGCAATTTCATAATCTGAAATTTATCTGGCTTGCTGCAATCTCCAGATGGTTCTCAATCAGCTCAAAGCATTTCCAGAAGCATCAATAAAAACTGAAGAATTACCTAGTTCTATGCAGCATTGATAAAAACTGAAGATATAGCATATTTATCAGAACTGATCAGGTGCATTAGCCTGTACATTTCTGAAATTGAGAAGATGTACAGAGCATGTTCAGAACTAATCAAGTGATGAACTGAAAATTACACTGAAAATGCACATATACTCAGGACAAAATTCAGAAAAGTTACAATCTGAACAGCGTCATACAATCTGAACAAAATTCATTTCCTCTGAACAATTTGAATAATTACAATATGAATTACAATCTGAAAAGTTACAATCTGAACTATTTTCATCCAAATGCCTGCAAAAAAAACACATATACATCCAACTATTTGTGCACAGAGGCAAAAAAAACACATATACATCCAACTATTTTCAATCTGGCATCCAGGCGGCGGCTCCTCGGTGCTGCACAGAGGCGGCGGCTCCATGGCGCCGGTGGGGAGGGGAGGGGAGCACGGCGGAGTAGGCCCGCCGGTGGTGGCGGCGCGGTGAGAGGGCGCGACGAAGGCTGGAGGACCAGGGCGGGGCTCCTCGGTGCTGCACAGAGGCGGCGCCTCCATGGCGCCGGTGGGAAGGGGAGGGGCGCACGGCGGAGTAGGCCCGCCGGTGGTGGCGGCGCGGTGAGAGGGCGCGACGAAGGCTGGAGGACCAGGGCGGGGCTCCTCGGTGCTGCACAGAGGCGGCGCCTCCATGGCGCCGGTGGGAAGGGGAGGGGCGCACGGCGGAGTAGGCCCGCCGGTGGTGGCGGCGCGGTGAGAGGGCGCGACGAAGGCGGACGCCAGTGGTGGGGGCGTGGTGAGGAGCGGCGGTTCCATGGCGGAGGTGGAGGGGCGGCGCCCGGGAGGACGACGGCGTGGGCGGCGGCCGAAACCCTAAATGCGGTGGGGAATCGGTGGAGGAAGGAGACCGCCTGCGAGGCTGCGATGGATGGGGCACCGAGTCGGGGGAAAAGGGGAGCGCGCGCTGAGATTGGTGCGGGCGCCACGCGTCGTCCATCCACCGCGGTACCGCACGAGCCCTGAGCTGCGGAGCCACCGCATAGAATTTTTATCCGTGCTCAGAGCCCACCTGCCCGGCTGCTCGTCCACCAGATCACCACTCCCACATCCCAGTACCCCACCAACCGCCGCCGCCTCCGCCGCGCCGCTCTCTCGTCCCGCCATGAAGCAGCTCCACAAGTCCCCCACCCACGCGCCGGCGCCGGCGCCGGCGCACGCTCCGGCGTCCAAGGCCTCCAAGCCCGGGCGCCCCGGCCCGCGCTCCTGGGTCGGCTACCTCCTCCGCGAGCAGCGCCTCCTCTTCGTCCTCCTCGGCGCGCTCATCGCCTCCTCCTTCTTCCTCCTCCGGCCTTACCTCTTCTCCCTCTCTCCCTCCTCCCACCTCGCCGACCATCGCCCGCTCTTCTCCTTCGCCGCCCGCTCCGCCTCCCGCGTCCCCGCTGGCTTCCGCCCGCCGGCGCGCCGCGTCGTCGTCACCGGCGGGGCGGGCTTCGTGGGCAGTCACCTCGTGGACCGGCTTCTGGAGCAGGGGGACAGCGTGATCGTCGTGGATAACTTCTTCACGGGGAGGAAGGAGAACGTCGCTCACCACCTCCGGAACCCCAGGTTCGAGCTGCTCCGCCACGACGTCGTCGAGCCCATCCTGCTCGAGGTCGACCGGATCTACCACCTCGCGTGCCCTGCATCGCCGGTGCACTACAAGTACAACCCCATCAAGACGATCATATCCTGCTCGCTGCCCGGATCTGAACATACTTTTGATTTCGTTATATTGATAGCGACTTCTTCTTTTGTTTTGTCAAGGGGCGGTGGGTAGGTGTGAGTATGCTTGAACTTGAAGCGAATCGAGCAAATAAGTTGGAAGTGGTCTGGATCAAACGCATACGGTGGTCGTTTAGCTGTTTTGTTGGAGTTGGACTCTGCTCTGGTTCATAAATTTGCCAACTTCCCCCCAAAACCAGACATATTTCCATAGGGGATCTAGAAGACATGATAAAGGATTTGATAGTTGTGAACTTGTGATGCAAAGAAGTGCTTGCTTAAATTTGGCACTTTGTTAGTTGTGGGAAGATACTATGTTCAGGTAGTTCTATTTTATTTAGATTTGTCTACTGGTGGGATGGTTTTAACATAGAACTACGATCATCTAGAATGCAATGTCAATGTTGTTTGCGCTAGATTCGGCTGAATTTGCTTAAGGTATAGTGAAAGTTCTGTTAAAATGTGGGCCTCTTAACAATTAGTACAAGACAAATGTCATGGGAACCTTAAATATGTTGGGTCTGGCGAAGCGAATTGGGGCAAGGTTCTTATTGACTAGCACAAGTGAAGTCTATGGTGATCCACTTGAGCATCCACAGAAGGAAACTTACTGGGGGCATGTTAATCCTATAGGTACTGCATTAATAGTTTATTACCTGTTGATTCTGTTTAATAATTCACATTTCACCTCCTGAATATTATCGCGGACCCATTTTCAGGTGTTAGGAGTTGTTATGACGAAGGCAAAAGAACAGCGGAGACTTTAACTATGGACTATCATCGTGGTGGTGGTGTTGAGGTCATAATCTAATTAGTTCCGCTTATTTTCTGTAGTCGGGTTTACAATATCTTGAGAAGAAGATTGCCTACTTTAGGACTTTAGAACCTAATATTTTTTTTTTGTACATTCACTTCCTGCTGAAGATCTGAAAATTTAATGCAGTAATATCCAAAACCTCTTTAATTATCACAACTGATTAATTTCTTTTCTACCATCAAGTACAGAAAAGATCCAGTTCTATGGAGAGATTATTACATAGAGCGGGAGATTGAAGTTTTTTGTTTGTCAGTTTAGTTAGTTATTTAGTTCATTAAAAAAATTAAATTAAATATTACTCAAAGTTGTTCTCTGGTAAGATAAAATGAAGTAAAATGCTGCAATATTATAGTTCTTAGGGTAGTATTATGTTACCACATCATCTTAATTGTTGTCAATTTTCTACAATCTTTTGCTAACTGACGTATGTACAGGTGCGGATTGCTCGCATTTTCAATACATATGGCCCTCGTATGTGCCTAGATGATGGTCGTGTGGTCAGCAATTTCGTTGCACAGGTTTGTTTTCTACATATTGTGGGTTACCATTTTCCTATCTGTGATTAGACGTTACACAATCAATGTGAAAACCCAGATTACAATTTCATGATTGTTCTTGCAGGCACTGCGCAGACAACCAATGACAGTTTATGGTGATGGAAAACAAACTCGTAGTTTTCAGTATGTATCTGATCTGGTAAGCACTAAGCAGTGTTTTTTCCGTGCATTGATGTGCATCTGTTATACTCATCAGTTGTAACTCGTAACTTCTCTGTTCTTTCCACGGTTCTTCCGTACTGTAAGTTCTCAAAGAAACTCTCTATTTTGCTATTCACTTGCATAGACAAAATGTATTATTTGTCCACTGAACTTTGTTATGCTTCTTTTTTAACCAGAAGCCATTCAGTCTGAGAATCACACAAACATTTGTAAATAAATGTTCCCTCTTTCCAGTCGATAGAAAACATGTAGCCAAAATTTTAAAACTTTAAACACTATCATACACAATAATATGATTTTTTTACGTAGAAACGATATTAGTAAACATATCACCAGATTACTTACGTACGGCTTTTTAAAATATTTTTAAAATTTTTAATAATATGTAATTAGAAAAGTAATGGTCAAAAGTGTACATTGCAGCCTGTTGATGCCCTAAACGACTTCTATTTCTGAACTGAGTACACATTTTCTTGAGGTCCCAAGAAATTAGCTACTGGCAATGTTTCCATTTCTATTCCCCTTCAGAAAATCTTCTATGCTATATAATTATGTATCTCTCTTAAAAATACTTGTGTGAGTGATATACCTATCCTCATGTTTTTTTTTGGGTTGCTGGATTACCTGCATTAAACTATATATTTCTCTTAATTAAACTTGAGTATATTTTAGGTTGCTGGATTGATGGCCCTGATGGAGGGTGATCATATTGGTCCTTTCAACTTGGGGAACCCAGGAGAGTTCACCATGTTGGAGCTTGCTCAGGTTTTTGCAAAAATTGTTTTACTTATATTTTTGTTTTATCATGAAATGGTGCATAGATGGTCATTTTGCATTTCCAGGTTGTGAAGGAAACAATTGACCCAACGGTAACAATTGAATTCAAGCCGAATACAGCTGATGATCCCCATATCAGAAAGCCAGATATTACCAAGGCGAAGGAACTCCTACATTGGGAGCCAAAGGTCTCACTCAGGGAAGGCCTTCCCTTAATGGTCACAAACTTCCGTCAAAGGATCTTGGATGAGTAAACAAAGCAATGTAGCTAGATGTTGGCTACCCATTTGATTACGAACGATGCCACAAGTATGTGCAAAGGTGCTTCACCAACGGGATCCCTGCAGTGCAATTATTTGTACTGTTATAGTACATGATAGATGTTGTAGAATCATTTGAATTTATTTGTCTCTTGCTGAGAAAAAGCAGAGGTAGTCCATTATTTTTGTCCACGTGGAATTCTAGAGGGGCTGTGAGAGAGGAGAAATGGTTCTATTTTCGGAGCTATTGAATTCAATTTCAGACTTAAGTTAGCTCCAATTTGTAATATAAATACTTGATTTTAAGTGTGAATGCATTGGGATGAGCTTGACTATTCACTTTTTAATCAGTTCCATTCCTTGGATTATATGCAATTGCCAATCTATCAATTTTACTTGCGCTGCACAAAATAGTTAACAGTGTACTGAACGAACTGAATCTGTGATGTACCTCGAATCCTCGATGCATCACTATGATCAAAGTTTGCTGTCAAATACTTTCAAACTTCTTCAGAGAGGTTAATTTACATCATGGTGTGCACCTCTGCAGGTTCTACACCCGTCTACTTGAGGTGCACTCTGAAGCTGAGCATCCGGCTCAATCCGACCCTCCCGCCCGTTCCAGGCACATCAGCTGCCCTGACAACGGCGAAACCGGAGGCGCCGTCATACCTCCCCGTGCCTCCGACCACCGCGACGTGAGACTCTTCCCGGCCGTCGTGATGGACCCCGAAGAACCTGAGGCTATCCTCCGCTCCGCCATTGCCGGCGAACGAAGCCTTCACTGCTACTATGTGGCTGCTATTATCCTCCAGGCTGGTGACAATGACTCCCTGCAAGCTCCCACCCAGCGGCAGCCCGAGCTCTTGGATCTTGCCATGGAACCGCTCGTCGACGGCGGCCACCGCGCCGGGGCGGAGCGCGGCTGGCTGCGTCAGGGCGCGCAGCAAGCTGCCCGAGTGGCCGACGAGTGGGCCTTGGCTGGTGAAGACGGCGCGCTGCGAGGAAGGAGCAGGGGATTCCGGTTCCGGCGTCGTGGCTCCGGCGGTGTAGAGCGTCATGGTCTGGCCGGAGCCGCCGTACGAGGGGAGCGGGGGGCTGTGGCCCGCCGGACGGCGGCCGGGCGCCGTCGTTGCCATGGTTAGTAGGAGCGTGAGAACGATGCAGGCTCGCGCGCAAGCAGAGCTATGTGCGCGCATCTTGGCTCAGTGTTCGATGGACACGAAGCTTTGCAGGTGTGATTTGCGTAAGTGGAGCATTAGGCCCTGGGTGACCGAGGCCATAAGATTAATTTGGCAGATCTATGGAATGGAGTTAGTACATAAGCCAAACCGCTCCATTTGGCGGTGCAGCGACTCCATACAAAATGACGGCGTGTGTGTCATCAGTCCTGTATGCGGCTGATCTATAATAAGATTTACGCTTTGGAAACTTTATCATGCGCCGACGAACCTTGAGGAATTAGATCATTTGGCTAATCTGAATTATTTGGGTTTGATTTTTTCAAAAGAAACAACCCCTTTAATCGCCAATATCTCAGCTTGTTCACTAGCAGATCCAAATCAAGCGTTAGCACAACACTGATTTCATAAGCAAGCGTTAGCACAACACAAATTTCATAAGCATCACTGAAAACAATTGCTGCTCCCGCAGCTTGTCTAAAATGTTGAGTCATCGGACATAAATGTAAGGGCTTGTTTGGTTGCAGCCAGAGACCGCCACGCCATAGCTGTGGCCGCGCCTGAGGTGCGGCGATCAATTTCAGTGCCGCAGGTGAGACGTGTTTTGGCCAAAAAAGTGAACTGCGCAGCCGCATATGAGCTGTGGCAGGGCTAAGCTGCGGCCGGCAACCAAACGAGCGCCCAAGGGGGCGTGGCGGCCACAGTTGGGGCGTGGCGAGATGCGGCCGGCATCCAAACAGGCCCTAAATCCGTCAACTCTCTCTGGTTCCTGCAAATTTATTGTATAAGTAATTGATTTACTCTGTTTTTCTTTTGCTTGCAGCCACTCCCCCTGAATTTTCTTTAGTTAATGAGCT
The DNA here is from genome assembly GCA_005191435.1 of Raddia distichophylla. NCBI lineage: Eukaryota > Viridiplantae > Streptophyta > Magnoliopsida > Poales > Poaceae > Raddia > Raddia distichophylla. Next base: position 984,773 of record SPJY01014556.1, read on the forward strand.
TAGTCAGATAGTGTTTTCACTTGGGCAAGCATCCAAGCATGTAAAGGTACGTCCATACTCTCATCCCACAAAGATAAAGTGCGTCCGTGTGGTGGACATAAATACGAGTGCGTCCGTGTAGTGGACTTAAATACGCCTTCAAGGCTGGAAAACGTATTCTTTGTGATGTGAAAACTCTGAGAGGCTAGAAAACGAAAATACGTCTTCAAGTCTGCTATACGTACTGACACGCACTTTTAATTTCGGCCCCATCGGGCAGAGGACACACGTTCCCTCTTCCGTCGCCCTCGGCCTCGGCCTCGGCTTCGCATTCGCTTCCCCTCCCCCGCTCCCAAATTTGTTGCGGCGGGAGGTTCCAGAGAAGGGGGAAGAGAGAGGGCCGCGGGGCGGCGGCGGCGGCGGCGGCGATGAGGATCGAGGAGGTGCAGTCGACGTCGAAGCAGCAGCGCATCGCCACCCACACCCACATCAAGGGCCTCGGCCTCGACGTACCTACTCTCGCCTATCCTTCACTGCCCCCCTGCTAGGGGGAGGTTTTTCCTAGGGTTTTAGCCTCGCGGGGTTTCGAGTAGATCTATCAGCTTTTCTCACGGCCTGTCTTGGTTTCCCTGAGTAGGGCAATGGGACAGCGATAGGGATGGCGGCGGGGTTTGTGGGGCAGGCGGCGGCGCGGGAGGCGGCCGGGCTGGTGGTGGACATGATCCGCCAGAAGAAGATGGCCGGCCGCGCGCTGCTCCTCGCCGGCCCGCCGGCCACTGGCAAGACCGCGCTAGCGCTTGGCATCTCTCAGGAGCTCGGCAGCAAGGTGCGTTTTTTCAATTGCTCCTTTTGCTCGTACAAGGTAGCAATTTCGCTTGGTTCTTTCAAGCGGTAAACCTAGCTTTTTTGCTTTAAAACTGCTCTCTCTCTCTCTCTCTCTCTTTGCGTGGTAGTATGTCATAACATCTGAGGACTAGCCCTCTACTAGATTTTAGGCTCTGCACTGTGAATTTGTCGGCTAGTTTTTTATGTGCTATATAGCGGACAGGTGCGAACATGGTATGCATTGCAGGCTCGCTAGAAGATGATACATAAGCATTGATGCGAACTCACTTTGTAGCTAAGAGGTTCTATCCTACTTCCTACTTCTTTGTAGTAACTAATGGAATTGCAGCCTTGAGCTGCTCAATTCAAATGAATCACTTAGAGGTTAGAGCTAAGACCGAGGACTGTTACTGGAGGACAGTGCTTGATAATTGTAGGTCATCTTTGAAAAGTAAGTTTGCTGCATGCGAATTGATGATCAAGCAATTTTCTTAATGGGCTTATGACTTATCTAGCCCCTTAAAGCTAAGTTTAATTTACTTAGAGCTTTAGGTATTTGACAATCTGTACTTCATTTTGCTTTATATAAACTGTTGCTAGGGGTCGCTGAATTAGATTTCATATTCACCATACTTAATTGGTGTTCTGAAGGCCCATGGTACTTAGTAATGTGTTACTGTTTATTTTTTAAAGTCGTTACCATTTCTTTGAATTTTAATTTCTGCTTGATGGTTCAATATATTTGGGTATTTTTGCTATGCTGAATGTTGATGGAAAGACCAATATTCATTAATAATACTTACCCTAAGATGTTTGAACTTTGTATGTTTCTGGCATTTGTCAGTAATTTATCAGGCACTTGTATTTACTGCTATTATGGAAACACAGATGCCATGATGTGTACGGTTTTTTTTGCTTTATGTCAGGATCCTGATCTTACATGTGAACAGTAGTGAAGTATCTGTTTCATTTTGTTCAATGCCCTGTATCCACTTCTGTTTCGGTGTAAGTCTAATGTTTACTAGCATTTGTGTTGTTTCACATAAAGATATTTTGGTTGTCTCGCTGTTCTATGATGCAGGTCCCTTTCTGTCCTATGGTAGGATCAGAAGTGTACTCCTCAGAGGTCAAAAAGACAGAGGTGCTGATGGAGAATTTTCGTAGAGCTATAGGCTTGCGTATAAAGGAAAACAAAGAAGTTTATGAAGGAGAGGTAAGTGGCATATATGCTCATTTTTTAGGATTCAACAAACATATTGCTCCTGGTGCTTTATTTTATATCACTAACTACTTTCCTGTTGTCATTCTTTTTTGTAACTAATATTCCTTATTGCTACATTTCAAGTAATTGTACTTGGCTTCCTTTTAGGTTACTGAGCTTTCCCCAGAAGAGGCCGAGAGTACAACAGGAGGATATGGGAAAAGTATCAGCCACGTAATCATAGGCCTAAAAACTGTAAAAGGGACTAAACAATTGAAGTTGGATCCTACAATTTATGATGCATTAATCAAGGAAAAGGTTACTTCCTGTGCCCCTCTCACCATCCCTCTTGTGCTAGATTTTTAGGTTGCATTTTCTTTCTTGTTTTGAATAACATTGGATATATTGTTCTTTTTTCTTGTTTGAAACAATGTCTTTATGTTGACATTTAAACTGGTACCAACTTTTAAATAATATTTGGTTGTCGACTTTGGTCTTGTCGAAAGACAAAAGTTGGAATGTTGCATATATGAATGAATTCAATGATTTGTTATCAGATGTTCAATCATGAAAACAAACCATTGTTGAACCAACTAATGTTTACTTTCTGTATCGCTTCTCTGTTTTAGCTTCTGCTTTAGCTGTTTTCATGCTAATCATCTTTATATGCAATACAGGTGGCAGTTGGTGATGTTATATACATCGAAGCTAACAGTGGTGCAGTAAAAAGAGTTGGTAGATGTGATGCTTTTGCTACAGAATATGATCTTGAGGCTGAGGAGTATGTTCCAATTCCCAAAGGAGAAGTCCATAAGAAAAAAGAAATAGTACAGGTACAAATTTGATGCTACTTCAGCCTTATGGTTTTTGTATTTACTGTTGTGCACAAAACTCTTCTTTGCATGTATCGTCCATAAATCAAGGTAGCGTATCCTGTGTACATAGGGCTTCCCGCATACTCAACGTGTACACCAGCTAACAAAATCATGAAAAATTCTGAAAACATTTGTAAATGTACTCATGAACTTACTCTACCTATGTATCAAATTGTAAGTTCAAATTCATTTTATATTAATAGTTGCAAAAAGATAAATTTGTCAATTTTAAACTATTCAAATTTGTCTGAATTTTCTCTTTAAATAACTCTTGATATATAATGAATTTGATCTTGAAACTTTATACATTAGTAAAGTAACTAATGATGTACATGTACAAATTTGTTTTTGAATTTTTTATGACTTCTGTTAGTTGGTGTACACGGGAATCCTCTGCACACAAAATATGTTGCCATAAATGAATGGTATGAATGATAGGAGCAGAAATAATATACTATACTTAAGCTTAAGCTTAAGCATGCTGTCAACATTGCTGTTCAGAAGATTGGAAGGTTCAAGCATATCACATTTGTTAGCCTGAAGCATTTTACTGTACCAATACATTGCTCAGACATGTTTAAATACTCGCTTCCCTTTCCCCACTAGTGAGACTCCATTTGTTGTCAATGTGCAACCATTTGAGAGGAAGATTGGTATTGAATCATATGCAAAGATTCAAAACCTGGTCACGGACAAAATACTGGACCCAATTATCAGACCAAAATACTGGACCCAATTATCAGATCAAAACTAAAATTTAAATTTGGCTGGTTTGCAGCTTGTTATTGTGGAGTTTGACTTGTTATTACTCGGAAGAACTATCCATCATTACCAATTCAAATTTTCCTCAGTTTTATTGATTTTTTAAATCAAAGCAACATATACGAGTTAGCTAGCTTAACCAGTAAAAAATAGGTTAAAGAACACATGAGTACTCGTAGCTACAGAGTTAATGATATTGGTACCCACTGGTATAGCTGGTAACTAGCTAATTGCCTTTGACTTTTTAATCCTTGATTATATGTGATGTTTGTGTCAAAACATTAGTAATGGATGGAAAATGCATAAAGCATGGATCAAGGTTACACTGTATACTTGATCCACATTAATAATTTTGTGCCTTCCTTTGAAATAAAATCATGAAGTTCACTTACCAAAAAAAACAAGATTACATTAGATTCACGACCATCAGTTCAACCCCTATTAACAATAATTTCCTTGAATTGACTAGTTATGCTAAATCAACCATTGTTATGTCTGTGAAAGGACAGTTCAATTCCCCTGGAATGTTATCTATTATGACTGATTGATGGTAATATTTTTCAGTAGCGTGAGAATGAAAGTTTCTATTGCATCATTACATTCTGGCTTGCTGCTATTCTTCATCTTCTCAAGCTATATATAAGTCAATTGAAGAGAGGCAATAATTTCCTGATCATCTTGTACAGGATGTTACACTTCATGACCTTGATGCTGCAAATGCTCAACCACAAGGAGGCCAAGATATTTTGTCCCTTATGGGACAGATGATGAAACCACGCAAGACTGAAATTACCGAGAAGCTACGCCAAGAAATTAACAAGGTTTTCATGCTCCTCATCATGCAACATTGCAGTATTTACTCTTTTCGAAAATTGTATCAGATCTTGATAAGTATGCTGCAGTTGACACCTAATTTGTTTATGGTGATAGGTGGTTAACAGATATATTGATGAAGGAATTGCAGAGCTCGTACCTGGGGTGCTATTCATTGATGAGGTATCATCTTATTTTGGCTTCATGATTGATAATATGCAATAGGTTCATTTTGGATTTTAAAAAATCAAATGTGAATTGTACTGCTCGATTCATCTTGTTCACTTTGTTAAAATTGTAGTATTATTCATTATCGTGTTTTGATACAATTAACAAGAACTTTATCTGTAGGTCCACATGCTGGATATTGAATGTTTCTCTTACCTTAACCGTGCTTTGGAGAGCTCATTATCACCTATTGTGATACTTGCTACAAACCGAGGAATATGTAATGTAAGGTAAACAATTTTATTTAACAGTTGAAGTACTATGCATTTGACTGTGATAAATGAAAAAAAATACCGTCTCCTGTCCACTACTGTGCTCCTCGTACATTTTACAACTCATGTGCTTGTGACCAGAGGAACTGATATGACAAGTCCACATGGTATACCGGTCGACCTTCTAGATAGGTTGGTGATTATACGGACAGAAACATATGGCCCTACCGAGATGATCCAGGTTTCTATTTTGGATCTCATATCTCTCAGTCTTGTGTCTTGAAATGCCTTTGATTTTTGTTCATTTTGCTTTGCAGATACTGGCTATTAGAGCACAAGTAGAGGAGATTGAGATTGACGAAGAAAGTCTTGCATTTTTAGGAGAGATCGGACAACAGACGTCATTGAGGTATGAATCTTGTTATTAGTCCAGGTTATGTCCGCACCTTTGTGCTGTATGCAATTATTTCAAATGCGGCACTAGCAGAGAAAATTTAACCGGAATTTGCATTAAACTGGATTATGTTGAGACTTTGGAAATTATGTTGAGACAGGAGTCTTCCAGTTGTCTTCCCCTTCCAGCTGTTGTACTATGAGAATTTTATGTTTTCTGTCTGTAGTCTTAAGCATTGATCCCATTGCACGACATTGATCCTGTCACTGCAAGCTATATTATTGGTTTTAACTCATAATCCTCAATTTTAAATCTCTATGTAGACATGCAATTCAGCTGCTATCGCCTGCTAGCGTAGTTGCAAAGACCAATGGGAGAGAGAAGATCTGCAAGGTATGTTTGGTTTCTTTTGGATTTTGTCTCATCCTTGCTTGAACTTAGGCTTAATTATTACCAGCAATAAACAAGGTTATATTAACCCATGACCTCTATCAGGCTGATCTTGAGGAAGTTAGTTCTCTCTATTTGGACGCGAAATCCTCTGCGCGTCTACTCCAGGAGCAGCAAGAAAGATACATCACCTAAATTTCTCCTGCTGCTCAACAATGCCTCCAAGGAGATGCAGCTGTCGACACTAGCCATTCTACTGCCCCACTCTGGCCCAACTTGGTACGCAGATGCGAATACTTCTACGGGAGCGCACTGGGAAAATGATTTTTGTGGCGGCACTCTGGACTTCATTCCCTAGAGAAAAACTCGATTCCGGCATATTACTTGTCCACATTGCTGTTTGCTGATTAGGTTGTGTATCTTTGTTGCTCATGCTAATTAATGCGCAGATTCCGTTTATACTTTGAAGGGTTCGCCTGTTGCAATTACAATGCTGTGGAAACGAAATTCATTACAGGCACAGCAATTGCAACATAATCTATTTATTATTATTATATTAAAACAGAGTTAAATGGAAGCACCACATTAATTTTAAAATACTAGAAAATTCCATGTTAATCGAGGAGAAAAGGATAGATTTTACATCGTCTATTATTGTTTATTGTGGATCCAAATTATGATATATTAGATTAAATGTTAAAATAATGAAATTAAAAAATTAAAAAAGTCATATCAAATATGAGGTTAGAAAAGGAGTCAATGTTAAATATGAGATTTAGCTGTGCAAATCATGGAACATATTGCTCGTTCATAATATGATAAGCCTTACCATACATGGGTCACAAACCTGCGCAGTAACATGGCAAAATTTAAAGTACCTAGCATTTTTCTTTGAATAAATTGCAGTTTAGCTTATAGTTGTTCAAAATTTATATTTATGTTTAGTAACTCATGAAAACGGATATTTGGATACTTTGAAGTTGCTACTTTGATTAGGTTAAAAAATGATATGTAGAGGACAGTTTGATGATAGGCTGCTATGACACATGGTCACATTGCACATGTATCATCTTTACTTCGTTGGTTGCCTCCTTCATTGGTTGTGGTGTCGTTGTTTGCCATGCTTGCTGTGTGCATGCATGCTGCTATTGCAAGCCCTCGCCCTCGCACGCACTAGTAAGTCATCGTAGGCCATTCCCATCATTTGCTGCGATGAGCCTTGGGCCTGGTTTGCTGTGGGATGGCTTTACTAGCTCTATTCACTGAGCATCAGGGTCTCAGGGATGGAGGTGGATGCAGGGGAGTAGCCGCCCATCTGAGGATAGGTTGCCGAGGGGTCAAGGGCCGTACGTGTCATTAGGTGTAGGGTCATATTTCTCACATGCGGGAGTGGATGCCGAACATAGCATGATCTACACGGTCGTCCGTGCATCCAATCGCCACTGCTCCTTTGATCGTTATGGCATAGGATACACGTGAGGTGGATGGAAGATGGCGCTACGTCATCGTTGGTTGTGG
>SPJY01014556.1:995918-1015857 GCA_005191435.1 Raddia distichophylla
CAAAATCTCATATTGGATATATGGTGGTATGACTTTGATGAAGTCATGAAAATAAACTTAGCAGTAAAATCCACCAAGTGTTGCATTATGTGAGACATCACATGAAGAAACATGGCTTAAAGAAAATGGTTGGCCATATATGAAGTCATATAACTTTAATGCAATCAAAACCCCGTTATTATCTAAAGAGATAATATGACTTGTATTGCAAAATACAAATAGGTTATGATACATCACAAGTTTTGAAACATTGAGATGTAAATATTATACAAAGTCATGTGAATTATCGTTAGAGATTTATTCACTGATTAAGCCTTTGTCAAGATCCATTCTCAAATACAAAAATTATTAGGCGACTTTGTATATTGTAGAGTTCAGGGGGAGTAAACTCTTGAACTATAACCCATATGAAACATAGATGATCTTGGAGATCATATATTGCACTCTTTTTTCCTTTGTGAGTTTTTTCTTAGTGGAAGGTTTCTCACACTAAGGTTTTTAACGAGGCAATATAATAATACAAGTTTTTATATGCATTATGTCCTTTTTCTTCGTCCATTTTTCCCATGAGGTTTTTGGAAGAAGTTTTGGATGAGACATATACATTCAAGGTTCAGACTTCATGGAATGAAGTTTGCGAAATGATGTTTATTGGAATGATCTTAAGGATCATATATTGTCTTTCCGAGGCAATATAGATACATGCACTGAAATTTTCTCCATCTGTTTTTCCCATGTGGTTTTCAGAAGGAGTTTTAAAGCATTTATATTTATGCACTTTTCGCCCTCCATTTTTCCCACCGGGTTTTCGGAAGGAGTTTTTAATGAGACATATGATGATATACTACTTGGTAGTATATATTGTTATTTTTCTTCGTCCGTTTTTCCCGAAGGATTTTCGGAGGAAGTTTTCAAGATATAACTATTCAAGTAATTTGTCCAAGGGGGAGTGTTAAGAAATTAATTAAGTGGCCAAATTAATAGTTGCTTAATCTTCAAGCAAGAGAGTTAGTAGTTGCTTATCCTTTAAGCAACATTATGTCTCTATATAAAGGGGATTTTCTCATTGTAAAGAATGTACAATTTACAAGTGACTAGTACAATGCCTGTGCTCTGCCACGGACCATAAAGAGATCAAAGGAAAACATAGTTCGTAGAAAAATATACAAGCATGAAGGGTGATTTATAGAAAAGACATTATACAAAAGAAAAACTACAGGTATATAAATGGCATCATACTACAGGTACATCCACCTGTGCATCCATGAAACGGCACACAAATTTTCTGTTAGCAAATAAACGATGCATTTCTCTCTCACAATATTCAACGGACATCTTCTGCACATAATATGTGCGACCATTTCGAAGGAGGCGATCAAAACGATGCACATCAGCATCCAAAATAGTAACCTGTTGCCAACCTTAACTTGAAATATGAAAAAAGAAAATGAATTCATAATCTACCTAGATATGGATAAAAGCCCTTAATCCTGTCTGCAATATAATGGCCGAATAGCGCACTTCAGCATAAGACTTTGAAGCAAAATAGTAGCGGGCACTTTTCTGTACATCCAATGCGGCAGCTTCTTTTCTCAGGAACACGCGTTGCTTACAAGCCAAAATTACTAAAAATAAGAAGGGAAATCTTAGTTTGCATGATGCTCTATCTCTCTACTGGTGCGATACAACTTAGCATATTTCCACCATTTTTGAAGTAATCATGTTTCTTCCGTTTGAGATACTGGATTGTGCAGAGATGCTTAAAACACCTAAAATCTCACCAAAAAAAACAGATTATGTACCCTAACCCATAAATACAAAACCCATAAATGTATCTCCATTCTACTACACAAAAAATGCGCATCATCAACACTCTGCTATTTATAGTACTTCCTTTGGTTAGTTGTTTAAAAAACAGAAGTGCTCCTTTTCCAGTTATTGCTGTGCTGTTCTGATTTAAAATGCTATATATATTAATTAAGCCCTGGAGCAAAGTCATGGAAAGCTGGTATCAAAGCAGAAGAAGAACATCTAAATTTGTTAGTCTATCTCTAGCATCCAAAGACACCTCCCACCATTGTTAACACTACTAAATAATGACCTTTTAATATTGTCCTTGTTAGTGCATATCACCTTTGTCTTTCCTTCCTCCTATCATGCATTGCCGATGAACCAATTCATAACAGAAAATGATTTAGCATGACATAGGTCCTGGCAAGAAATTAACAAAAGGCATAATAGCAATATTAAAAAATTGAGAATCAATTACCTGTAAGTAGGATGCCTGCAAGCCAAAGTCATTGAAGCAGCTCACCACATGTTGCTCAATCCCTAGCCCCAACACCTACAAGAGAAATGTATTTATTTGTGAATTTTGAAAAATTCAACTGATAAAGTACAGATCCTGGGTTTGAGTCCATGAAAGAAAAGCTAACAACACATGAGTTGATTTCGATCTGCAGAATACAAAAGCAGCATTGAGTTGTACAAGATCCTGTAGCATTCATCTATACACATACAAGTTCTAGTAGCATTCAGTACACACATATATAAATTGATTTCGATATGTAGAATACAAAACTTCAAGTTCCAGTTACATTCATCAATTCAGAAAATAAAAGCCAGTGGTTATTCCATGAATAATTGGAATAAGGCAGTGCTCACTCCATGAACAGATGTACTGGACATACATAAATTGATGAGGTGTACGGCGGCGTAGGCGGTGGAGGAGACGGCGAAGAAGCGACGGAGGCGCAGGCGGTGGAGGGCAGTGGCGGGCGCGCAGGCGGTGGAGGGCGGCTGAGGCCGGCGGGGATGGGCGGCGGCGCCCTCAGCTGGTGGGGATTCTTGGCGGGCACGCAGGCGGTGGAGACATCAGTCACTTATTTCAGAAAGAATACATCATCTAATTATTAGGATGTATCTTTCTGTCTGCTCTGGCATACCCAAAGTATGGAATAACAACAGTAACAGACCCTGCTGATGCCCGACGACATGCATCGATCATGATGAAGAGCTCCATGAGGTTTTCATTGATAGGAGAACAATTTAGGCTGCACCAAGAACACATCACAACCCCTCACACTCTCTTGTAGTTGCACGTAAATTTCTCCATCAGCAAAGTGCTCGATCAGGACCTTGCCAAGGTTTACACCCAGGTAAGCAGCAATTTCCTAAAAACAAATATTCAGAACCACGGTCAAAAAGTGGCATTCATCACTACAGTGGATGTCGAAACATACATATATAGAGGCAATCCAGAAAAGAAACAGTGAACATCTGATGAATGCGGCAGCACATACAAATACATATGGAACAACGAAATCATAAATCGACCAATTGAACCAAACACAAATCAAAGTTTCAAACCACCATGTAACAAGAAATTAAACATCAACACAACCAGAGATTGCGAAAAAAAAAATTTGATTTTTTTTCAATACCAAATGGAACGAAGTAACCAACAGTGAGTTGCAGAGCAGGCAAAACCACCTGTGCCAGCGGGCGGTTGGCGGTGCCGGAGAAGATCTTCATCCTAGAGTCCAGCGCCTCCTGCGGCAGCGCGGCGAGCTTGGCCTCCTGCACCGGCGTCCTTGGCGTCCACACCGCCGCCGCCGCCCGCGGCTCGTCCAGCTCCATCACCCACACCTGCTCGCTCCCTAGCACGCACCTCTGCGCACACCATAAAACCCAGAAAAGACAACCAAACCTCTCACCACCACGCCACAGTAACAAACCCCTAAGCGCCAACGAGGGGGGCAAAAAAACACGAAGCGCTCACCGGCGAGCGGAAGCGGGCGCGGAACACCGCCGACGAGGCACCGCGGCGGCGAGAAAGGAGCTCCCGCCCCCGCCCCCGTGGCGTAGGCGGTGGAGGAGACGGCGAAGAGGCGACGGCGGCGCAGGCGGTGGAGGGCAGCGGCGGGCGCGCAGGCGGTGGAGGGCGGCGACGGCAGGTCTGGTGGAGGGCGGCTGAGGCGCCGGCGCCGGCGGGGAAGGGCGGGCGCGCAGGCGGTGGAGTCGGCGGAGGCGGCGGCAGGTTTGGTGGGGGGCGGCGGAGGCGGCGGCGCCGTCGGGGAAGGGCGGTGTCGGGCGCGCAGGCGGTGGAGGGAGGTCTTCGTATAACTTCGTATAATGTATGCTATACGAAGTTATTACGGCTTAAAAATGGAACCATAACCACATTTGGATAAGTTTGAATGGCTAGGATACATTTAACGAGCAGCCACTCATCACCATAAGCTGCTTTTTAGGAGTAGAGATTTAGGCATTCCAATTTAATTTCGTTTCGTAGCCGGCTAAGGCGAACGAATGAAGTGGCATACATCCACTCGACGGCACGGCCTTCTCACCAATTTTGCATCGCACATCAAATTTTTATTCAAAAGTTTCATTTGTTCACAAAACAATTTTTTTAAAAAAATCCCCGAGAGCGATACCATTACCAGCCCATGGTCGAACTCAACGCCCGGCCGAATCCAACCCCAAATCAGCCTTGCCAAATCCTACCTAAATCAACATCTATTTCCAATTCCATTCAACCTAATCTCCCTTGTATAAATCGCCAAGTCCCCATAATCAAACCCCCAAAATCAAACCCAAAACGCTAGTTTCCAAATAACTAAGAACTATCATACTCGTTAACAAACAATAAAGCACAGACCCGGTTAGCAGCAACTCACATAACAAATGGTGTTCGTTACTCGTAGCAAAGGTCTAGCATCTCTCCTCCTTGAGTTAATATCTTCACTGTCTTTCCCCTAGAAATACATAAATGATAATATAAGATTTCATTGCAGAGTATTGACCATATTTAAAGAACATTTATTAGTTCTCAATAATTTCAGATCAAATATTCATCAGCTAAGTAGTCTAGAAATCGAACAAACCTATTATAGCACAGTTATTAGTCTCTCCCCTATTTTAGATCAAATATTCATCAGCTAAATAGTCCAGAAATCGAACGAACCTATTTTCAATAAATTTTCCATCGAGTGTATGCAAGGGTGATATCTGGAACCTTTTAGCACAATGTCGCTTAAAAACCTCCTTGCTAACCTCAATGACAGAGTCCAGAAGTTCACTATTATCATTTTTACCAGTGGATTTTTTGATATTTTCATGCTGGCATTGCATTTTGGCAACCAGCCTGTCCTCGTTGAATATTGTAGATATAACTTGATCATAAACATATGTATCTTCTGGTATCATTCTAAGTACATCTGCATCAAATGCACAGAGAAAGTGGCATAAATCTGTCAAAGAAATAGAACTGCCACATTGCCACTTCAAATCTATAACCTATTCAGTTCAAAGAAGTTGCAATATATATTCACAAAAGAAGAGAAAAACAATTACCTTAAATGGTCCAAGATAAATAAGAGATGCAAGCACTAATTTATTAAATAATACATTGAGCACCACAAAAGCATATGCAGTAAATGCTCCCCTGGTATTTATACAGTGCGGCCATATCAAAAGAGTGCAAACTTCAAACTCATTAATTTATTTTTTTAGTAATCATCATAAATCAACCATCAGCTCATGATCTCTTCTTTAAGTGGCTATGACATACTGTTAATGAAGAAAAGGCAAGACATTACCATTTAGCCACTCGTCTTCCATCCGAGGAGGCAGTTCATTTTGCAAAATCTCAACAGCAGATGGCCGTCCAGAGGGGATTGGAGACAGTAAGCGCTTTAATAGGTTTGATTGACCAGTAAATTGTGTTGCCCACGATAGAACCTACCAAATCATAACTTAACTAATTCTACACAAACTGAACTAAATAATATGGCATCAAAGCAGCTTAAAAATTTGCATTATTCAATAAACGTGGATGGATGATCTGATTACCAGGATCAGGGCCCTTGGAGGAGGTGGCGCAAATCTGCTGGTTGGGGCGTCCGACGCAGGCATCCAAGAGGCGTGATTTCTTACGCTCGTTGGCATCCTCGGGTACGTCGCCTCTGCTACCGTCGTTCTCCATCTCTTCTTCCCCTCTTCGCCCCCGCTTACACACACCTCAAGTTGCTCAAGCGGCGACAGAGGCGGGGCTGGTGGTTGCTTCAGCTGCTGGACTTGTAGAGGATCTTTCGTGTTGGGATGTGTTTGAGACTGGTAGTGGCTGTTGCTGTCTAGCTGCTGTTGCTATGCTGGGCTCGTGGAGAGAGCATTTGTGTTGAATTGTTTAGCTGTTGCTGCTTGTGGAGAGCTGTTTTGTTTCGTGCAGAGGCAGAACTGCTGCTGTATGGATCTTGATTGCTTTGGTCTTTCATCGACCTGATGCTGGCTGACATCCATTAGGGCTGCATCAATGGCTTGGAGTTGACGGTGCCTGCCCTGTTCAGGATAGGACCTGATGATTCCGAATCTTTGCTTGGCCCTAAATCATCTTTGTAAGGTTTTTTGTTAGACCGCAAAAGCTTAGGCTGAACTAAAGTGCCTGAATCCAGGCAAGCAAACATTTTGTTGTGCGTCCTGGTACAATAAGTTGTTTGTGGTGGATTGACAGTCATACCTCTTTATTGTTTCATCATTAAAATGAGTGCTATCTTACTGCAATCTGAGTTGAAGGAAAGCAGCAGTGTGAAATATTTTCCTCGAACTTACACATGATTGAAGCTGGAAACATGACAAGTTCGCAAAAAATCAGAAAGCAAAGCAGTGCCTCTTCTCAGCTTAAATTTAGATTACGAGGCACCGCGGCGGCGAGAAAGGAGCGCAGTTCCCGCCCCCGCCCCCGTGGCGTAGGCGGTGGAGGAGACGGCGAAGAGGCGACGGCGGCGCAGGCGGTGGAGGGCAGCGGCGGGCGCGCAGGCGGTGGAGGGCGGCGACGGCAGGTCTGGTGGAGGGCGGCTGAGGCGCCGGCGCCGGCGGGGAAGGCGGGCGCGCAGGCGGTGGAGTCGGCGGAGGCGGCGGCAGGTTTGGTGGGGGGCGGCGGAGGCGCCGTCGGGGAAGGGCGGCGTCGGGCGCACAGGCGGTGGAGGGAGGTCTGCTGCGTGATTCGCGGTGATTTGATTTTGGAAGTGAGATGCGCTGATTCGCTGCGAATCAGGCCTATGGATCCCGGCTCTGTGACTGGCACTCGCGTGATTGGCCAACTACTGTGGCTACGGATCAGTGGGCATGTAGACCGTTGGATAAGTTTGAATGGCCAGGATACATCTAATGAGCCATCACTCACCACCACAAGGTGCTTTTTAGGAGTAGAGATGATCAATAAAAAAGTTCACTTACATGTCTCTCAATCTCTCTTACTCACTGTGCTAATAGAATCGAACAAGGGGGAAGGAAGAGAGGCGCATGAGAGATATGGCCATGTGTAGGGAGAGATGACCGCATGTCCTACGACGTGGTGGCAATGTGTTAGTTTACATTATCAAACCATTCTTTTCATAATTCATACTAATTTTTGAACTAATCGAAACGGTAACTCAATTTCGTATATTTAAACAAAAAAAATTATCAGCTCTGCCTGCTAGGTTGGGTTATGGAGTCATGAGATCGTGACTTAGATTGCTAAGTTTATAGGAGAGGAGTTTGTGCCTTCCCATCCTCTCAATGCTTGTCGCTATCTTTTGTGTACTTGAACCCTAACTCTTTCAACATTGATTGTATTTCTTCTGAAAATTCTGAGACCTACTTGTTAGGAGCACGACTTAAAAGGTGGAGCCGTCTCTCACCTAACAGGCTAGTCTTTTGGGTTGAGTGGGCCCATGGCCTTAGTCGTTACTTCAGTTTGGTCTTTAGGTCCGTTAAGACCTGGGGAACCCTTTCTCTGCGCATGGGTCCTTGTGTGGCCGTTTGCAGCGGGCTCTAAATCCTAACAAGTGGTATCAGAGCCAGGCATTGATCCACATCTCCGTTAATTCCACACATTCGTTGGACGAAGTTGTCCGTTGTGACGAAATGGTCCGATGTGTGATAGGGAAGATTGTTAGGTTTAGTCCCACATCGGTTATTGGTGATGGGGGAGCACAACTTAAAAAGGTGAAGGCACCCCTTTTTCACCAAGCTAGTCTTTTGAGTTGAGTGGACCCATGGCCTTAGTCGTTGCTTCAGTTGGGTCTTTAGACCCGTTAAGACTTGGGGAGCCCTTTCTCTGCACATGGAACCTTGTGTGGCCGTTTGCAGCGGGCTCTAAATCCTAACACTACTCAATATTGCAACAAAGCACACATGTATAGAATGCAATATTATGAAAGGGGATTTAATTTTTCCCTCGAAGCAGCTTTGATTCAAGAACATCAGCCAGATAAACATTATACAATTCCTTTTCCTGAGGCTCAGCATTTTCCATCCACTCCACCGTTGTTGGTGAGCCGTTTTCCATTTCATTGCAAGTGCACATTTAGCACGTACATAGCCAATTAGCCATGTGGGCAAACAAAGCCCCGTGGTCAATGTGCACAGTGGGCGATCCCTCCAAGTCGACGGCCAGTCGGCCACCGAACGGCGCCGCAAACGTTCGACTGCTCTGCTTGCACCTTGACATGTCGCTGCCGCTGCGTTGCTTCGTCGTTCGCCAAGCAGCGGCCACCGTTGGGTTCCTAGGAGCGGCGCGATTCGATTTTGGCCGTTTGACGTACGCCCCACCATCGTGCCACGCTCACCGGTCACCACACCACCGTCGCTTCCCTGCTTCCGTTTTGGTTCAGAAATGGCGCAGGCAAACACTTCTCCGCTGCGCCCACAGCTTGCCCCGGACTCAACTCAAATAGGACTTGCTTGATTGCCATGAGAGCCAAGTCTAGATGCGGCATGCAGGCCGCGCGTCCAGGGCACGACTGAGTGGGACGAGTGTTCGGCGGTCGCCTGCACCCCAGAAACAGCGCTGCCTCTCCTGTTGTTTGGTTGCGTGCACGGCGCCTTAAGCTTCACCCACCTTCGCCTCCGACGAGCCCTCTGCCGGCTACTTCCACCGCCACTGAGCCTGGATCCATTGTTGCCTACCCTTCCTGAGTTCGGATCCTTCGTCGTCGAAGCTCCTCGCGCTCGGATCCGCCGTCATCGAAGCTCCCTGCGCCAGGATCCGTCATCGTCGAGGCTCCATGTGCCGAAGCTCCTCTCGCCGGAGTCTCGCTGAGCCATCCCCATGCCGTGCCCTTTGCTCCCGCTTGGCACTGTGCCGGCCTAACCTAGAGAAATCACCACCGGAGGCATTTCCATGGAGCCAGAATAGTACAGTGTTTTTGCATCACCTAGGTCTGGCTACAGTTATTGCAGGCAACGAAACACACGATGCCTGCATCGTGCAAGCCTAGCCGACTTAAATACGGGCAACCAAACACCTCCGTGATTGATTTGCAAATGTGTTCCATTGCTACACAACAAATGCCAAACTTTGTTTACAAACTTAACCACAAGATCACGAAGGAAGTAGCAAACGTTGGCTCAATCATGGCCTACCCCAGTAGTGCCTCTCGCCGGAGTCCCGCTGAGCCATCCCCATGCCGTGCCCTTTGCTCCCGCTTGGCACTGTGCCGGCCTAACCTAGAGAAATCACCACTGGAGGCATTTCCCTGGAGCCAGATTAGTATTTAGTACAGTGTTTTTGCATCACCTAGGTCTGGCTCCAGTTATTGCAGGCAACGAAACACACGATGCCTGCATCGTGCAAGCCTAGCCGACTTAAATACGGGCAACCAAACACCTCCGTGATTGATTTGCAAATGTGTTCCATTGCTACACAACAAATGCCAAACTTTGTTTACAAACTTAACCACAAGATCACGAAGGAAGTAGCAAACGTTGGCTCAATCATAACTCATGAGGGTTGTCGTGAACTAAATATGAAGATTTTTTTTTCTGCTTTTATCATTTTTTATTTTTTGTCTAACTTTTTATTGTAGACACCACCATAGAACTTGTCATTGTCAACTCCAAACAGCTCGACTTATCAACCACAAAACAATAAGCATTGATATGCATAGTCGTATGTAACAGTTTATGGTTAGGACTAACACAAATATATTTTAATTTTTTTTATTTGTTAGCCTAGCTAACACCACCTGTGTGTGCTAAGCTACCTACTAGCTACACTACCCTAGCTATCTACATTCAAAGCTCATAGTCATCGTAGTTGATGCGTTCAGCTTGGAAGAACCAGCGTCGTTGTCACCATTGCAAGGCACAAGAGGGCTATTTTTGGGTCAGGGAAGGTGTCCTCGTTGTTAGATCTTGCACCTATCCGCCTGTCTCTTATGTTGAATCCACCTCTGTTACGGGTGTGGGTTCCTCCTTCAATTTGCCGGTGGCAGGGGTGCAGTACATGATGCATCCAAGGATGTAGGTGGCGATGTGGCCGGCTAGCAATAGCGCTTGGGCGTTGGGCCCTTGGCTCCTCTTTGTCAGAGCTATCACTGGCCTACCATGGTTAGAGACGGTGGCCGCAACAATGAAGATGCTAGCAACTGGTCCATGGGTGTGCGGTGTTGGAAAAAAGTCTTGAGTTCAAATCTCGCTCATTACATTAATATTTTCTCTTTTCCACATTACATTTTTTTCAATTTTCCTTTCCACCTTTTTTTTAATCTAGTTAAAATTTTGTTTCATAATTTTCTTTTCCACTTTGTAATTTTACCATTTTTCTTTCTACTTTCAATTTTCCCTTTTTTCTACTTTGTAATCTTTCCATTTTCTTTCACATTTGTTTTCCTAATCTAATCATACTTTTGCTTCATAATTTTTCTCTTTTCCACTTTGTAATTTTACAATTTTTTTCACTTTCTTCCATTTATTCTAATCTTGTTGCACTTGAAAGGCAATCACTTCTTATTTTAATCTTTAGTTTTTGTTTTTCAGTTTGTTTAATTGTTGAATGGGGTGAGAGTTGATGGGATGCTTTCGGGCATAAATTTTGTGAAGAAAAAGTTAATAAATAGTATGGACAATCAACTCTTAAACGATTGTTTCATCATTTCTATTGAGCAGAATATTTTCTCCAAAGTTACGGATGATGTTATAATAGAGTGTTTTCAAGAGACAAAGATTTATAAATTAACATTATAAGGTATTGTTTTAATGTTCATTGCATTGCATGTTCTACATTTTTTATGTAAGACTCTTTTGAACCAATTATTTTACAGTTTTACTAATTTATAAACTATAAACCTTTGTGCTTAATTAATGCTATTTTTTGGAGGGGATATTTTGTGCCAATTTTATGGTGCTTCTACGCTTCTTTTGTGCATAAAAGCATTTCGTATAATTGTGCACCTCGGTTTCTAAATCATGTATCCACCACTGTTCTCGAGATCATCCTGCATGCATGATTCATGGTGTGCATTAGTGCCGCAGCTTCCTTCTTTCCTTCTGTCATTTTTTTCCTAGCTTCCATTTGCAGGTTGGACAATTAAGGACGAGCTTGTGCTGAAATGTAGATCGAGCGCGCGGCGCCTTCGACTAGACCACCCCGTCGACAGCAACGCGAAAGGCTTGACAAATGACGCACGCGATGACACCAATTCGCCTGCAACCCGACATCCCGCCCGATCGGCATCGGCGGCCGGAATCATCTATCACCCCTCACACGCTCATGCATGGATGGCGCAGATAGATCGGCCGCCAAATAATCATCAGCGCGGAACAAATCCGTGTCGAACTCAAGCACACTCAACCTCCACGAACACCCACACACACACACATATACATATAGACAGAGATCGTGCTCCAATTAATAGATCACATTCGGGATCACATTCGGCACAGATATTATCCATCAGTGTACGCAGTGATGTAGTACTACTAGGTACATTGCACCTCGCAGCTCCCGGATCACGATCGACCAAGAAGACTAGAACCTGTGATCCACATTGCCCGATCACAGGCCGGTTCCTACATGCGAGCTGCAGTAGTACGTGACGCGTGATCCTCTCCATCGCAGACGACGGATAGCTAGGTAGAGCTACCTAGCTTGGGAAGCTGGAGGAAATATCTCGCACAGTGGGTGACAAGTCCTTGTGCTCTTTGGCCTCCGGTTTAATTTGTCCCCCGCGCGAGCCGGGCATTTTATGTGGTGGCCGAACGAGCACGGCCGCTGCTCTTGGCCGTTTGCAGCCTCTGTGTCATGGACTCCATGATTGCATGTACCCTGGCTATAGCTCGTGAGAGAGATGATACGTTTCGTTTGTCTCCTTTGGGTTGGGTTTTGACAGTATATCGATCATGGATCGGAGGAAGAAGCAGCTATAGAGCAAGCAGAGTGATAAACTGATAAGCGATCTCGTGATCGATATGACGCTGGTACTGGATTGCTGCAGTGTGAAAGGAATCTGACGTATTGGTTGCCCGCTCGATTGCCACTGTGCTGGTACACTAACTGTGTATCTGTATGGGCTTGGGGTCAAATATCTGTACGGCTGCAATTTGGCCGGCCAATGCGAGGCATCCAAGTGGCATTCGTCCTCGAGAACTGCACATGTGTTTGATTAATTGATGTGATAATTAAATACTTATATATGATGAAGGTGGGTGACCAGAAGGCTTGGAGCACTCCCATATTCCAGGAGCAGCTAGCCCGGCTACCTTGATTCCCCGATCGACGCATTTCGCCTAATTTGCTGGACTAATGATCGTGCAACAGTACGTACGGGTCAGCGAGACCATCAATGAATTACTCGTACAGTCGTACGAAGGAGTACGTCCTTGCTACTGCACGCCCGTACAGTTATGGGTGCCGCTGCACCTCTAAATTCAATGACGTGGGCGCGTATACTGTATATGATTTTTCATCCGTAACATATTACTCACTGTTCAAGCGTCCATGTAAGTATATTATATGTGTTTTATAGCAAATTGACTTTTCCTATTTCGCATATAGGCTCATTTATTTTTCCCATGTGCTATGTATTTTTTCACAATCAATAACATCTTCGCCATCGAGGGTAACGATCAGTCGAAGAACACCATGCATTGATGGGTGGTGAGGGCCCATATTGACTATCATGAGATCTTTTCTTGTAAGCGGTACTCATATCCTTTCTTCCTTAATTCATTATTCCATGAATTCCTCAAAATGAGGCTCATCAAAATGCAAAATCTAGGACTACTATAAGACTACTAATAAAATAAGAAAAATTCGAACGATTAAATTACTTCTCCCGAATATCCAGAAGAACAGCAGCCTGACAAACAGTCGGTTCAGCCCGATTCCGATGCCAATTCAGGTTCCAAATCAAATAGAACCCTTATTGATTTGCTAATTGATAAGGTAAATACCCAGTCCACTAAATGCTAGGCGTGAAGCTCGATCTCCCCCCAGATGAACCATATAGCCAAGAGAAACCATGAACCAAAATAGAAGATCTTGCCCCACCCATGAGTAAATATTTCATAGTAGCCTCATTAATTAGACCGTAGAGCTCTCTTGGTATATCCAGACAATAGGTAGGAACATAAACTGAAACATTCTGGAGCTACAAGATAGTTATTAAAGGGGTGGTGACTACAATAAAGGCGCATGGGGCAGGTGGCACCAAATAGGAAGAAAGATTGGAGCGGGGAGAGGATGGCACCAAATGTGAGGAAAAAGAGGAACACGTGCAGGGAGGCCTTGCCTATGTTGCAATGAAGTAATTCAAGTGACTGCAATGGAGCCACCCATTTAAAAATGTTGGGTGCTACTAATTAACATGCACAGTGACAACTGTCGTTTTTTGGTTGACAAATTCATTGTGCAGTATTTGGACCTAGCGGATATCTAGATTACCATCTCAGCATAACCATTTATACACAATGTAATGTTCATCGACTTCAACACTTCGATGCAAGTTGTGCTTACAAAAACAAGTGCGCAAGGTAGGAGCCAACCATTAAATTTAGCTTCACCAATTGAAATATTTCAATGAATTTTGCTTAGGGAAACTTTAATTACCATGCATCGATGAACCTCCCAAGGGGTTAGATCATTTGGCTAATCTGAATCGTTGATCCCCATAAAAATGGTGTTCACACAAAAAATGATTGTGTTGATCTCCCATACCAAAGACTAGGATTCCATTTCAAATTATGAAGATCAAATAAAAAATCTAAAATTTTTATTTTAAATTTTGAACACTTCTATCCAAAAATCAAACTAAAGAACAATAAAAATAAATTTTCAAACTAAAATTTCCAAATTTGAAATTTGAAATCTCAATCTTCGGTACGGGAGATCAATAAATTTTAACTTTAAACGGTTCGATCCAAAATTTAAATTCAAAAACTAGAAATCAAATTTAAAAACCATTTTTTAATTCAAGATTTGAAGAATACCAATCTCCAGTATGAGAGATCGATGAATTCCCGATCATTTTTTGTGTGGGCTACCCTCTGTGAAAATCATCGATTCAGATTAGTAACGGTACGTCTAGCCTCCTCAAAGATTCACCGGTGCGTGCTAAGATACTCCTTTAACTTAACTTTCTGCCGAAACCGAGTAACTTGACGTGAAATTTCCTGTAAAATTTGCCTATCCCCTCAAACGGGCCATTACCCATCGCCCATCGGACGGCTGGAAAGAAATGAAAACGGCCGAATCCGAACCGCAGTGTGCAAAAAACACAGAGGAGTCAGGGTAAGGTAGGGCGCGGTGGGCCCGGAAAAATCCCCGCCACCGCCTCTCGGCGAATGGGGTGGCGGCACCCACGTGAGCAGCCCCCACCTGCTGACATGTCCCTCTCCTCCCCGCCCCCTATTTCTACCTCCCCGCCGGTGTTACTTGTCACGCGCTCGTCAATCCACTCCTCGCCGTCGATCGATCCGCCGCTGATTAGCACACGGCGCCGAGCTCCAAGCACTGCGCTGATCAACTGACCCAGCTGCTTAACAACAGCTTCGATCGATCTGATACATCGAGCTAGCCCGACCGGCCGGCCGGCGCGCGCCGGCGACGGCGGACGGCCGCCATGGACGACGACGGCTCCTCGTCCCCAGCCTCGTACATCCGACTGGTACTTCCGTTTGATTGATCACTTGTTGTATGCCTGAGCGTTGATCGCCATGTGTATATATGCTAATGCAAGCATGGAGGAGGATCGAGCGCAGGTGCAGCATCTGATTGAGAAGTGCATCTGCTACAACATGAACAAGGAGGAGTGCATGGCGGCGCTGGAGAAGCACGCCAAGATCACGCCTGTCATCACCTCCACCGGTAATGTTTGCATGAGGACGATGAAGCACATGTAGTCTATATACGCTTGCATTGCATGCATCTGTAAGGGAGGATCGATCAAGAGAGAGGTTGCCCTTGAAATTGGCTTTGATCGATGCATTGTCCATGCTAGTTAATTAGTTGTTCAGTCAGGCATGGCAGTTTCTATGGTAATTCGGTTGTATTTGAAGTTTCTTAATTTCCCCTGTCCGCTCGTGTGGACTGTGGACACGTGCTGCAGTGTGGAAGGAGCTGGAGAAGGAGAACAGGGAGTTCTTCGAGACGTACAAGAAGGATCGAGGAGCGGAGGATTCGGCGGCGCAGAAGACCAGTCCTCCAGAACAGGCGGCGTCTGCGTCCAAGAGCTCAGATGACGACGACAACGACTAGCTAGCTCGCTACCTACGTATTAGACTCTTTTTTTTAGAAAACATACCAGAATCCTTTTGGTACATAGGAACTTAGTAGTATAATTAAATTAAGCAGTATATACACAGATAAATGGATAATCCAGCTAGTAGCTAGCTAGCTAGCACGTACGGTGTAACAAAATCCAGAGTATCTAATTCACTGGCCTGGATGCTGGACCGATGATCGATGATCGATCCATCCCTCTCGAGCACGTGGATTGGTCGAAGAGATTCCGAATCGGAGCGTCCCGATCCCGGTCGACACGTCGTCAGTAGCAGCCAGGAGGCGCTGCATTGGTCACGTCCACGTGGACGACGAACGGGGCACCCGGCTGCATGCGTGGGCGACCCACCGGTTACTGTCGGGAGAAAGCCTCCCAATTAAGCTTGTCTCGACCCCGTCTCGATCCCTGGCCACTACGCTCGACCAAGGCTGCGATCGATTGAGCGAAATCGCGAGCTAGCTGCGATCGGCGACGTCTCTCCGTCGACGTACGTACTCTGCCTGCCGCTGTTTTGGCGCGGCGTGCCGGCGGCGACCGGCCGAGCTCGACGTCTGCGGCGCCCGTGTCGCAGCTAGCTTAATTAGCCAGGTGCGGTGCACTTGCGCCGCGCGCGCTGCGTCGTCGGCCACAGATGCGCACACGCTCGCGAGCACACGCCAAGCTGTTTCACGGGAACCGCGTGCAGGCCAGATGGCCATGGAGCTAGCGGTACGCCTCGGCCTTGCGTGCGCGTGCCGTCGGCTGCTGCTCGCCACGCGTGTTGTGGCCTCGGTTCGTTCGTGTCGTGCCCTCGCAGACTGGCCAGCTGGGAATGGGATTGGTTCCGTTCGGTCTATCGATCGTGTGATCGTGCCGTGCTTGCTACTTGCTAGCTCCCCCGCGCGCGCGGTTTTGTCATGTTTCACGTGCTGGTGGTGCGTATAGGTTGGCGTACGCATCGGGATATGGGTCGGTGCGGGGCGGGTCGCGCCTCGACCCGGACGATCTGATCCATTGATGCCCTGATCCACCCTAGTTCGAGGAGAAATGAAGAGAGCACGAGAGACTGACACGTTAGGAAGGGTGAAAAAGGGCACACCACCGTCATGGGGAAGGCTAGAGGAGCTCGTGCCCATGTGAGAGAGCTGCCGCCATTAGTGGAGGCTGAAGGAGTTTGTCATGGGAGATCCCACCGCGCGCTGTGTGGGAGTAGCCACCACCGCTTCCATAGGGTAGCTCGGAGGAACACCGCACTGCCAGTCTGCCACGCCACGGTGAGGACAGCATCGCGACGTTGTGGATCTGCACGTCGTCGCACCGTCAGGAATGCATCATCACGTTCTGCCGTGCGAGGGTGGGGGAAGGCTGAGGAGGTGGGAAATGTTGGAAATAACATCACTTTTAGTTTTAGGAGCAACTTAATCACAAAAAATCAACCAGCTTAATCGAATTGCACACACACAAGACATGTATGAAACTGCAACACACGTATCTCTCAGGGAAATACTTATGCACAATCACAACAGGATAATTTGCAACAGGGAAATAACCCACTACATATACCGATTTTTGTTGGAACAAGAGACGAAGACATCCCGTTTTGATGATATTACAGGCATAGGAGTTCGCGGCGACTGTATAGAAGAGCAGGGAGCAACAGTCACCAAAACACTTTCTCATAAACATTATCGTCGTCCCTCAGTGTAGGATCTTTTTTTTGAGGAAAGCCTCAGTGTAGGATCTTGATGGCAATGGGTTTCAAAAACCTGATCTCCACACACTAGTGCACGCTGAAGAAAACAGGAAGAAGCAAACTATTTTGTGGCAGCACACAGTTAGTGGAAAGAGAGAGAACCACATCTCTAGTTAGTGAGTATTCACTTTAGTGAGTGTTAGTGAGTGCCATAAGAGTCACGGGCCTCACAAGGGCTGGGTGGTCTCTGGTGTGAGCTGGCTTTTAGGACATGTCAATGCTATCTCAATTTAAGATGAACTTAGCACTATTCGTATCACACGAAGTACTATTCATCAACGTTTTTCCTTTCCCCTATTTTATTCTATCAACACCATTCATCATCCTGAGTTAGATAGCATTTGACCATGCTCTTAGGTTGCCCGAGTGAGTGGTTCAATTCTCTTTGCTATTGGTGGATGGAGTGTTCGATTGCTCTTTGTACTCATGCGTACCGTGTGCTGGCTTTCAGACGAGGAGAATGCTGGAGGTGCGCCTTTGTACAGATCGGATAGGGTGGCTGCAAGTCTCTAACTCGGTACAGTGGAAACTGATCCATAGACAAAACAGCAGAAGACACATAAAGGAGACTGATTAGCGATCACCAGGGCGCTGGATTCATATAAAGAAGTGACGCATCTGTGATATACCAACGACTACCAATCAGTATATATACTACCGCAGCGACTTACGGATCACAATCTACCTTGGCGTCGCCCATATGGAGCTCAAGCATGCACAGCTGAATCGCATGAGCGCGCCACCAGGTTTCCTGCAACGGCCTGACGAGCACCGGATGTCTGAAACTATTGCGGCCAATCTTTACACAGTTTCAGCTAGGAGTCTGCAGAGTGGCATTGGGCTGCACCTGACTCAATCCTGGCTATTTCTCGTGAGACAGGGCATGCTCTGGCCGGTGCGTGAATTCATAGTCCAGGTGGACAAAGGCTCGCTCAATTTCAGGCAGCCGTTCCAGCTTCTCCTGCAGGGCCTCGCCGATGTCATGGGCCTCCCGCAGTGGCATGTCTGATGGCAGCACAATGTCCACCTCCACGAAGTAGTGGGAACCAAACGTGTACGCCCGTACCGTGTCGATGTGCCTGACAGCCTTGTGGTGGTTCCAGCATAGATAGGTTAGTTTCTGGAGGTATTCTGGAGAAGCTGACTGCCCGACTAGGGAGTGGACATTTTCCAGCACTGTCAATGACCATGTTCTGATTGTGTAGATTGCTAGCTGCAGCCCAGGAAAAGAAAACTATCAGTCCCTTTTTGGATTAAATAAATCAGCCATTGGTTCTTTTTTGTACTTACAATAATTGCACCAACTGGATCAATCCACCCTTCAATGTAATTGGCAAGTAGTGCAGCAACAAGACCAATCACGTTTGTGATAACATCAAAAAAGTGATCCTGTGCATAGGCCTTAACAATTTCGTTGGTGAATGAGCGGCAGTATATGACCAGACCAAGTTTCACCAGCGTCACAGAAAGCATGATGTCCACAACCCAGGTTTCCTGCTCTTTTGTCAAGCTGAATTCATCTCCCTGGAGAATTGAGATAATCAATACGGGCAAACACTAGTGATCTATGGAAGAACTACAGCGTGCACAAAGAGTCCAAGTCCCATAGTAACCACAGTGGGTATTGTGATGTGCTTCAAAAGGCAACTACAATGTGGCACAGGTTGCAAAATATGGATGAAATGAAATGTTTCAGGAAGCACAAGAACCAGAGCCTAAAGCCCTGAACCCAAAAGTTCCAGCTATTATTTCTCACAGGTAACACAGTGAGAATGTGATAAGTATGGGTGTAGTCTAACAACAAAAGACCCAGTATGAAAAAGCATAATGTTGATAGTTGAGGGCGAATCTTCTGCTTCACCACAAGAACTAGATGTTTGTGAGGAGTGAGACTATATAGCGCAGAAATTAATTAGTTAGCAGACAATTTGATGACAGAAATGATTGTAGCGATTTAGCCCATCTAAATTCAAGATGTAACGGTCACCAAAAAATCTAATGCACGAGAGTCGGCTGAATTTGATGTAATTTGATCATCAACCAAAAAGATCAGAAATACTAGCAATATCCACCAAGTCTGAGCCTCTGAGGCGCATAATTAGAGCTTCCTTCATCAATGAAACTTTCAATATGCTGGACCAATATTGCAATATGCAAGAGAGAAGACAAATTAAAAATCTCTCTCAATCATTAAATTGTTAACAAGCATAAATTATTTGTTGGCTTCAAAAGGACTTAATCAAATAGGGAAAATTTAAAATAAGCCAGATCAATTGCACGCATTTCAACTTATTGATTTCGCAGCTGGTTCTTACTTGTTAGTGACAGTGAAAGAACAAGGCTCCAGCACAACTCATACTGAATGATGTGTGAAAAATAGAGAAAGTAAGCCACAGTGAGATAAGTGCAACTCATGGTTTTCAAAAGGAAGCGAAGATCCTTGTAAAAGTTTTTGCTCAAAATATATTTCCTAAGCCACAGACATCATCAGTAGAGAGTCTAGAGACTTACATCAGACACCAATGAGCGTATTGATTCTAGGATTATCTGAAGGCCGAGCGTTGCCATAACAGAAGCAAACACAAGTATTCCCTGAAGAGAAGGTTGTAGTGAAGCTGTCAAAAATACTGAAAAGGAACTAAAAAGGCACAGATGCTTA
>SPJY01014556.1:1031739-1049121 GCA_005191435.1 Raddia distichophylla
GACACCGAAGGTACGCACATTGATCCCAAGTTTTACCGCTCTATGATTGGTGCATTGTTGCATCACACTGCTTCTAGACCGGATATCATGTTTAGTATGTGCATGTGCACTAGATTCTAGGCCTCCCCTAGAGAGATGCACTTGACTGCGATGAAACAAATTTTTCGATATCTAAAACACTCACCTAGCATAGGATTGTGGTTTTCGAAGGGTGCGCGGTTTGAGTACTCAGATTCTAACTACGCCGGATGCAAGATTGACCGCAATAGCACTTCTGGGGCTTGTCGCTTCTTAAGCAGATGTCTTGTGTCTTGGGCGTCAAAGAAGCAAAACTTCATGGCGCTATCTACCACTGAGGCAGAGTACATAGCGGCAGGGAGCAGTTATGCTCAACTACTGTTTCTGACATAGTCTCTCTTAGATTATGGGCTAAAACTTAAACATGTGTCTCTTCTGTGCGATAATCGTATAACTTCGTATAATGTATGCTATACGAAGTTATTACGATGAGTCAAATGGGAGTTAAGGTGAGCATGAGAACTTGGATGACGTCTATGATGAGTCTCTAGCCAAAGCTGTTGAGGAGATGGCGGTTGAAGATGTGACACCTGTTGTTGTTAGCCTAGAGGAGAGTGCTCCTGTACCACCATCTACACATGAGCTAGTGCCAGACTCAGGAGGAGTCTCGCCATAGAGGGACAGCTTAGATGATGCACCACAACCAGAGACATCTAGTGAGTCTGATGCAGAATCAGCTGAGGCACCTTCACAGTTGATCAAGTCACATCACACCATTGCCAGAGACCATCCAGTGGATCAAGTGATTGGGGACTTGACTCGCGGAGTTCAGACCAGATCAAGGGCAGTTAATATCTGTGAGCACCAGGCCTTCGTGTTAGAGATTGAGCCGAAGAAGGTCGAGGAGGCCCTGGCAGACCCTGATTGGATCAATGCCATGCACGAGGAGCTCAACAACTTCGAGAGGAACAAAGTCTGGACTTTGGTGGAGAGACCAAGCGTTTGCAATGTGATTGGCACCAAATGGGTATTTAAGAACAAGCAAGATGAGTTTGGGCTGGTTGTGCGCAACAAGGCAAAACTTGTGGCTCAAGGCTTCACACAGATCGAGGGAGTGAACTGTGGGGACACCTATGCACCAGTGGCTCGCTTGGATGCCATCAGACTGCTTGTGGCATTTGCAACATGTCACAACATTGTGCTCAAGCAGGTGGACGTCAAGGGTGCATTCCAGAACGGGTACATTGGGGAGTTGGTGTATGTCGAGCAACCTCCAGGCTTCGAGGATCCACAACACCCTGATCATGTATACAAGTTGTCAAAGACTTTGTATGGTCTAAAGCAAGCTCTCAGGGCATGGTATGAGAGATTGAAGGAGTTCCTCACTCAGAAGGGCTTCATGGTTGGAAGGATCGACATGACCCTATTCACGAAGGTGGTTGATGGGGATCTCTTTATATGCCAGTTCTATGTGGACGACATCATCTTTGGCAGCTCAAATGATGTCCTGTGCACCGAGTTCAGTGAGATGATGGCTAAGAAATTCGAGATGTCTATGATGGGCGAGCTCAACTTCTTCTTGGGATTTCAAATCAAGCAACTGAAGACCGTCACCTTCATATCCCAAGAGAAGTACATTCAAGACTTGCTGAAGCGCTTTGGGCTTTAAGATTGTAAGCCCATCCGGACTCCCATGACGACAAATGGACACTTGGACCTTGACACCGAAGGTACGCACATTGATCCCAAGTTTTACCGCTCTATGATTGGTGCATTGTTGCATCACACTGCTTCTAGACCAGATATCATGTTTAGTATGTGCATGTGCGCTAGATTCTAGGCCTCCCCTAGAGAGATGCACTTGACTGCGATGAAACAAATTTTTCGATATCTAAAACACTCACCTAGCATAGGATTGTGGTTTTCGAAGGGTGCGCGGTTTGAGTACTCAGATTCTAACTACGCCGGATGCAGGATTGACCGCAAGAGCACTTCTGGGGCTTGTCACTTCTTAAGGAGATGTCTTGTGTCTTGAGCGTCAAAGAAGCAAAACTCCATGGCGCTATCTACCGCTAAGGCAGAGTACATAGCGGCAGGGAGCAGCTGTGCTCAATTACTGTTTCTGACACAGTCTCTCTTAGATTATGGGCTAAAACTTAAACATGTGCCTCTCTTGTGCGATAACAAAAGTGCGGTGAAGATCGCTAGCAACCCGGTCCAGCATTCGCGCACCAAACACATTGATGTCCGTCATCACTTCCTGTGGGATCATGTGGCGAAGGGCGACATTGTGATTGAGTATGTGCGGACGGAGGACCAGCTTGCTGACATCTTTACCAAGCCACTCGACGAGGCACGATTTTGTAAACTAAGAAGTGAACTCAACATCCTAGACAGGTCAAACACTGCTTAAGCTGGACAGTGGGAGTGGTCCCTATAATACCTCTTGGGTGTGGTCCCATTATAATACCTCTTGTGCATTGAGCTTGTGACCGTCTTTGAGCTTTGTTTGTTATACTAGTTCTCTAATTATGCTTTGTGTTCTACATATGAACTTGAGAGCTAGTGCTCAGTTATTTTGGTCATATGCTCAATATGTGCTAAACTCTAAATCATATGCGAAATTGAAAACTTGGAGCATGTGCTAGGTTGGCTATAGCCATTCTTGTCATTTGAATTGTTCTAATCTTGTGGTCGACCTAGTACCTCTAGTATAGACAAACTATCGATTACTTGTATTGCTTGATATGCTAATTTGAGAAAATTTATGAAAATATTAAGCAAAAATGAAAAATTGCTGAAAATGTCTCACCAATCCTCCCCGATGAGATAGCTTGCCATGACACTAAGGCATGAACTTAGGGGGAGTGTTGGATGACTAAGACATTCATCTTCAGTGTCATGCTGGGCGGTGTCGACAAAGGCTTGAGACATGGCAAAATTTGAAAAGAAAAGGTGAACGTGAGCTTATTTGAAAAATCTCAAAAAAATGCTCAACAAAAATAATTTTTTGAATCTCATTATGGCTTGACGGTGACATTGTATGATATGATATGCATGTCTTGCTCTAGATGACACTTAGTGTTCTCCTATGGAGTTTGATCAATGTTTTTGGCACTTGTGACTATGATACACCTAAAACATGTTCTAGGTCTTAACTTAGTTGAACATCATTGAAAATTGGCTAACATTGCTCATTATGACTAAGTGATCTCGTGCTAGCTCAATTGTGAAATGTGCTAGAATTCTAGCTGTACTAGAGCCTTGTATAACTCCCAAAGCTCCTAAGATGGTTATCTCATTGCACTTGTCCAATTGTGATTGCTTTTTGGTCCTTGAAGCCAAAGGGGGAGAGAACGCTGCAATCTATCTTGTTTTGGCTTGTGCCTTGCCAACATGGGTGCTTGACCAAAGGGGAGAGAGAATTGCATGTTGGAGAGAGCTTGGTGAAAGGGGGAGAAAATACTATGCATTTTCATGTGTGTTTTAATTGGTATCTTGTGCATTGATCTAGGGGGAGCCTCATAGTGCTGGTGCATACCATTTCAATTGGCCTTTGTTGCTCATGTGCGTTACTTGTTGACTTGTTGGTTTCAATTGGTATCATGTTTTTGACTTGATGAATTGAACCTGCTGCAACTAACCCACTGCTTCGAGTATATTGTTCCTGTGCTTGAGATAGATTTGCATGTATTGTCATCAATTACCAAAAAGAGAGAGATTGTATGATCAAGGATCCCATGGCCTTGAGATTTTGGCAATTGATGACACGTGTCCTGGCGCCACAAGACTAAGAACTTTATTTACTAATTCTTCTATTTTATTGTGTGCATGTTGGCGTGATCTAGACACCAGTGCAGATCATCTCTCTAGCAGTTGGATCCCACTGAGCACTCCGAGTTCGCAGATCTTATCTCTTCTGAGTGTTCGTGAGGGTTCGAGAGTTGCCAGGTGTCCAGGGTTCGAGAGTTGCCAAGTGTCTGGGGGTAGTTTGCTTCGAGCCTAAGCCTCGGAAAGTGTCCGAAAGCTTCTGCGGCAACTTTCCAGCTGTCCGGGGTTTCGTAGTCGCTAAGTCTCAAAGCCAGACATTTTTGTTCGGCGCAAAACTTCCTGTCTATGCCATCCGAACTTCCCGCCGAGTCGAAAAGTCGAAAAAAGTGGCCCAAGACCCGAGGCATGACGTCGAGAAGGGTTGAGAGAGTCTAAGTCCAAAGGGGTGAAAATTCCAGCCCCATCGGACCTCGTCCGATGGCCGTCGGACGGCTTTCGATGAGTGGGGAGCACGCTAGAGACTAAGTCCCTGGAAAAACACCCCACTGTCGGACGGCGTCCGGTCAGCGCAGCTGAAGCAGTCCCACGTCCAAGTTACACTCCGTCGGACAGCGTCCGATGTTCTTCGGACTGCGTCCGATCAAGCCCAGCCGCGCCCCAGAAATTCTAATGAGGGAAAAATCCATTATTTCGAACGAACTGTTCGGCAGATTCCCACGCGTTACGCACCGTACAACTTACCCATAGCTGTTTACATAATAAAATTAATAAATATGTTATACGAAAAACCCTATGTGAGTTGAGTTTTTATTTTTCAAATTAACCGGATTCTTGACTCGGATATTAGTAAGAATTTTTTTTTGCTTAGATTCAAATATAAAGTTGGATAGAGACAAATTCCTGTTGACATATCCAAATTAAGGTTATTAAGATGTGGTGACATGCACATGCGTGCTTCACGGGTACCACTGTTCTTGCTGCGTCCGGTTGCTTCTGGAGTCTGGACTAACTAGCTAGCTACTTGCAAAGAAATGCAATTTATTACTGATCAATGATCAAAAGAGACGTGGCGTCAGGTACACATGTCTGATTCAAAAGCTTGAGGCACAAGGTCTATGTAGTTCACACTCCTATAATCCGATGCCTAGTCATGATAGTCACAGTGCCGCCATCAACACAATTAGTTAGTATCAACAGTGGGAAAGAAGGCTGTCGGTGTGGAGCGGTGTAAGCAGCTTAGCATGGACGGCCTGGATCTTAGTTTAAATTTGATGGCTTGCATAATTGAGCATGATAGCAATTCTTGTAGTGTATAGTAGAGGCTTGATTTTTTTTCTTTTTTTATGAAAAGATGTATATGGGTGGAGTATAATAATAAAGGGAAAAATCTAATGATTGCATGGGTGATCCTTTGATTGTTTCACCTCATTTGCAGTTATGCATGCGACGTGTTAGGATGCAAGCCATCGGATCTGAGCGTGGATCTTAGTTTAATTTGATGGCTAGCATAATTGAGCATGATAGCAATTCTTGTAGTGTATAGTAGAGGCTTGATTTTTTTTCTTTTTTTATGAAAAGATGTATATGGGTGGAGTATAATAATAAAGGGAAAAATCTAATGATTGCATGGGTGATCCTTTGATTGTTTCACCTCATTTGCAGTTATGCATGCGACGTGTTAGGATGCAAGCCATCGGATCTGAGCGGGACGTAGAGTTCGTGCTTCGTGGTATGGGCTTCACTTGATTAGACGTGAAGCAGACGTGGGGCGTGGCATGAAGATAAAGCAAACTTAGTATATCTGACTTTGGTTCCTTTAAAATTTAGTTGTGATAAGTTTACCAATTTGGTTAAAAATCCAATTGCCAATTATGTTTTCATGCTGGACCTAATAAAGCCCACAGCCCACTGTCTGCTATGCTTGTGGAAGCCCAGCCATGTACTGGTGTGCGATAATTATCCAATACTTTTGCACCTGCAATGGGTCGGAGGGCACATGTCATATTTTTAAATAACCCCTTAGAAAAAAAATAAGTTGAGAAATGACCTCCTAAGTTAAAAGAAATTAGGAAATGACCTCCTAGACTGCGCTACATAATCTGACGCAAGCTCAGTTTGCGCCACACCAATATAGCGCTAGATCACATTGCACCAAATCAAAAAGTAATCCTTCTCCTCGTTTAACGTAAACCCATCTTACGTCAGACGAGTGTGGTGTAAAGCTACATTGCGCCAAAATAAAATTGAAAAAAATCCAAGAAAAAATATGTGACTTTTTAAAAAAATAATCTTCTATAAAAAATAAGTTGAGAAATGACCCTCTAAACTGAAAAAATTAGAAAATTTTTCTAAGATTTTAGGATTTAGGGTATAATAAAATAAAAAGTAGAGTTTAGAGTCTATTTTAGGATTTAGGGTGTAATAAAATAAAAAAGTTAGAGTTTAGAGTCTATTTTTCTAAGGTTGAGGGTTTACTGTTTAGGGTTTTAGGGTTAAGTGAAGGATCGTAGGCGCTGAATACCCTTTAAAAATGCTTAAATATGCTAATCGACACTAAACAGCGGAAGAACTTAGTTAAAACAGCACTAAACCTCTCTAAAACAGTAGCAAATTAAGCAAATCAATCACGAGATGAGAGAGAACGAATAACAAAACCACCGATCTTTATTGCGCCTTGAGAATAGATGGTTCCTTTACATTAAAGCACTAATCCTCACTAATCTATCTCTAACCGCCACTAATCATCTCTGGATCCTCTCTAATTAGTGGCCGTCAAAACCATCTCTAAACCCTGATTCTCGCACTAATCCCGAGCCTCTCGGGTCCTTTATAGGCTGTTTGGTTGCCTTCTCTTACGAGCCTGGCCTATCCGACTCAGCCAGGATGGTGAGATACGGGATGTGCAGATGTAGAGACAGTGTTTGGTTGAGTGTTTAGTAGGCGAATATTTTAAAATTTAATTATTTTGAAATTTATATAGCGAGTGTGGTCTAGTTTTGTTCGAAAAAATGTCAGAAGTCCATTTTTGGAATCGGTTCGGTAATCGGATATGCTAATAAAAAGATACAAACAAAAAAAGGAAAAATAAAAACTTACCTACCACGTTAGCAGTCCATGCATGGCTTGGTATGCTGACTGACTGTGGCCCCATGCACAGAACACGAGGTCGTCATGCGTTGCATCCAGAGAAACGCTCATTTTCTGTGTTTCGCCATAGCCAGGCTGCGTGGAGAATCTTGCATCCATAGAGCCAGGCTCAAAACCATATGCAGGCAACCAAACACAAGAAAAAAGCAAGATTTTGCATCTGTAGATGCAAATTTCTGTAAATGCAGCCAACCAAACAGCCTATTAAATACACAAAATCCACCGACTCTATTCCTAGTCGGGCTCCAACTCCAATCCGGGCCTCACCCCACCAAACTGGGCCAGACCGCCTCTCCTACACTTGGGCCTCTCGGACCCACGGCTCCCTTCGCATGGCCGCCAGGCGCACCCTCCGCTGGGCCGGCCACGCGCGTGGGCCGCGTGCTGCCTGGCTGCAGCATGGGCCGCCGAGCCGCACGACTTGTTCGCCTGCAGCAGGCTGAATTTTTAATTTTTTTTATATTTTTTTATTCGTTTATGCAAAATTATACGTCGGATTGAAAATTAGACACAAATAGACGCCGGTCGCGCGTTCAATTCGCGACAGCCCCACCTGTCGCACTTTGAGCGCACGACAGGTCGATGGGAAGACGGCGCAGGAGAACCAGGCACTGGTCGTGCATTCAAATCGCGACGGGTACTGTTGCTACAGTATCCGGCACTATTCATCAAACTTCTTTTATCTACTACCACTTCATACCATATCCAACTTACACGAAACAAGTTTCAAAATTCATGTAAAATCCTAAAGAACCCATTTTGCAAACTTTCAAATTTTTTAAATTTTTTTGAATTTTGAATTTACACTTGAATTTGTATTTGAATTTTTGAATTTTTGAATTTTGAATTTCGAAAATTCAAAGTATGAAAAATGGGTTCTTCAGGATTTTACATGAATTTTAAAATTTGTTTCATGTAAATTGGATATACTATGAAATATTAAACTTCCAATTTTCGTGTAAATTCAAAATCCAAAATTCAAAAATTGGAAGTTTAATATTTCATACCATATCCAATTTACACGAAACAGATTTTAAAATTCATGTAAAATCATGAAGAACCCATTTTTCATACTTTGAATTTTTGAAATTTAAAATTCAAAAATTCAAATACACAAGTGTAAATTCAAAATTCAAAATTCAAAAAAATTTAAAAAATTTGAAAGTTTGCAAAATGGGTTCTTTAGGATTTTACATGAATTTTGAAACTTGTTTCGTGTAAGTTGGATATGGTATGAAGTGGTAGTAGATAAAAGAAGTTTGATGAATAGTGCTGGGTACTGTAGCAACAGTACCCATCGCGATTTGAATGCATGACTGGTGCCTGGTTCTCCTGCGCCGTCTTCTCACCGACCTGTCGTGCGCTCAAAGTGCGACAGGTGGGGCTGTCGCGAATTGAACGCGCGACCGGCGTCTATTTGTGTCTAATTTTCAATCCGACGTATAATTTTACATAAACGAATAAAAAAATATAAAAAAAATTAAAAATTCCTGCAGGCTGCTGCCGCTGCCTTCCAGCCCCAATGCCTGCGTGCCTCCACATCCTATGCATCGACCGCATGCATGCTGCACGCCTAATCACACTTCTTTAATGACTTCCTTAATCACCTGTTGCACCGATTCATGCACATATATGCACATGCACATATACACTTCTCACCTTCTCACCAAATCACTTATCACCAAAACATCACTCAACAATCTCCCCCTTGATGAGGTATTTGACAACACACCTTCCTCTTCGTCAGCTAGACACATATCCGATCTCGCCTAGGTCTACGTGTGCATGTCTTCTGCCCAAGCTCGACACGTATCCGACCACACCTTGGTTTACGTGGCCACACCTTGGTCTACGTGCCCTCCTGAGCACTTGCGCCGCAACGTCCAGCTTCACTTCATGAACTCGCCACCTGCCCCCTGCAGCTCTTGGTTCCTCTGGCACTTGCGCTAGCTCGACATGTCCGACCCCGCCTGGGTCCATGCCATCCTGAGCCATCTTTGCGCTCCGCACCTAGACACTAAACCCTGCAAAATAGACAAACAAGAACACAAAAAAAAAACACATCTCGTTCTTTCGAACGTATCAGTCTAAAAAAAATTTAATTCAGCTCCCCTTCAATTCAAACTTTCTTCTTCTTAACCAATTTTTAAAATACTTTTAACTTCCCCCTTGATGCACTCTTTCTCAAATTATTTTCCCCTCGACACCAGGGCCGTGCCTGAGGGGGGCGGGCAGTGCATGCGCCCCGGGCCCCCCGAGCCCAGGGGCCCCACCCCCCAATATGGGCTATGGCCTGTACATGAGAACGTGATTACGTTTTGCGAAGAACTGAAGGCCCAAGTGCCCAACGTAGGTTACAGGTTACTTAGCTAGCTAGCTGGAGCCTGGAAGTCACCCACTCACGCGTGTCTATGATTATGGTAACATGAACGTGATTATCTGAATGTGATTAAGCCCAGGAGGCCGGCGCCCGGCGCAACAAGTGGTAGGCCTCGTTCGCTGCTCGGCCGCTGGCACCAGAGGGCAGAAGCGCCGACGCTTTTCTTCCAGCAATCCGTGAGTTCGTGACTTCTAGTATCCCTGACCAAAAAGCGCCGCCGCGCCAGATGGTGATTCCGTAATTCCGTAATTCCGTTGATCTGCTTTTGCTGGTTGCTGCTTGAAAAAAAACACGGTTGTTCCTGTTGGACGCCGTCGTTCTTAGTTCTCGTCGAGCAGCTGTCGTGCCGAGGGTTTTGATTTTTGGAGGGCTCGGCGATTCGACAGATCTGTTCCAGTTCCACGCCGCCGCGAAGCTGCTCGTGGCGCCGTTCGCTGATCAACGACGGCTGCTTCACCAATAATCCACTCGCCAGAATCCAGTCATCCAGATTGCCAATAAGCCAATTCGCCATCACGTCAGTCTGCTTCGGTGAGACGATGAGTAAAAATGTTTGAGGTAAAAAATCTTACTTTTATACTTTTATCTTTTATTGGTAACAATTTCTATAATACATTAAATAGTGTCTTTTTAGTTGATATATAGTAGTATAAAAATATTTTGATATTTATGTTAGGGGGCCTCCGTTTATAATTTCGCTCCGGACCCCCAAAAACTCAGGAACGGCCCTGCTCGACACATACTCTCCACCTTGATACATGCACCCACAAATGAACACTCTGATCCAAATCTAACGCAAAACTCGCACATGCACTCTCTCTCTCATGCAACACTTATGCAACTACTCTAATGCACTCTCAACAGCTTTTTAATTTTTTGAAAAAAACAAAACACGCCATGATATGCAAGCTAACAAGCATTATCTATTATTCAAAATGAATACACATATCATAGCCGATCACATTCACACTCCAAATTCAATTATTCGCCCATAGTCAAGTCAAAAACACCAGTTTTGAGTAATACTTCTATAAGAAAATTATATATTCATGGATGAAGTATAAAGTGCATATGGACATATATATCATATATAGAAAAAATATGACAATGTGTAAAGATACTAGACTTGGGCTCAGAAAGCATACCAGACTCACAATTATCTGTCCAAGTTTTTTTCATATATCATCTCCTTTTTTAAAAAATTTTCATATTTGATAGCCTTTTTTCACCTATGTGGCAAGTTTGAACTTGCTTCTTTTCATTGCAGGTATGACAAGGTTGACCTTGTTTCTTTTACTAATTCGCAAGCGACATCACCTAGTCAAGCTCACAATTTTTATTTTGCCCTGCATTTTTTCGCTTTCCAAGGACTCGTC
Organism: Raddia distichophylla; assembly: GCA_005191435.1. Lineage (NCBI taxonomy): Eukaryota > Viridiplantae > Streptophyta > Magnoliopsida > Poales > Poaceae > Raddia > Raddia distichophylla. The sequence goes on from SPJY01014556.1 coordinate 1,042,432, forward strand.
ATGATCATCTGGTTTAAATAAAGTTGGCTAAAAAACAGTACACAATAACACACTAGCCAAATTTTTTGCCTTTTTAAAAAAAATCCATAATAGCAAATCAACTTATCCAGGAGAATATAATAAACTCATAGAAGGACCACTCTCCACTAGAAATGTTCAACTTAACACAGACGGCAGTAAGTTCATGACCCCATGGGCCATATGTTTTGGTAATTGATGCCAACTGGGACTCCTCGATGACTGCATCAATGCTTAGGATTTTATTTCATAGTTCTTCTATTTTCCCTTGTGTGAGTGTCAGTCCGGTCCAGCTGCCTACGGATCGATCGTCTCTCTGGTCGCAGGGTCCCACAGAGCACATCTCCTGGTTTTGTCGTGTTAGAGACCTGTCCAACTTCGAGAGTGTTCGGGGGTGTTCGGGATAGCTCCAGGGCATTCTAGGGCGTCACTAGCTGTCGGGGGTTTCGTAGCTTCCAAGTCCCCAGAACCACATAATATCCCTAGTGGCGTGAAATTTCCCGCCAAAGCCTTCCCGAGTTGAGCCCGTCCTAGTTAAGCCTTCCCGAGTTGTCACCGTGCCCATAAGTCAACAAAAGACCGAAAGATGAACCCGAGGTGGAGCCGGGAGAGTGGTAGAGAGAGAGGACTTGAGACGGTCCTGTCAGGCTCACCGGACGCGTCCGATGGTCAGGGTTGCATCAGGTCTAAGCCTGTCAGTTTGGTCACCCATCGGACTTGTCCGGTGGACCGCCGAACGAGTCCGGTGGTGGAATTATTTCCCAGCCAGAAGACCAGCAAGCCGCTCTGCACTGCGTTGGTCCTCACCGGACGCGTCCGGTGAGCCGCCGGACGCGTCCGGTGGATGTAGTTATTCAGCCCGAGCTCCTGTTCCCGAGTCGTAGCCTGTCTACTGGACGCGTCCGGTGGGCCGTTGGACCCGTCCGGCGGAAGGACTCCAGTACCAGGCCTAAGTTCAAAAATCGGGTCTCGCATTTCATCGAACACTCGGTGGGCGTGTCCTGGGCCGCGCTGCACCATGCTGACCAAACGCATCCGGTGGGACCGTCGAACGCGTTCGGTGGTGCTGAATTATCTGCAGCTGCCCAGCAGAATCAAATCTGAGCCATCCATCTCGATTCCGATTTAGGGTTTCGCTTGGGGTCTATAAATAGAGGTGACCAGATCGTGGCGGAATTGAGAGAGCCTCATTAGGAAGCCACCCCCAAGCCCTAGTGTAAGTGCAAGCTTCCATGGGCTTAAGGTTTTGGAAATTGATGTCAACTGGGTCTCTGATGGATCACGCCAAGGCTATGGATTTTATTCTATAGTTCTTCTATCTTCCCTTGCGTGCGTGTCAGTCTGGTCCAGCTACCTGCAGATCGATCGTCCCACAGAGCACATCTCCGGGTTTGTCGTATTAAACACTTGTCCAGCTTCGAGAGTGTTCGGAGGTGTCCGGGTTCGAGAGGGTTCCAAAGGAGTACAGCTGTCCGAGGTTTCCGCAGCCGCTAAGTCTTCAAAGCCAGATATTTTTCTATAGCGCGAAACTTCCCGCCTTGAGCGTCCAAAAGTTTTCGTCGAGTCCAAATATCGACAAAATGGCCCAAGACCCTAGGCGTGACGGCAAGCTGGGTTGGGAGAGCCTAAGTCCGAAGGGGATTAAATGTCAGCCCCATCGGACGCAGAGCGGGAGTGAGCCACAGTGGCTAAGTCCCCTAAAACACACCCCACTATCGGACGCAGTTCAACGACCTTCGGACAGCGTCCAATAAGGTTGACTGTAGCTGATCGGACGGCGTCCGACCATCATCGGACATCGTTCAACGGCTATGCAGACCAAGCCACAGCTTTCCCAGCTAGCGCCTAAGTCTTCATCGGACTGCGTCCGATAAATCATTGGACGGCGTCCGACGGGCATTGGTAATCCTAGCCTGCAGCGACCACGTACTCCATCGGACAGCGTCCGACGACCACCGGACTGCGTCCGACCAAGGCTAGAACAAAGGATCTGACTTCATCGGACAACGTCTGATGACCGTCGGACTGCGTCCGATGAACCGATCTGAAACTCGGGAGAATGAATTAGAGCCAGCCACCTGTCCTATCTCGGGGGTTTCGAGTGGAGGTTTATAAATTGAGGTGACCAGCTCGTGGGGGACTTGAGAGAGCCTCACTAGCAGCCATCCCAAGCCCTAGCCACCCCAAGGAGCTCCTCCCATGGTAAGCCACCACCCCATGGCCTCCTTGCCCATGCCAAGTGCTTGAGAGTGAAGAAGAGAGGGAGAAGAAGAGAGAAAGAAGGGAAGAACCACCCACCTCGTATCCATTCATCCCCGACGTCTTCCACCTCCCCATGGTGTTCATCCCCATCCCATGGTGAGAGAGGTGGTGGTGGAGAGGTGAGCGATCCCCGGTCTTGTGCTCTTTGGAACTTTCATCGCCAGAGGAGATCGTCACCGTCGTCCCGAGCTACACCAAGCGACCGACTACATCAACCGAACCACTACATCAACTTTTCCATCCGTTGGAGACCGTCTAACCCGCCATGTGTTGGCGGTCACCTCCTCATGTGGGGTGCTTCATCTTCGTGTGTCGAAGAGGTGCAAAATCCATCATGTGTGGATGGTCGGCGTCCGTGTAGGCGTCGGTGGCGTGCGAGGCTTTCCGGGTTGTGGGAAGTTGTCGTCATGTGTGCTGATTTGGATCTCACCCATCATGTGTTGGTGAACGAGCTACCACGAGTGAACCGAGGGATAGCGACAAGCAGGTCCCGGCTTCTCTGTGTGAGAAGCTTCCTCAACGGAGACGTATGTGTTTGCGCCGAACTTCGGGAAACAAACGGTTTGCGTCCATTGTCTCCTTTACTTTTTGCACTGCTATTCCATATTCGCTCGTGTGTGTGTGTGACCTTCGAGTCACCTAGTAGCCGCTCCCATGTGCACAAGAGTAGCTCGTGCCGTGTGTCTATTCACTCACGCTACTAGTCTTGTGTAGGTGCAATCGCTAGCTGGTTCATAAATTGAGTAAGCCGCAAGCAAATTTCAAAAGGGTTAAAACTTGAACTAGCCGATTCACCCCCCTCTCAGCCTAGTATTCCTTCAATTGGTATCAGAGCTAGGATCTCAAGTGTGAGCTTCACCGCTTCGCGATGGTCAACGGGGATAGTGTTGCTAGCAATAGGATCCCGCTGTTCAATGGCACTCACTTTGCTTTCGGGAAAAGGCGCATGGCAGTCTGTAATACGTCTTTGTTCATGTACTTTTCGATAACTAGCTTATCAGGTTCCATGAATAATGGTCATAACTTTGTTCATCAAGTATGACTTGGTTGTGAGACACATTGTTTGTATGACATTATTCTAAACTGATCCCTGATCCAGAATCATTATGAGGAGCAGTAATGATTGATCGGCACATGTATTGATTGATGGTACTGTTTCACATACCATAGATATTGTGGATATCGAATCAATAATGTGGACACGTGTTAGAGAACACGGATGGTTGGATTGACCTACTCCGAGACACTGCTGAGATTGTTATCTTAATAGTGCCATCAGATTGTTGTCTCGAGTGGTACACCTATATGGTCCTTAGACCTGAGATCATCATAGAGTCCCAGCATGCGTAGTTGTATACTTTGGGGTTATCAAACGCTACTCCGTAACTGGGTAGTTATAAAGGTAACTTACGGGTATGCCGCGAAACATGGCGTAGGGGTGTGATAGATCAAGATGGAATTTGCCCCTCCTCGATAACGGGAGAGATACCTCTGGGCCCCTCGGTGTGGATGGATAAGGAAAGTGCGCGGCCGTGCCAAGGTGACTAATTGTTAGTCACATCTTATATCCATTACACGGAACGAGTGAATGGGTCGAGCTATCACAAGGGTGGCACGCATCTTGCCTTGAGCTTGACTGGTGTCGTGTGGCAAAGGGATCGGTATGTACGTGTGTATCAAGGTTTAGCCGATGAGATCATTCTGTGCATTCGGGGGTCAATATGTGTTGCTAGATACCGCTATTGATCTGTGGACTGGAAACGGGTTTCCGGGTCCGCGGCCGACTTGCACATGAACCTAACGGGTCACACACTTAACGGGTTGGAACATGCTTAACGGATTCACTTCTGTTAATGGGTTTCGGCGCGTGGATATGGATCCACGTAGGAGATAGAGTCCTAACGGGTCTTCTAGTGTAGAAGCCCGTTATCACGTCTATATAAGTTGGAGGCCAGGGGCGGCGCGGTACATGAGTTAGATGCACTCCACCAAAACCCTAGCCGCCGCGCCCCTCCCGCTCCTGAGGAAACCCTAGCCGCGCGACGTGGTGCTAGCACACCGGCGCGCGACGTTCCACCCCTGGACGTGTGGATACCTTAGAGGCACTGCCGCTTTCGCGGACGTGCTTGCTGATCGGCGACCTCTCCCCGAGCCAGGCGACCTCTCCTGGAACACGGGCGACCTCTCCTGGAACACGGGCGACCTCTCCTGGAACACGGGCGACCTCTCCTGGAACACGGGCGACCTCTCCTGGAACACGGGCGACCTCTCCTGGAACACGGGCGACCTCTCCTGGAACACGGGCGACCTCTCCTGGAACACGGGCGACCTCTCCTGGAACACGGGCGACCTCTCCTGGAACACGGGCGACCTCTCCTGGAACACGGGCGACCTCTCCTGGAACACGGGCGACCCCTCGGCGAGCACGGGCGACCTCGCGGCGAGCCGGGCGACCTCACCCCGAGCACGGGCGACCCCTCGGCGAGCACGGGCGACCCCTCGGCGAGCACGGGCGACCCCTCGGCGAGCACGGGCGACCCCTCGGCGAGCACGGGCGACCCCTCGGCGAGCACGGGCGACCCCTCGGCGAGCACGGGCGACCCCTCGGCGAGCACGGGCGACCCCTCGGCGAGCACGGGCGACCCCTCGGCGAGCACGGGCGACCCCTCGGCGAGCACGGGCGACCCCTCGGCGAGCACGGGCGACCCCTCGGCGAGCACGGGCGACCCCTCGGCGAGCACGGGCGACCCCTCGGCGAGCCGGGCGACCTCTCCCCGAGCACGGGCGACCCCTCGGCGAGCCGGGCGACCTCTCCCCGAGCACGGGCGACCCCTCGGCGAGCCGGGCGACCTCTCCCCGAGCACGGGCGACCCCTCGGCGAGCCGGGCGACCTCTCCCCGAGCACGGGCGACCCCTCGGCGAGCCGGGCGACCTCTTCCCCAGCACGGGCGACCCCTCGGCGAGCACGGGCGACCCCTCGGCGAGCCGGGCGACCTCTTCCCCAGCACGGGCGACCCCTCGGCGAGCACGGGCGACCCCTCGGCGAGCCGGGCGACCTCTTCCCCAGCACGGGCGACCCCTCGGCGAGCACGGGCGACCCCTCGGCGAGCCGGGCGACCTCTTCCCCAGCACGGGCGACCCCTCGGCGAGCACGGGCGACCCCTCGGCGAGCCGGGCGACCTCTTCCCCAGCACGGGCGACCCCTCGGCGAGCACGGGCGACCCCTCGGCGAGCCGGGCGACCTCTTCCCCAGCACGGGCGACCCCTCGGCGAGCACGGGCGACCCCTCGGCGAGCCGGGCGACCTCTTCCCCAGCACGGGCGACCCCTCGGCGAGCACGGGCGACCCCTCGGCGAGCCGGGCGACCTCAACCAAAGCACCGGCGACCCCTCGGCGAGCAGTCGGCGTACTGATCGGGGCGTGTTCGACTACTTCCTCTACGTGCGCGAGTCTTCTTCCGCTGCATCCGCGCGTCGAGGGTAACGATCCATGGTCCCCTACTTACATGTTGATCCTGGGTGTGCGCGAAAATTTTGATTTTCGGCTAGCGTAGCCTGCGCGTTCCCCATCAGCGGGGCCAAGGAGAAGGGGGTTGGATCCTATGCCATTCACACACACTTTGCTGTAAGAGCTCTCGAAGCAGGAGCGTTCCAGATCTTATAAAATACCACCCTCGCAGGAGTAGGACTGTTACCCACATCGGTGGTTCGAACATGGGTAAATCAGTTGTCCCCTTGTGAGCGTGAGTTGAAACGATCTAGCGGTGAAAATTCCCCCTGACCGAACTACGAAATCTCCCACGAGACAAATCTGTCTGGTATCAAACACCAACAGTGGCGCGCCAGATAGGGTGATAGTTGCTAGTTCGCTTCCCTATTTTTCGGCTTCCAAGATCCAAGCGGATATCGTCCGTAGCCTCCCCAGCGGCGAAGCAATGGAGGGATCTCCATCCAGGCGAAGGGAGAAGGAGGCGGCGGACCAAGGTCGTTCCACTCCCCCTCGGCAGGGCGATGACCCTCAAGGGACAGTGGGAGTGAGCAGGGTGAGGCGGCGCTTGACTTTGGAGTAGGCGACGCCCGCCTAGGACCTCTATGTAGCGCGGGCCCTGCTGGATCATCCGCCTCTCACGTTGGCGGAAGGTTCACCGGTGGCGCTGTGGCTAAGGGACCTCGCCCAGCTCGTGGGCGCGGCCGTAGGGGGCGTCGAGGCCTCTAGCGGTTGGGGGCGTCCGCGTCGCGGACGTACGCCTTCTCGCTCGTCCTCCCCCTTCCGTGAGGGCCGTCGGACGAAGACCAAGAGGAAGGTGGCTGCGTCCGCAATGACCCCAGTTCCTCCCCCGCCTCGTAAGGGCGGGGAGGACCGCGGGGACCTTAGGACGCATCTCGAAGACCGTCGCCAGCGGAATGGGGG
>SPJY01014556.1:1051728-1147876 GCA_005191435.1 Raddia distichophylla
CGGACGCACCAGCCTCCAGCTGTCCCCGCGAAGCGTCAGCCACGTACCCGCCGATATTTGCATCACTGAGGTGACACACACGAAACCAACACACCTTACCTTACCTGCAAGGTTAGTCCATCACAAAATTACCAACATCATAATCCCTTCGTGACATCACAATTAGAAAGCCCTAACACTCCACGTGTCAGCTTAAATTCCACCGGACCACATCCGATCAAAACTGTTACCTAGTCCAAGTTAAGCACAATTGTCCGGTTTCAATTCCACGGCAATTTTCACAAATGCACCATTTAACATTCTTCAAAACACTTCAAATTCCATCTTGTCACATATATTCATCATCAAACAGGGGTACCCTCCACATGGGTCTCAACATTAGAAGTGCTTTTATAAAATTAGGAAAAGAACAAAAACGCATTTCCGCAAAACTACCCAAGCCATCCATTTGTACTAAATCCCATCTGAATATATCCTCGACTTGCTGAGTACCTTTTCCCCTTCTCCTCTTTAAAAATTTCAACAGTTGAGGAGGCCCCCTACGACTCACCATTCGAGGAGGACCCGGACTACAAGGAGGAGGACTTCGAGGACGAGAAGTAGGGTTGGGTCCTACCTACCGCTTTGCCTATGGAGTAGTCTAGTTGGTAGTATAAATCGTGCCATGTTGGGCTCCTGCGTCACCATGTTTGTAACTCTGTATCTCGGCCTGCGTGTCGTACTTGATGTATTAAGTTGTGATTTCCTCTGGGACACTTAGTCCCCTATGTTGTAATAAGGTAACTCGAAGGCAATGTACTATTATTGTTGAATTGTGTGTGCTAGCCATAATCTTCTGGGACTAGTACTGTATGCACAACTAGGATTTGGTCAATTAGACCGTGTCCTGACAATACTAGGTGTATTAGTAGTCAAACATTGTACCGAGAAATTTGACTACTTAGCATGGATCATTTGACTACATTGTATTTGACGGACTTGGAGTCAAACATTTGTAATGAGATACTTGACTACTCATTATGAACCAGTTGATTACTGTACTAAACAATTTGACTACATTGTGTATTTTGTTTTTTCTTTCATGTATAAATGCTTGTACAGCAGTAAAATCGTGCATCGAATAGTCAAACAATGCATTATACTACTTGACTACATGATACAAAGAGAAAATACGTTGTTCAGTGCTGACATCATACAAGGATGCATTTACAGTAAAAAATATTTTGCACCGAACAGCCATACAATGCATCATTCTACTTGACTACACTATATAAACCGTTTGACTACATGTACATGAGGACGTGACTACACCTGATGTATGTACATAAACTTTGTTACTGTACATAACAAAAATAAAAAAATTATATAGCAAGTGTGGTCTAGTTTTGTTTGAAAAAATGTCAGGAACGTGTCGGTGAAATCCGTTCGGCGATCGGAGGTGTCACTTGAACAATATAGTGAAAAAAGTGAACAAAAAAGGTGGTTGGAGGTCACGTCATGCATGGGTGCAGGGAGAATTAGCGTGCATGTGCGCGGGGGTGGGAAACGGCGGGACACGTGTCGCTTAATAAAATAAGGTACATGGAAATGAGGAACGGGGCCTCGTCTCAGACTGCTCGGGCAGGCGCACGAGCAGGGCTTCAATGGAACAATGCAACCAGTCATATTGAACGGTTGAGAGCACGACTGACCAGAGCTCCTATCAGTCACGACTGATGGGAGCCCAACTATATATATTGTAAGACTACTTCGTGTAATCCAATAGAGAGTGGTGTGTAACATTATTTTATGCATTAATTTTCATGTATTCTAGTATTTCATATTCCAGCAAGTCGTTACCAATTAATTTTCAAATTCCCAATGTGCCAAAATGAAAAACAATTGAAATTTCAGCAAAACTACGAGTTCTAGGGGTTTATCTGCAAATTGTCATGCATTGAAAAACCTCTTTTAATTTCTGAGTTTCTCAGAGGTTTCTATGCAATTTTCATGAGTTTTGGAAATTTTCATGTAATTTTCGGATAATTGAGAGCTATTATTCAAAATCCATGCGTTTTTCTTTCTTTTTCTTTTTTGGGTCGTTCGACATGCCCATTCAATCATACGTGGTCCGCTCAGGGCCCATCTCAGCCCATCTAGCGACGATGGGGCGCGCCGGGGCTGCGGCCACTGCGGGGTGGCGCGAGGGCGCGCACGGAGAGGCGGCGACGCACGTCCGGTGCACGGCCGCCACGCGGCGCCGTGTGGTGCGGCGCGGGCGTCAGGGCGAGGGTCAGGCGCGGCGAAGTAGAGCCACGAGCATTATCCGATCTACTTAGATCAGTTCACAAACAACCCCCAAAAATCCAATTCGCACGCACACACCCCAATGCGATTCTCTAGCAAATTCAACCATTCATGCTAATTCAATTCAATTCAATTTAACACCTTGTCAGATATTTAATACCTTATGATCTGACGACCAACTTTTTGGATTATGTACTATTGTAATTGCGTAGGACTATTTTTGGCTAATTGAGTGATAGTCGACGTGAAGGCAAGTCGACCGCTGATCGTTCCGCCGATCAATCGTTCGTACTAGATCGTTTCGACGATCAATCGCTCGTAGCAGATCGTTCATTGCCTTCTTTTGTTTGTGAATCGTTCTTCGAGAGCGAGCGTAATGATAACGTGTTGTAAAACCTCCCTACTAAATGTAGTCTGAGGTGATGAAGAATAATCACGCAATCACATAGAAAACACAAGAAGATGCAAATTCTACTTTATTAGATTGATTGCTACATGCCACTGCCATGGCAACGAGTCGGACCGAACGGTGGTTGCGCAACAAAAACATTCCTCACGGGTATGGCAGGGATTGGAAGGTGATGGAAAAAATATTCTTGTGGGATCCGGAAGTCTACTTTTATTTGTCAGTTACACTCGGACCACTCAACTATCGTGGCCCAATAATCATAGGCCCATATCTCATTCGTCTAACTTAACCCTAAACTCCATCTCTCCCTTGATTTTCTTGCTCTTCTACGACATGACGCACGTTGAAATGATATCGTTATAACCATCTATGTATGATCTATATCTAGTGCATCTCAAATCTAAGAGCATGCTGATTTGAGTCACATATGGTTCAAAGCATTCTCGTGTTTGACTTTGCGACAGATGCATTACTTGGGAAGTTGGGAGGTAGGGATGGAGATTTGTCGGTTAACACATAGACCAGAAAAATCATCCCCAGTGCAAAGGACGGGGATGGGGACAACAAAATTTTGGTGTAACATGAATGGAACGTGCTACTTTTTGATAGAGAACGGCCGTTGCCACCTCTACTCAGCAGATCATTAGCTTTGATTCGTAGTCATCTTTTTCCCACTAGCCTATGCCTAATGCCCATTGATTCTAACTCTAAGAAAGAATATCTTTTTTTTTAGATTCTTATTTGAATTTGAAAGCGCATTGAGGAGGAAAAAAAAAGAGGAGCAGTTGTGTATCACATGGGATGACTGGGTATATATATTGATGGATCACAGTTTCTTGAACATTAATTCTTGCCAAGTCAATGCCTGCATCCGGAGTCCAGCGAAATATCCTTCAATCATGGCCGGTGAGTCAGCGCTAGCTCGATCGGTGGTGGGTGATCAACAGATCAACAGAAGAGAGGATAAGGCGAGCACCTCAGCCTGAGCTAGCTAGCTGACGACGCTCCTCCTCCCCCTCCTGCACATGCTAGTCAGTCTTGAATAAAGTCCTAGATACCCAAATCCAAATTAATCCAGCCACCAGCTGGCTGCATTCGATCGATCGTGCGTGTGACTCCACTCCTGAGTCGTCTCCTACGTGGTGCAGCGTGGATGGATGGATTAGTCACACATACTGGCTGCTGATTAGGGCATGGCACAATCATGCATGGTGCTTGCCATTAGACCAGTCTGCTCATTATGGGACTAATTGAGCATTTGAGCTGCTTTGTTGATTAATATAGTGGCTCAATTATTCATCATGCTGGATTCCTCTGCCAATGTGGACAATTCAAGTAGCTAGTGAGTGAAACAAGTGGACAAATGGTGAATTATACAAGCACAATCATGCGGTCTTAGTCCAATTAAACTATTTTGGATGTGTTCTTCTTCTGCCGGTGGCTCCTAGCTATTTCCAAAGAGAAAGCTAGCCTCTTCCTTAAAATAAAACGGCATGAAACTTGTACTGATCGATTAACGTGTGTTTGGCTCAACTGTTTCCGGGAGGAAGGCATGAAAATTAAGTACCTTCTCTGAGATTTTGCCTAAGTTTAGCTCGTGTTTCTGGTTGATCTGCGCGTGCTTAATTGCCCCCCTCCAAATAATTAACATACCGCACGTTTATTCTGGTAGCGCCTTTTCCTTTTTCTGGACGATCCTAAAATTAACTAGCACGGTGGTATAGACAAATTACTTTTTTTTTAAAAAAAACTTTCATCCAGCTTATCTCAAGAGTGCCTAGTGACTACGACAATAAACATTGTTGCAAAAGTATGATGACATGGAGCTTTTCAATAGATAAGTCAGTCTAAGAAGATGGTTATTATGACTGCCTTCTTTCACTTGGCGGTTTAATGATAGGATTTTTATGAGTTGAACATATCGTCAATCTTTGTATCTTTTTTTTCTTTTATGGTCGTAATAGTGCACTATATGATATTTATGGGCCATGTACATATTTGCATGTAGAGCCTGAATTATTTCTTTTATAAAAAAATAGACAAATTGGTTTTTCCTTGTTTAGTTTTTAACACCAGTTAAATTCCATTTGCTCCAAAAGATAATGCGTTTCTTGCGAAAGTTAGTACAGTGATTTGTTGACATTGTCTCATCGAGACGTACGTTAGGTGCATGTTCAGATCCACCTGACAAGGACAGTGGATCTACTATAAACGAGGCAGATTGAGATTAGAGAGGGCTGCATTAATTCTGACATGCATAATTCAGGCTATATGGTACCGAGGCCGGAACAGCGAGGTGGGACGAGGAGGATGGAGTTGACCCAACCAACACAGCAAGCAATCAACGATACTCCTCGTGTATAGTCCTTGTTGATTGGGCGTGGTTTTCTTGTGCAAGAATTTTTTTTTTTCGGAGTGATGAAACTGAAAAACAAACACGCGAATTCGCTCCCACAATGCAATATTTGGTACCAAAGTGAAACTCACACGAATTCTCCTGACATCGACAAATTTCCCCATAATTTCTGCCAAACCATTTGTTCAAAATAGGAGAAACTAAGGAAAATGTTGTGTGGAAGTAAAACTAGTGCATGCGAAGCAAGCAGGGGCATATGAAATCACGTGAATCTTGGTCAAAACGAGGACAAGTCTCGTCCAAATGTTTTCCAGCTCATGCGCAGGACCAGCCTACCTTTGGTATCAGATCGCACTTGCATATGGGCCTAACAACGTTGTGAGCAGGATCTATATACTTCGTTCTCTATATCTCTTCTCTAAATCACTATTCATTCTCTATATTTCTATCATCTCCAACAAAATCTCTATCCCCGAAAAGATATAGGATTCTTTGAAAAGAGGGAGCCTCTAAATTTAGAGACTGAGATAGAGACCCTGCTGGATAGCTATAGAGGCTGAGACTGTCCGCAATAGTGTTTTAGAGAACGTTTAGGGAACCTATTGGCAATGCTCTAAGAGCATGTCTAGCAGGACCTCTAAACGATTCCCTAAAACACTATTGCGGACAACTTCAGCCTCTATAACGTTCCAGCAGGGTCTCTATCTCAGCCTTCAGAGTCTCTATATTTAGAGACTCTCTAGAGAATCTCTATATCTTTTTAAGGATAGAGACTCTGCTGGAGATGATGGAAATATAGGGAACGAATAGTGATTTAGAGAAGGGATATAGAGAACAAAATATAAAGAACCTGCTGTTGATGCTCTAAGGGCATGCCCAATGCTACTTCTTTTTCATCCCTATTTGGCACTCAAATTAGAGCATTGCCCAATGCTACTTCTTTTTCTCTTCTATTTGGCACTCAAATCACTGTAGCAATAAGTAGGTATTAAAATATAAGAGAGGGAAATGTAGGAAGGGATAGGGTAAGATTAAAAAAATGGATGAATATATAGTGATGAGATAGAGAAATATAAAGGTGGCATTGGGCATGCCCTAAGGGCATTCCCAACCCTATCTCTAAACTTCCCCTATCTCATTACTATTCATCCACTTTTCAATCTCTTTCTACATTTCTCTTTTTTATATTTTATTTCTTCTCCCTGTTACAGTGATAGTTAAGACATGATGCTCAATCTATTAAAGACTTTTTCATTACTTTCACATACAAATCTGCAGTGTATCATTCAGGAAAGTAAACAACTAGAATGGGTATCATGTAGTGCGCACACTATAAACTTCTGTTTAATCAGGAGGAAGGCTATCACTTCCACTAACACGAAGGCATCAATGAAATTTCCAACTAGCACGAATCCATTCATCCATGAAATAGCATATATTGTACTAAAGGAAAGAATTGTGAGTACCTTTAATCAAGACGGATGCTATCACTTCCCAGTATAACACGTGTTAAGATAAGCGTTATCTCATGTATTTAAGAGTGTTGTTAAGTTATATTACAATTTCTGTGTTGTATCGCCTTGATCGCTATTATACTCTGTCCGGCACATTGCATAGCTATTTATACATTGTCACCCACTCGGTTGAAGGTGTGATGACCAATTCATCCCTCTAGCTCTTGATATCTTACTTGGTATCAGAGTCGAAGGTGTTAGGTTAGACATGCACGATCTCCAACCTTGACGAGTTCGTCGACCAGGCTTGTCAATCCTGCTGCTGTCACCGCCACTACATAAATTGACTCAGAACTACCTTTTATAGAAGTCGCCCTATCTTCAAGGGCAACAACTTCTTGTAATCTTGTCTACGTTGATGGGTCGGGGAAGGCACCGCTAGTGATAAAAAAAAATTGTTCAGGTAAGAAACTTTTAGTAATATGCTTATCATCTCTAGTGGTTTGTCAGAGAACCGCTAGTAAAAATTATTAGTACTATTTCTAAATTATAACTGTCACTTAATCATAGACGTTTTAAAAAATCATCAGTGATGCAGTTTTCCGTAGCGGTGATCCTTAGTTGTAATAAACTATTAGATCAAGAAAATGGTTAGCCCAAAATAGGTTAAGCACGTTTTAAAAAGCGTTTTTTTTTTTGGGAAAACCTCGCAATACACACTTGTGCGCTGTTAACCACAATATCTGATTTCGCAGGAAAAGAAAAAGAAAGAGAGAACAAAAAAAAGCCGAAAGAGAAAGAAAGGCCGAGGAGGAAACGGAACCCTGTCCGGACCGAATATCCCGTCGGATAAACCCAGGAGCTCCCGCACCGCGCCAGAATATTCCCGCCACCGCAGCAGCGGCCACCGCGTCCGATTCGATTCCATTCCACCATGCCCACCACCGCCTCCTCCTCCTCCTCCTCCTCCTCCTCCCTTGCCTTAATAAGCTACCGTCTCCTCTCCTCGTCGCCCTCCTCCAATCTGCAGCCCCATTACCAGCCATTGTTGACTCCCCCAACTCCGGCGCGGCGGCGGCGGCGCGGTGCTCCGTGCTCGAATCATAGGCCCCGCGCGTGCGCAATGGCTCTGCTCAAGGCCGAGCGCGTCGCCGACGTCCCCGCCTTCGACGTCGCCGCCGCCGTCCTCTCCCCCGCCGGCGGCTTGCTCGCGGATGTGGAGGCCGCGGTGAAGCGCGGCGGCGGCGGTGGCGGCGGGCGGTTCGCGGTGATCGGGCACCGCGGGAAGGGGATGAACGCGCTGGCGTCGCCCGACCGGCGGCTGCAGGAGGTGAAGGAGAACTCCCTCCGCTCCTTCAACGAGGCCGCGCGCTTCCCCGTCGACTACGTCGAGTTCGACGCCCAGGTAAATTAATTAATCCCCTCGGATCAAAACCACCCCCTCGGATCGCTCGCCAGTAAGGAAAGGAACCCGACGAACGACGATGAGAGGGATAGGCGTTTCGCGGGGCGCGCCCCGGCGAACCGGGTGGTGGGGCGGCTCGCCGCTCCGTCTCGGTTCGGTTCTTCCCGGCCGGCCGGCGGGCGACGGCGAGGACACGGGGAGGAGGCGCCGCGTAGCGGATAGATGGGGCGAGCGGTCGACTACGTCGAGTTCGACGCCCAGGTAAATTAATCGAAATCAAATCAACCCAAATCAAAACCACCCCCTCGGATCGCTCGCTAGTAAGGAAAGGAACCCGACGAACGACGACGGGAGGGATAGGCGTTTCGCGGGGCGCGCCCCGGCGAACCATGTGGTGGGGCGGCTCGCCGCTCCGGCTCGGTTTGGTTCTTCCCGGCCGGCCGGCGGGCGGCGGCGAGGACACGGGGAGGAGGCGCCGCGTAGCGGATAGATGGGGCGAGCGGAGAGGCCGGTGTCGCATCGCCCAGGTGCGGCGTGCCCTCGTTGCCGCGTGGGGTGCGGGCCCGGGCAGCGCACACGAGCCGACCGCCTCCGGATCTCTCGATTCGGATAGTGATTTCTTGGAATTTGATTGGCTACTCCTGTTCCTATTCAAAGTCGGAGTCGACAGAATGGAATCACTGTTCTATGCCGTGTCGCTGATACGTGCGCCCCATGCAGGTTGGTAGAGCCCATCCTTAGTGGCGCACAACTGCACAAGATCAGCTTCCCCACAAAAAAAAAAGTTTAAAACACGTTTCATTTTTACGTACTGAGAAGTAAACTGGGCAAGCTCGTTTTAAATTAGAGTTTTTTTTAACAATTGGAAAAATTAATGATTTTCCGGGTATTGTCAGATATGAGATGTTTTTGGTACCAATTCGATGTGGGCAGGGAAGATATGCCTTGTACCTTCTCAGGATTGGGGATTATCCATAGTTTGGTTGGCCCACAAAACAGATTGTTTGGTTCTTTGGCCCCCAAAAAATAGATTGCAACACCCACACCCACGGGACTTCTTTCCTTGTCTTGAAATACAGACCATGCTGTTTAGCTTGAGATAGCAACACCCACAGACAAGGGGGGAGGGGAAGGACACAATAAACACCATTACTTTTCAGCAAGAACAAAAACACCAATACTGACACAATGGTTCCACAGCTTACCCTTAATTTGTTACGAAAATCCCCTTTTTGCGTGTAACACCACTAAATATGGTGTAATATCTCACATCAGTTAAGGTGGTAAATATATTTATTTAAGGTTATAATTTTAAAAAGGGACTAATTTTACAGCTCCGTGGTTATTGGTGCCTTCAAAGTGCCATTATAGTCACGTGCAGAGAGACGTCGACTCAGGGTGTTTGGCCGTTTCTCCTGTCCTTAAAACCGCACCTTGCAGGGTTCCAAAGGAAAAGGAGATCATGGCATGTGTCTCGAGTTGTAGCTTAAGCAAGGATCAAGACATGGACACATGGTGGAGACACTTTGGGAATATTAGGTGTTATCGGGTCCATTTGTTTGGAATCCTATAAGCGTGACAGCTACATCTGCTCTGCTGTTGTTACAATAGAGAACAATGGGAGTGCAGTGTACCGTATCATATTTTTTTCACTTTGACTAGTCCAATGCCTGTTCTATGCGATGAGGAAACTAAAAAAACCAGGTGCCTCTTCGTGAACTCAGGAAATTCGAAAAAAAACTGGGATCTATACACAAATTTAAAAACTCCGTGGGTGGAAACAAAATGGAGGCAAGAGCCTATGTGGGGTGGCATATGGTGTATAATGGTGGTGGAGGAGGATTTTATGGAATGACATATGATGTAATATTAGTGGAGTGTGACATCACTCATAATAACTCTTTGGTCCTCGCAACAGACCTTTTAATAGTAGGTATTGAATGAATATTTTGATTTGCAGTTTGCTTAAATGTGGGCGTTGAAAGATCATACTAATTTGTTTTGTTTCGGTTGTTTTGCAAAGATTTTAAGAAATGATGAACCTATCGTTGAAAGAAGAGTACTGATTCGTTTAGTTCTAGTCATTGGCCTTCTCTATTTGTCTCTACAATAATTTAGTGTGCAAATATTTTTAAGAAATGAATTGAACCGCGAATATCAATTTTCAGGTGACCAAGGACGGGTGCCCCATCATCTTCCATGATAATTTCATCTTTACTGAAGAAGATGTATGTTCACACCCTTTTACTGTACATGCAAATCAGTTTCCATCATTTATTATTCCCTAGTAATTTACAGTAGAAACCACAAAACACACATGAATACTGTTAAGACATTTTGTCATGCAGCCATTGCAAATTTCATCACCATTTTGAGCAATTAACCTGAATCTTAATAATGATATTTCAGGGTAAAATTTCAAGTAAGCGAGTCACAGATCTTCAATTGGATGACTTCCTCTTGTATGGGCCACAAAATGAGCAGGGAAAGGTATGGCAAAACCCATGCTAAATCTGACAGTTGGGAGTGTGGCTAGCTTCTGATCATATTTGCCTTGCTGTTGAATCCACAGAGTGGGAAGCCCTTGCTGCGGAAGATGAAGGATGGTAGAATAGTAAACTGGAACGTGCAGTCAGATGATCCTCTTTGCACGCTTCAAGAAGCCTTTGAGAAGGTCAACCCAAGGTTGGGCTTCAACGTTGAGCTAAAATTTGACGACAATCTTGTATACCAGGAGGAAGAGCTCACTCGCATCCTCCAGGCCATCCTGAAGGTATATATAGTTCAGCTGTACATTATTGTTTGAAAAATTTGCTAATTCAAGTCTTAACACCATGTTACTTATGTTCAGGTGGTTTTCGAGTATGCCAAGGATAGGCCTATTATTTTCTCTAGCTTTCAGCCCGATGCTGCACAGCTCATGCGAAAATTGCAGAGCACATACCCTGTAAGTACACCAGCACCTGATACACTGAGAGTATCACTACCGTAGTTTCCGTACCATGAACAGTACTGATCACATCTACTTGTGTTCTGAACTAGGTTTACTTCTTGACGAACGGAGGGACCGAAATCTACACAGACGTAAGGAGGAACTCGTTGGAAGAGGCCATCAAGCTATGCCTTGCCAGCGGCATGCAAGGAATCGTTTCTGAGGCTCGCGGGATATTCCGGCATCCATCTGCCATACCAAAGATCAAAGAGGCCAACCTCTCCCTACTGACTTACGGAACACTGAAGTAAGTACAGTAGTTTACCAAATCCGTAGCGTTTCCTGCCTTCCAATCTATCTAAAACAGCTCAAAGTTTCCATCGTTGTGAAAAATGTGCAGCAATGTGCCGGAGGCAGTGTACATGCAGCACCTGATGGGGGTGAACGGAGTGATCGTTGACCTAGTGCAGGAGATCACCGAGGCTGTCTCTGAGCTCATCAGCGCCCCTGAGCTTGAACCAGAAGTTGAGGCTTTGAGCAACCAGGTGTCCGCCATAACACCGAATTTCTCGCAGCGCGAGATTTCTTTCCTGCTGAGGCTCATCCCTGAGCTTGTGCAATAATGCAGAGCCTGAACGTTAACTCGTTTGCGTAGTGGAGAAAGAAGCCCTTATGGAGGGTGTACAAGTTTACATAGGTTAATGTCCTAAAGCGAGCCCTGGTCTTGTTTTATTTTGTCCTGGGAGAGTTGGGATTTGATACACCGCGTAGTAAGGGGTTGGGGTCCAAATGAAGCCATTCTGACAATTTTGGACCCTAGGAAGGAGTAAAGAGTTGTTGTATCAGTAACGACGAGTTTGAGGGAAACCAAAATGTATTGTTCAATTTGGTACAAGTGATGCAACATTCTCGAGATTAACTATGGTGTGGTACAAAAGCACGATGTACAGCAAAGCAATGTCTTTTTCTAATTCATGCAGCGATGTTTGACATCAAGTCATCAAATCAACGATCCGTATCCTATCCTTGCAAGTTGCAACCAAGCTGAACCAAGTCAAACTGCCCGCAATGACGAATTAAACCCACCGCCATAATAATCTTTATATAGGCTGGACCAGGGCAAGTGGTGCTTAATTTGTTCCTACAACTCCCAGTTTAACTTTAGGCAACAATCTGCGATTGAAAAAAAACACCAAACTTAAGGTGAAAAGGGAATCAATAGTGAACAGCAAGAACAACCTGCACTGCCAAACAAACATCCATTTCCTCGATCCTTGTATTGCAGTTATTTTAACAACTCCACATGCTTCATCTTGAAACAGAAGCAGATCAACCCCCTTGTGAGCAGTGACCGACTATGCCTTATGTTCAGTACTTCTAAACTTAAGATAAGTCATCTGAAAAAAAAAAAAGTGCTTCTAACGTCTCATATGTCTCCAAGGGAAAAAGAGGAGAAAACAGAGAGACAACGTCTTCACGTGTTAGGTTATTTGCAACTTCACATAGATCATTCCATCTTCTCAGATATAGGTCCTCTTCGGTAGCTCGTTTTGTTGCGGTTTGTTGCATTTTTGTTGACCACGATGTGACTCCCCACGCGTGTTTGTGCACAGAAGACGGCAGACAGCCAACACGTTTTGTCAACGAAAACTGAACTGAACCATGATAAACGAGCTACCGAACACGGCCATAATCTAGCAAGTATTCCACGTCAGTCGACACAACTGCATGCTTGCTGATCTCCCCCAGGTTGCAGAAGTGCTTCTCCCTGGTGTTAACAGCTACAGCATCTTGAGCAACAAACACTTCACGCCAGCAGAAATCTGTACGGTTTGTTTAGGTAGGTACATCATGGAAGAACAAAAACAGAACAAGAAACGATTTTGTCTACTTACATCAAAGAGCACATTTCCGAGCTTCATTTTCACTTTACCACTCTTGTACACTAGTATCTTCCCCGCGAGACCAGCTGGCGTCCTCTTTCTATCACTTCCCTTTGATGCTGTACCTTCTGTGTTGTCTATGTCAGGTAAAGGAAGAGGTTTGGGCAACTGGAAGAAGATCAACTGCCATTTCTGGTCGTCCTATCAGGAGAGCAATAGATATAAGACATCGGTTAGGCAATAGATATAAGATATTGTTTGGGCCATCTGTGCAATAGCCTAACCGACGTCTTTTTTTTTCCTTCTAAAAAAAAGAGACATCGGTCAGGCTATTGCACAGATGGCACAAACAATTCAAATGTACATTGGAGTCGCTGGCAGTTCAAATGGAACGGGAGTGTATTTTTATATGAACACCTGAACACAAATAGTGTTACAACGAGCAAGGTGGCCCACGCATTTGCACAGCTAGATTTGTGTCAGCATATAAAGTTTTTCTCTAACTCATGATTTTCTTAGGGTAATCTCCAACACATAATCCATCTCTAACAAATCACATTAGATTTAGAGTTTATCTCTAATGTATTATATCAGCTTTAGTTGTTTGCTATAGAGATTATTTATTTATCTTTTTATCTAATTTGATGGACAACAATTGAACTGATTTGGTGAACATTGATCGGATGGTAGAGGATTTTCGGACGACATGGCACGTTATGGTGGTTCTGTTTTCCTCTACTTTTTAGAGATTATTTATTTTATCTTTTTTATTTGATTTGGTGGACGACAATTGAACAATTTTCTGATTTGGTGGATATTGATCGGATGGTGAAGGATTTTCGGATGACATGGCGCATTGTGGTGGCTCTGTTTTCCTCTACTTATAGAGATTATTTATTTATCTTTTTTATTTGATTTGGTAGACGACAATTGAATGGTTATCTGTTCGGTGAATATGGATCGGATGGTGGAGGATTTTCGGACGAAGTGGCACATTGTGGTGGCTCCTTTTTTCTCTACTTTAATAATATGATAGATCATGCAACATGATATACATCACATACCAATGGTAATAACCCAAGTTCTTTAGCTGTAGTTAATTCATCATCCTAGGCTCCGATGGAAGAAAACTCTTCAAACTCCACTTCATCAAGAATTTCAGTAACAGATAAAGGGATATCAATGAAACGGTCCGTGGAAGATAGGCAGTGAGCATCATGTGATAAAAACAGAATTACAGAAAGAACCAAGAATAGAGAACCTGAATATCCAGGGTAGAGCCCCATAGGTAGAGTGATAGGATTCTCAGCCTTTTTCTGCCATATGGAACTTGGGGTTATACCATCAGAAACCCAAATTAAGCACATTAGAAGAAATCCCAGACAGATTGAAAGTACCAGTGGGACCTCTTGTGGTTTCTTCATCATATGCTTATCAACTTTCAGAAACTTAACGGCCGTGGTACTGACCCTGCGTCGCTCCCTTGGGGCGACACGGGGGGACCATCCCTCCTCCAACCCCTCCCCCAAACCCTAGCGCCGCCGGCGCGCCGGCCGGCGCCGGCCCCCTCCTCCCCCGGTGTTCCTCTTCCCCCTTCCTCCTCCACTTCCTCCTCCCTCCTCTCCTCGTTGGCGGCATTTCCCGGCCAAAGCCACGACCTGGCGGTGGCGTCTTCGCGGAGCCCGACCGACAGCGGTGGCGGGCCCCCTCCTCCCCCGGTGTTCCATTCCTCCTCCCTCCTCTCCTCGCTGGCGGTAGTGCCCGAACGAGACCACGGCCCCGCGGCGGCGTATTCGCGGAGCCCGGCCAGCCGGCGGTGCCGGTGTTCGTCTCCTCCCCAGATTCGGCCGGTGGAGGGTCTCCCCGGACTCCCTCCTCGCCGACGGCGTCCTCCTTTCCCCCCGCGCCCTCTGCCTTTCCTCAGTGGCCACCTTCTTCCCAGATCTGGTCGTGGGAGGGTCTCCCCGGCCTTCCTCTTTGCTGGCAGCACCGACCCGACCCCGGCACGACACGGATCCGGCCAATGGAGGGTGCTCCCGGCCTCCCTCTACGCCGGCGGGGCTGCTCCACCTCAGCCAAACTCTCGTCCTGTCGATAACGACGGTGCTCGTCGCCGGCCGACTGGCCGCCACTGTGGGCAGCGCCGCCGCCGATGCTTTTCCCCTCCACATTCTCCATCCTCTCAGCCGTGGATGCTGCAAACCGACATGTCTTCGCCCTCGGCGGCCCAATCATCAACCGGTTCCGGCGGCTGGCTTTTTCGGCGCCGTTGTCGGTGGTTGTCGACCGCTGGCGCCCTTCCCCACTTTCTTCCGTGAGATCTGCGTTGGCGAGGCCTGTCGGCCTAGCCCTGCCACGCCGTCGGCTTCGGGCCTTCCTCTGCCTGCCCGTCTCCTCTAGGTCGTCACCTTGTCCTCCCAGCGGCCGCTGCTCTGCCCCTGCCCCACTGACTCTCCCTTCTTCTGGAGAGTGGTGGCTCGGGCCGTGTGCCCCCGACCCTCCCCCGGTCCCTTCCTTCGTCGTCTGGGGGTGGTTCGTCGGTCCGGTTGGGGACTGCCCGTTTGTCCTCGCCGTCACCTCTTCTGGCCCCCTTCCCTGCCGGAGGGGTGGCGTCCTGCCTCGTCGCCCCCCCGCCTCCCTCCCTCTTTTGGGAGGCGACGGTTTGGGTAGCCTCGGCAGCCGATGGGTGTTTCCGGCTTGCTCGCGGGAGGTGATCCCATGGCGTTGGTGGTTTGTTCGGTTCGTGAGACTGTGGCGCGGGTTGGTGGTGGTTTCTACTTCGCTGCGGAGGTCTTCAGCGACGAAAGCTCGGTGCTTCTTCCTGGCGCGTCGGGCGCCCTGGGGACTTGTTCGGGCTGGCTCCGGGGTGGGTGGCTCTGGTGTCTCCTCCGGCTCCACTCGGAGGTCGCTAGCGACGTTTGCCCTTAGGCTGGGGCTCGGCTCCCTTGGTGACCCTGAGACTGGACAACCTGCAGTTTGGCTTTCGGAGTTGATGTGTCAGGCGAAAGTCTTGCCTTGGCTCCTCGCTAGGGCTGGCGATGGCGATATTTTGGCGTCGTTCCCCTTCCTGGAGGCATCGTTGCGATGGTCATCCTACTCCTAAAGCCCTCTGAGTGAAAACTCCGTTCGACGGCGGTGCGTTGCGTCGCTACCTTGTTGGTCCTAGGCTTGGTGTTTCCTCTGGTTAGCCGCGTTGTCGTCGCTAGTTGCCTCGGCCCTTGTTGTTATCGCCTTCGTGCGAAGTGGCTTGTTGTGGCTTGTGTTGTTCTTCTTCCTCCCCCTGTATTTCTCTTTTCCCTTTCCTGTAAGGCCTTTGGCCTAGGTGGTAGCGGCAGCGCTGCGTTCCCTCTTTAGGCGTGTGTTCAGTCTCGGCAGTGGCCGGTGGTGTCCTGGCTTTTGCTAGGGTCGCAGCTTTGCGCTGTGGTTGTATCCCGCGCTTGCGAGCTTTTTCTTTTTTTTCTCCTGCTTAAATGGAAAAGGTCGGCAGTCCTCCTGCCCCTTCTTAAAAAAAAAACCTTTCAGAAACTTGCTCTCCTCTTTTGGTTCCCTGCAGAATTGCACTACAGCTCTCATTCCACATATACATGTTGCACCTACCTAAAAAGAAAATATCGAACTGAACAAGCATGGATATACAAAATATTGATAAATTTAGGGCCATCTTTTGGGGCTTTCTTAAGAAGTGCTTTGGGCTTAGATTTCAGCCCACCCTGCATATATCCACAAATTAAAATTAGAGACAAGAGAAGGTATGCATCAAACACACCAACCTCATACATTGCACAATTGAGGAAGCACAAACCTTGCGGGGAGGAGGAGGGTTGTAGTGGAGTCATCGGCCTCTTCCTTCTTTTTGTTATTTCCTAAGATTTGGTTCTGCAAGGTACTATTTATACGCCCTTCTTGACCCTTATGGCATGTTACCTGTTCAATTGCTGTCGATTTGAACTCTGTACCCTGTTTAGAAGATCTGCAGATATTTTTCGTTGCTCCAAACTTGTCTTATTATTTAGGAAAATGTCTAGTTTGGCCTCTGAAGTATAGCACCCCGTCTAAATCATCTGTTACCTATAAAACCAGGTGTTATGCCCCCTGAACTATGAGAACTGTTGAAATACCCGGCTAGGAGAGTTTTGACCAAAAAAAAAGTCTAGTTTAGCCCCTAAACTATAGCATTTTGTCTGCTTAACCCCCATGACATGCAATGTAATTAGGGTCAATTACATTAATTTTGTGGATTGAAAGTGAATGCAAACTGACATGGTCAAACATCTAGACTTACCCTTTTTAGGTCAAAGGACATAACACCTAGTACCGTACGTCAGGGGGTTAGGAAACCTATATTTTATGGGCTAAACAAGACCCCTTTTTTTATCAAAACTTCCTGCAAAACTGTCTCGAGTTATTTAGGCTGTTTTCATGGTTCATGTGGCACAATACCTAGTTTTTCTGGTCAGACGGGTTTTCCTGTTTTATACTTTGCGAACAAAAGTAATTTTTTTTATTTATTGTTGTCATATGCTGAATAATATTGTTGTCAACAGGTCTGACAGCTATTTTGATGTTAAGTTTCTAGCTGAACATGGACCAAGAATTTTGGAGGACCTGGTTATTTTCTTAGCTGACGTGATTGCTAGTATTTATCTAGAGCTTATGTCAATTGATGGTGATATGTCTTCTGAGGTTGTTAGTTCCAGCTTAGCTCTATGCTCTCTGTCCACCAGAGAACTTCAAAAGCTGCGTAATGAGGTAATGAGATGTGAATAGCCCAAGCTGTTTCCTTTTCTGTTTTTTTAGTAAAAGGATGGTTCTAGGCACTACTCCATACCTATTTGGAAATGCTTGTGCTTGGCTGCTCGACTCTGCTTTAGATGAGGCTATGAACCTTGAGCTGCTTGTTTACTGCATTCTATTGATTGATCAGAACTCAAAAGGGTTTCAAATCCAGCTAGTGGCTTCCCAGAAATATATAACAAAAACATATATTCTACGTTTTATTTAAACCTAAACTTCCAGTTCCCAGTGTTAAATATTCTGGAACCACTTTCCAGTTAAATTTTGATTTCGATTTTTTAGTCAGCATTCAGTCCCCAGTTCCAGATTTAGCTGGGAACAGTTACTATCCTAGTATCCTGGCCTTTGGATTCTGTACAGCTTTTTTTGGGTTCTTGCTTGTGACTATGTGAGGGCGCCTAAATTAACACATTATGCTTAGTACGTGTTTGGGGTGGGGGGATGGGGGCAGTGGGTGTTAGGCCAAATCCGTGTAGATTTGATAAATTGGGTACTCACATCATAGCTCATGTTTTTTATTAATCTTGATTTTCAGAAAAAGAATGTATCACATTATTTCAATATGGAAATGCTTGATTTCATAATTGTATCTAGGAATAAATCCAGTTTTTCATGTAATAACTTCCCAATTTACTTGTTTTTCTCCGAGGATTGTGGAAAAAATTGCAGTAATTAGCTATGGTGGCCTGGACTAAGAAAGTACTGGTCTGAAAATTAGTGATTTCTTGCTAATTTGAATGAAATCTTGATGTCAATGTTCATAGAACCAAGAAAACGCAGTGTTTCAAGGACAAATTTTTCTTGAAAAAATCATAAAAAATGTAAACAAGAATTGCCTAAAAATAGATTCGGCAGGTTACTATCAACCACCCTACCTCTGGTATTTTCGAAAAAATCTCAAATGTGTTCTTTTTTATTCATGGTTTGACCTGATGTTGGACAAAACCTTCTGGTGGTAGATGAGTTAAGCTGAGTGGTCCAAATCATCAAATCCTGTCGTGCTGGAAACCAGTTTTAATGGATCCATTTCTTCTCTCCAAGGAATGGCTGTGCTCCTGCATCGTTTGCTGAATCAGATGGGAATAATCTATATCGTTGTGTATTCATATACTAGTGAATATGGTAGTCGGATAATACAAATATATATCTTAATCTCCCACCTCTTGGTGGATGAAATGCTCGAACATACTGTGTTCTGTCCCTATGTATACTCATATTCTCATTTTTCAAACCAAGCAAATATTTTACATATCACATAAATAATCTAATGCTTAGATGAGTGTTGGACTGTTGGTACCTTCACATCTCACGTTATGATGTGTGGTTTGTATTTGCTGACAGGAATATGTTTGTCTTCCATCTTTATGCCCTTTTAGGTAGTGATGATTCAATGCTAATTTGTTCTCTGTATGAAGGTGGCAATTAATGGGTGGTTGCACCAGTACTTTGAGTCGGTTGTTTCAATGTACGAGGACAAGTTTGAGTTATATGTTCTACGCAGAAAGATGTCTGAAAAGCCAGTAAATAATCAATCTGAGAGGTCTAATTGGTGGATGCTTGCATTTGGAAAGCCCTCAACTACTCTTGTTGAGTATGTTCACATAAGCCCATTTTCTCTTCCAGTGAGAAGGACAAAGGAATTAAGGGCTTTGACTGGATGGTACTCCCAGACTCTACTCTGTTTCATGGAAAATTTGTTAAATTTATTCATGATACTTGGATTAACAAATGGAGAACTTTAGGAGTCACATTCCTCTCTTTCTACTGCAGGAAGTATTACTTCAGCTTGTTCTTGGAGTTTTCAGACATTGCCATGCCTTTCTTAAGAGCTGCTGTCACTAAAGTTAGTGCAGCAGTATCCTACTTCTGGGTGTCCATGATTGGAAGATCTCTTGGTCTAATTTTTTCAGGGATAAAACAATCACTCGGCTGGAGATAAACTGATGTTTGTTCAGTTCTGATTTTAACCCCTCATTTCCCTCCATCCTACAACTATAGAATGACGACTCTCAATCTCTATTCAGTTTTGTCAACATTTAGGAAACTTTGATGACCTCCAAGGCGACTGTTTTCAGCTCCTTGTTGCATGTTTGTCATCGTATTATGTAAGGAAGTTCATTAATTTGGTTGACGGTCGAGTGAATGATCTTGATATTCTGGGAATTGCTGCAATTAACTAATCTTCTGATAGCGTTCTGAAGAGAGTTTAGTACAAACATATTAGAATGCATCTTATATCTGTATCAATCATTTTTTTTTGTTTAGGTTAATTTTATATTTAGCATTCTTCTAGAGACAGAAAGGGGAACGAGGAATTGCTGTTGCCCAACAGTTATATTGTGTTCAAAGTGGTGAAAGATTACACTACAATCCACATGTAATCCATAGGATTTTAAAAAAAGATGGAAATATAACAGTAATACTGCGATCCAATAACTGGTGAGAACTGCAGATAACTAACCAAGGGATCAAAATTCTTCCATTAAAGAATCACAGTACAATTTGCTTTGCTATCTTTATTTCTTATTCACAAGATAGCGAAACGAAAGAATATTATGAGTAGAAACCTACGACACCACTAATTACATACAAAATTGTCTAAGAACCGTCTGCATTTGGCAGCCATACGTCACAATATTTCTGCAGTGAAACAAGAGAAAATGGTTAGATAATTCATCACGAAATATTTCGTGAATAGAAGCTGCAAAATAAAGAATACAGTGACTCTAGGTGCAACCGTGCAAGATGTCACAATGGAAACGTGCTTGCCAAGGATTGGAACAGATGCCATTTCTTAAGCACTTGTTACAGCACTTTATTTATATTGTAAACATATACGCAAGGCAGGCTATTCGCCTATTCGGTCTCCCCGTCGTATCTTGACAAACAAATAGTGGCAAAAAAAAAGTCTGCCAAATGGCGAATTATGCACAGCCCTCTTTAATGTCTTATTTTAGTTTTTTCGTTAGGTTTAATTTTTTTTTTATACCAACCATTGACCATATTTTGTTAAAATATTTTTTTATGACTTTGTAGGTTTTTTCTCAAAGATCTAAAAAAAATATAGTATTTTTTTAAGTTTTTTCTACCACTTTTAAGGTGATCAATTTTTTCATCTATAATCAAAACTAAAACTAAACAAAAGGAATCAAAGAAGGCTGCTACTTGCAGGGAAAATAACACGAAGGCAAGATATGTCGTTACTTGCAAGCTTTGCAAGCAAGAGAGAATGCAGCTAACTAGCTCATAACAATTGAGAACTTCCATGTCAATCTTAAAGTAAGCAAAAAGAAATTCAGGCGTGTCTAATAAATCTCGAATTCTATTATTAGAGGATTAAACTAAAGAAAGCAAAACCTTTATAACAATAAAAATCCATCATCTGTCAGTAGTTACTTACCCTCTCTCCTGGTGATGCCTGTGGTTGCTCT
Organism: Raddia distichophylla; assembly: GCA_005191435.1. Taxonomy (NCBI): domain Eukaryota; kingdom Viridiplantae; phylum Streptophyta; class Magnoliopsida; order Poales; family Poaceae; genus Raddia; species Raddia distichophylla. The sequence goes on from SPJY01014556.1 coordinate 1,072,679, forward strand.
CACCGATGGCTGGTGGGACAGATCAACGAGTGACAAAGGAGTGAGTGGCGGTGAAGAAATGTCGGTGCTCTGCCTAGACTCCAGCAGCTTATTGACAGTGATGATGGGTGTTCTTTGGCTGTTGGAGGGTATGGAATAGCTGCGTGTCAAGGTGGCCGGTGGCAGTGGAAGCGGTGAGGCTGTCTTCGACGTCGTCGGCGACACCCGGGCCGGCGCTGCAGGAGCTTGATGACGCTTCGACACCAGAGGGCCGGAGTAGCCAACCAGACCGGAAGGCCGGAGAGGATCCACATTGGCCGGAGGCCTTGGCAGCTCATGAAGCTCACTGATCTTGGGTGATGGTCTTGGAACTGGTAAGATCCTGGGTGAAACCATTGGGGACACAGGTGATGACTGCCGAGCATGGCTGTGCGTTCTGGCGGGTGTTGCATGAGGATAGCCCATGGATGGCCGATCAGTCTGGGAGAAGGGCTTGCTTGATCTTGCTTTGCTTGGGATTGGACCAGACCAAGACTCCCTCTTCATCTTCTTGGAGTCAGAAATGGAGTGGGAGTAGGCTGATTTCGCCTCGGTACTCGATGGCATTTTGATAGGGCCACTGTGCATAGTGCTGGCCTTGTAATCTTTCATCAGTGGAGATGAATGCCACAAGTTCGTTGCAGCACGAGGCTTGCTTTCAAAGAATTGTGCTGAATGATGTGATTTGTGAGCACCTGCTGATTTGGGGTTGTTATCATCGACTGGCGTTGGGAGTTTGTACGAAAGTCTGGTCGAAGACGGTCTCATTTGCCGAAGCCTGTCATTTTGCTCGGGCAAATTGTCAAAAAAAATTGGAGCTGAATGTCCAGCGAATTCAGGCTGCATCGGTGGAGTTACCAATTCTGCTTTCGGTTGCTTCATATCTTCCTGCAGATAAGCAGATGCCAATTGAAACAACATCAGAATATGTCTACTGGGTAATACTATATGTTATCATCAAGGTACAAACCAACAAATGGAAGTGCAGAGAACGTCAAAGGGGCAAGAACAGATAAAATCCATTAAGTGATACTATATGTTTATATGATATACTGTGATTCTTATTTTGTTAATAGAGATAATGGGCAACTGGTTTGAGTATCACCACATAACCCTCTGCATTAGAAACGGCAGTTGTTCTTGGCTCAGTAGGTACATCAATAATTCAATACAAAATGTAGCAGTTAGTTGATGCAATGCAACAATCAATTAGTAGTCTTAAATCTTAAAAGCGAAAAGGATTTAGATTCATGTACAAGTTAAACTGTAAGAAGAAAACTTCTTACTATGCAGGGAGATAATCTACTGGTCAGTAAATCTTAATAACTCATCAATTAGCTTTAGTGAGTGAGAAGCACACCTGCTCGCTTTCTTTTAGTGCCTTTGGTGAAGCGCTCAGACCCATTTTGTCCAACTGTGCACAAAAGAAATAGTATATGAACAAATGAAGGCTCATTGCCGGCCTTTTTAATTTAATATACAAAAATGATGGCTTAGAATCGAAATGAGTCGAATATCACCAACGATCATTAATCTAACATGTTCAAGGTTAAACTTATTCAGCTAGAAAATATATTTAGCTTTTATAGTTCAGTTTTTTCTTAATCATCAAGCCACCTGTTAAAGCTCTTGAAAATAACATAAACGAAGCGAACCAGTTCAAGGAACATATTTAAAAACCTCCTAAAGTATAGCTTAACATTTGACTCATTTCAGCCCAGACAGCTTATTTATTCAGTTCAACAATACCAGGCAGCAGCAACACTACATATTTTCCATGTAATCAATGCAAAATATACGATCTACCTTAATAAGCTAAAGACATGTATCATTGCATTGACCAAAATTGCATTATCATTAACATCAAACTCTAGAGTTCCGCACTAGTTCATGCCAGCCAAACTAGAAAATCCTTCAGAAACCTATTTCCTATTTCCTGAGGGCAGATTAGTTCTCTCAGTCAGCTTAGACAACGAATGTAAATCTGGAGACAAAACAATTATTTGGATTCGTCAACTGGCACCAGCTAGCAGTAGGAAATAGGAATAGCATACATTAAAAAAAATCTAAACTAGTTAGGACTTGATTTGTTAATTAGCTTTATTTTTAAATAGTGCAACTAAACTCGTTATCCTTTTTGTTTTAACATAATTGAGCCAAATTTTCTCAGGGTTATGTTGACAACTAAGCACAGCGTTGTGCTACACTACTATGCACAGTGAACTAATGTGTACAAGTAAACATTATTCTTTAGCGAATATAGGTTAGTTTGTGAAATAAGTGTTCCCCTCAGATCAATTTGCTAAGCCTTTTTTTTAAAAAAAAAACTAATTGTAGCATTATCTACACGAAAAACTATTTTACCACAAAAGGTTGAAAACTATCCCAGTTCAAATGGAACCATCAATGTTTATTTACAAGAGGTGTGCATTGTATTAATAAGTAGAAGGGCACATTGTAAAAGGAGCCAATTATAAATCGCACAACTTACATCCATTGAACCTCTGGAAGCAATTAAATCTTTATCTCTATCATTTATTTCATAGTCAAAACTCAGTTCTCCGTCGTCACTGCAAGTATCCTGGTATGAACTGTGACCATCATTATCAGACTCGTCGTCTTCAAGACCAGTGAACTGATAATCAATGTGATGTTTCTCAGCCATTGCTTTTACATGAGGTTCAAGTGCCTCAAGGCACTTGAGTCCTCTCTTGAAAAAACTTAACTGAAAGGTTGAAGCAATACAAGTAGTTAGGTTACGTGCTACTTAATCCCAGGGACAAAATTAAGAGCTTTACTCAGAGCTTTACTCAGAAGAAGCTAATTTACCTGAGCAGCATGATGACGAGCAGCCTGTGTTAAAATGCTATGGAATTGCCCTTGCTTCAATGATTTCAAGCGAAATATGAAAAGTGCCGCATCCTCTTGATACTCAAGAAAGGAAGCTTGGAGTTGTTCTGTAGAGAACGATTCGATTTTGGAATGTCTTGACCGCCCTTTTTCTCTATAGGATGCCCTCATGGCTTCATATGCCTCCCTGTGGAAAGAAACAGCAAAGTTAAAAGTCTCTCCATGATAAATTGAGAAAAAAATGATTCATTTTCAGGTATGTTCAAACCTTTTCATGTCACATTGGTGCTTCATTTCCTGCATCAATGTGAATGAACAAAAGGTATAAAATGTCATGATCTCATAAAGAAATTTTAAGTAGACACACTATTTTCCCTGTAGTTCATAGACAATTTTGTACAAATGATTGATGACCTCATATAAGCTAATAGAAAGGTGCAAGTGGCTTGTGTTTCTGCTCGAATGAGAATACATGATTTTGCAAGCTTTTGGAGGAAATTTCAAATAACAAACCTCTACAATTTGTAGCTCTTTGAGAAGAGACTCCGATGGGGTTGTGATTGTATGAATGATATTTGTACGCTGTATAACCAGTGTAAAAATCATGTCAGTGTCAACATATTACAATGATTTAAAAACATAAAAAAATCCTGATGAATTCTGAAGTATGTTCTTGTGAAAACCCTCAGCAATAGAAAAAAGTACTTACATAGCTATCTACAGACTTGTGTAGTTCAAACTGGGCCTTTCCAAGCTTTATCAGCACTCTTCCTGTAGGTTGGAGCAAAATTATACAAAAAAGGGAAAATACTTGATAGGAACAATGTTCACAAAAAAATAACAAAGGAAATTAGCTGACAATATGAAAACACAAGTTTAAGATCAGAACCAAAATTGTATCATATAATAATATTATTATTATAATTATAATTGACTGCAGAAAATTATACATGAGGAACCTTGAGTCAAAAAAGCTAAAAGCTCACATCTTGTCATGGTAAGTTTGCATGGTGCTTGTAGTCAAGAGATGATTCTGACAATTATTGATGATTTACTATATATCGGTTTTTATACAATAAATTTTATGTAGTTAAGAGGAAGACCAATGCTAATCCAATTTCTTCCCCAAAACTGTTAACGCACTCATTTCACCGTAGATGCTACAGTGAAATGAGTATTGGTACAGCTTTGGGCAAGAAATGGGCTTACCATTGGCAATGCCCTAACAATCTTGAAGACGACTCACCACTATCGTCGTCATCATCATTCAGTGCAGTTTTTGCAAGTAAGCAACTTCCCATTTCCTCCAAAGCCTCAGAAAATTCTGCACAATATTACACGCATAATTAGAGAAGCACTAGAAGACAAAAACTCTTAATTATAAGCATGATATTTAAATCACCATTGTCTAAATGTAAGCAATTCAACATCTGAAGTATTAGACTAGCATGTACCATATACACTATTTGTTGTAGCGGCTGCAGCTGAAAGCAAGCCATCGTAACAGTTCCTCATTTCTTCCACATCCTGCAGAGAAGTTCAGGCCATATTACAAATGCAACACCGCAAAAGGATAGCTCTTGCCCTCTTCTCCATACCTCTTATTATATTACTATATACCCTCTAACTACTAGGTGCTAATATTTACTGCTGGCCAGCAAAAAAATGCAGGCAGTCATAACACATAACTCGTAGAAGTGTGATTGCAAACATTATACTATGTTCACAATTATCCAGTAAAAAAGGATAATGTTTGGATCATATCAGTCTCTTATATATGATTAGATGAGTAAAGCTATCACAGCCATTTTGTTATGCCATTTGTCACTGAATAGTCACGTGCTGACATCATGCAACATGGTAAATGCAGCACCAATTGCAACAATAAGCATTTGAGAACAATTGCTGCAAGGTTTCATTTCAGGTGTTCTTCAGCGTCGTCCCTCATATGGAAGGAGAAAACGCAAGATTAACTGCCCATGACTTGTAGAATTTAGAAAGCATAGTTTCGCTGCATCACTGTTGAGCCGAAGGGCACAAAACGAAATCAACTATATCATGACTGCAGACGCTCTACTCCGTCGACAACTCCCAAACGACTACTTCTGCCCTTTCTGCAGACGTAGCCTAGAAACCCCGGAGCACCTTTTCCTACAGTGCGTTTTCACCTCTTTCATATGGGCTCGACTTGCTAGCCTTTTCGACGCCCCGCAGCTCAATCCCACCGCCTGGGCTAACTGCAACAGTTTCGCTAGCTGGTGGGCCGACGACATCCTGCGCCATGGGCCTTCTCGGGGTGCCCTCTCAATCATCGCTGCCATAGTTTGGCACCTCTGGCTGGAAAGGAACAACCACATCTTCTGCCTCATTGAGCGGCCTAGGCCAGTTTTTCTCAATTTTTTGCTAGATGTTCTGCGCCTCTGGGCAGCCGCAGGTGCTTGTTTTGTAATTAGTTAGTTAGTTAATCTCGTTTGACCCTTGGGGGGAGGGCCTTTTTCTCCCCCCGTCCTGTCTTCCTTTTGATCAATGCAAGGCAACTCTCCTGCCCCTTTGCGTCAAAAAAAAACTATAGCTGAGCATGATCGCAACAGTTTCGAAACCGCCCTTGTGATTAATATCAACGCATGCAGCATCACGCGGTATCCAGGATAGGAATTCTTCTCTTGATTCTTTTCTTTTTTGATAAAATTGTCTCTTGATTCTTGAGTAAGCGTTCATACAACAGAAGGATAGAAATTTCTTGATACTGAAACGCGCGAGCAGGCGTGGGCCTTCCTCTGATGCACTGCTCCACTTGCAGTCAAGATTACGTCGAGTGGCTGATAATTTTGTTTATTGCAACTTTCTCCGGTCGACGCTTCCTTCGGTGGACTTTGACCAAGAACCGAACGCCAAAATAAATAAAAAAAATGCCGAAAAGGCTTCGGTGCAAACACGTAAAGGAGACTGCAGGGAAGTTGCACGTCTTTTTCATGGACTACAGCCTAATAACAACTACCTTACTTGAAACTTCAGATCTTTTTTAGAGAGGAAATTAACCAATCCTATTTTTTTAGAGAAGAAACTACTCCCGGTTTGAATTGAATAAAAAAATTACATTCCACACTTGCGTCGATTCAAAACGAGACAATTAACATTTTGATCTGAAACGATCATCCATAGATTTTTTTTTTCTCACTAAACAGATGATCACTGTACCAGGTAGTGTTCTCCATTGAAGGGTAACTAGGAGAATTATAATGGCATGCTCATGATTGAGAACTGATAAGTTCTTTAGAGAACCACAATTCACATGCAGACCCCTTCCGATTAAAAAAGCTTTAACTCCGTTCATCCAGTCGCATTATTTTATTCAGGATCTTCCACATGATCGATATAATAGGGCACTACAACGTCCGATCACCAAGGCACCTCCTAATCAATAAACGAATACTGCTTGCCACGACCGAGAACAACCCACTTCACCTGGGATGGGAAAAAAAAAAAGAAAATACCAGAGGGGGGCAGAAAAATCGCATCTTTGGGGAGAGGCTTCCCAAGAACCGATTTTGACGCCGATTTCGTCACAACCACCACCGATCGAGAAACCCCAACAAGATGGCAACCAGCGGGAGGGGGGAGGAGAGAGATGGACGGACCTGGGCGGCGTGGGCGAGCTCGTCGAGCTTGGCGGGCGGCGGGTGGTGCGCCTTCCGCTCCCGGTGGTGGTGGTGGTGGTGGTGGCCGAAGCCCCGCAGCCTCCGCAATGGCGACTTCATCTCCGGCTCCGGCCGGTGCCCCCCGAACGCTGGCTACACGAAGCAATTGCCTCCTCCTCCTTTCTAGTTTCTACCTCGCGCGGATTAGCCTCTAATCCTTTTGCCTCCCTTGCACCGATGGATGATTAAGAGGAGGCTCTTGCTTAAGCTTCTCTAATGTTATTGTAGGCGGCAATGGAAATGGAATGGGCCTTCTCTTTCTCTCTCCTCTTGGTCTTCCTCTTCGGCGTTGGAGCAATGCAGCCTGGATTATTCAAGGCTAAAAATGGAGGCGCAGCCGCGCAGGTATAAATGGAGAGATGGTCAAATAGAGGGAAATGTGGTGGTTTGTTGGTCTTCTCTCACCATTTGTTGCACCAATTTTTTATTCAAAAGAAAGGATGATGGTAGGGCCCATGCCCCATGTCCATGGTTGAGCGTTGACCATGGATGGGAAGAAACCGCAAAGAAAATGTTTCTCAGGGAGAAGAAAAAGGGCCCACCCCAAACTCTCACGTATCATTCAATAAGAGTTTAGTTCTAATTTGGTTTGAAATTTTGTTATTTTTGTCGATAGTGTTACATAGTAAATTTTTTAAAAAAAATTGTAGGATTTTTCTTAAAATTTCAAAAATACTTGTTAATAATTTATTTAACTTTCTCATATTTTTCAAAGATTATCAACCTTTTCAACTACTGCCATAACTAAATTCGAGATGGAGGAAACAATCGGAGACGGAGGAGCTAGAGTCGTCGTCGTGGAACAGCTCACCGGAACTGCTACTATTGTAGTTGGGTGGATTTTGGAAGTCGATCAGGAGCCCCTAGGAATAGGGGGCATGGAAGAGTTCTAAGGGGAGGAAAGAGAAAATAGGGGGCATATAGGGTTTTTTTCAGAGTGTTTTTTTTCTAGTAAACCCTCAAATAATAGTTAAGGGTTTATTTAGAGGGCTTCTACAACCTTCCCTTCCCTAAAATAGGGACGGATTCTTCCCCTATATGCCCCTACAGTGTTCCCTATTCCGTTCTCTAAAATAGAGAATTTCTCTCCATTGCCTCCCTTATATGTAGAGATTCTCTCTCCTTACCCTTCACAATTCTCTATATAAAGAATGTTGTTGGAAATGAGAGAAATATATATAGTGAAATAATATTTTTAAAGAAAGCTTGTATATGAGACTATATGGGATCGAATTTAGAGATTATTGTTGGAGCCCGCCAACAGCAAATCAAAGAGGTCAACATCAATTCCCGTTACCTGGACCGGTGCTCATCTACGGAGCCCTTGTCTTGTGTGAACGATCAACGATGTGATGCTGAATGCTGATACCAGTATACGAGTGTTCAAATCAAGCCTACGAAAGAATAAAGGTTTTTTTTTTTTTTTTTTTTTTGATTCCAAATGCATTTTGTAAAGGCTGGTGTGAGTGTGAGAATGAGGTGTCCTATTGGCTCCGGTACGTGCATGCCATGCTAGCGCATGCGTGGCTAGCTCGAGTGGTCTCTGACCGTCGCTGAGCACTTTGCAACACGGCAAGGGGAATGTGACAACCATCCTGACGAGTGCCAACGGCTAAATTGCAGGCATCGACCAAGCACCGTTGATATTTCCCAAGTTGCATCGCCCGGCGATACAATTCAGGGGTTTATATTATTATTCTATGATTATCCGTGCACGAGAGAGAGAAGATCAAAGGAGGAACGCAGTTCAGAATTCCAGATGACCATATCAATTTCACACTTTAGTTCACAATCACAAGTCACAACGCAAATTCACAACACAGATGACATAGTTCAAAGTTTAAATATTATTTTGAGCAGTTTATAATGTATGTCGGCCGGGTCGTCGACATCGATGGCTTGGACGATGCTGTTTTCGAACTGTCTACCTACTGCTATATGTAGATGGCATTGTCCTGGCTACTTTCTCCATTTATGTGTTGAGTCGGACTATCGTTCTCCCTGAGCATGAGTTCTCCCTCAAGAATATTGAAACTTTACATGACTTTTTTAAGTTTCAGTCCAGTCCCAGCATGGTTGTATGCTTCTCTCACAATGACAATATATTCTAAATATTTTAGACCATGCCGGCATGATTGATTGCAAGATGTAAGTGCAAGTGACCTTGTGTGATTTTGGTGATTAATGACAAACACATTTAATGGCAATACTTGGTTTAATGCTTATTTAATGGCATACTCAAATATGCTTATTGCTATGAGACTAATATGTTTATTGTGAAGATTGCTTTAGTCTCACCCTATTTAGAGGAAAATCATATATGTCAAGTGGACATGCTATTCATTCTAAAAGGTACGTCTTATGCTAATCATTCCAGTGAGACTAACACTTGATTGTTTATCTTCCGTAGTCTCATTTAAGCAAATAAAATGGATTGCTAATTAAAGTATGCAACCACTTTTGTGTAAACACATTGTTGGTGATTAATAAACGGCCCATCCTGAGACGGGCCTTGGGCCGTTTACCGTACGGGCCCATCGCACGAGAATCCGAGAGACTGTTCCTGGCCGTACTGGCGGAAGTGTTTAACCCGCCAGCGACTGCCCCGGGCTTGACCGAGTCAAACCCTGCGGCACCATACGCCTCCGGGCCATCCTTAGCCCAGGGGAAGGTCCCACGGGCAATCCGCTTGCCTACAGGCAAGTGGCGACAAGTACCATGTCCCACCACACTTTATCCGACCTTGACCGGAAACGCACTGTATCTCCCGAGTAGCGCCGCCGACGCCGCCTCCGTGCGCCCATCATCACGCCGTCCGCGCCCCGGCACGCTGCCCCTGGCCTCCACGACGCCGCCGTCCTCCTCCAACGCCGTGCCGCCTATTTCCTGCCCGTGCGCCGATGGCTGCGACTCCTCGATCGAACAGCTCCAAGCCATGGCTCGCTGCTGCTTGAGCACCGCTCGCAGCCTTGCCATGGCACAGATCTTCTGCTGTTTGCCTGATGGCCTAACACCATGCTCATAGTTCTCTCTCTCCATTACATATCCTTCTCCAATTTCTTCTCTCCATGAGCAGCGTATTGGAACTCGGAAGTAGATCAGCGGAGGAGAAACTATGTTTTGCAGTTTGCCCCTTGGGTTCAAAAGAAAATACAAAGAAGATGGATAATGCGCTTCATGATTCTTCGATCATCTGCTATATGTCAAAAACATCTTGTTTGCAGATTATATCCTAAGATGTCGTTGGAATACAGTGCAAAGAAAATACAAAGAAGCATGGATGCGCTTCATGATTCCTCGATTATTCTCTATATGTCAAAATATTATATTTGCAGATCATACCCGAAGACGCTGTTGCTACGTCATCAAATCAATCAGAGCCGAGCATAGCTATGCATGTTCTTATTTTCAGGTTACCCGAAGGAGCTGATGAATATTCCAGTACTTTCAATACAGTGTCGTCCGCGATCGTTTAAATCCGGATTGACATCGGTGAACAGGTTCAAGATTTCGAGCTTTGTTCTCCACGGCGGATGGTCCAGCTAGACCGTGATTTCTGCCGACTACACCAACACTTCATAATTTTATTGTTATGTATTTTTACATGCATAGCGAACGCAGGCGAAGATTGATGAACATGACAAAGCATAGCTTAATCGGAGGTTTTCTGCGTATTTTCGTGGATATAATTAACTGGGAGATCTCTCGAGACCCCAGGATCTAAGAAATCCACATCGCCTATATTAGATGTTCTTCCAACAGGCTATGGAGCGCAAATATAATGGGAACCATGTATCTTGTCGGCGATATTAATAAAGATCATGTGTTTTTCCTATTTTGTTTATTTGTGTATTTCGATACACTGGCACGCCCGCAAACGCGTCTCCCGCGCTGTGGAATTTGTGTGCGTCACAGTTTATGTATATGCTACCATTGAAATTGTGAATATGGTAAGCAAATCCTCTGTTGTTAAAATCTTCGGCATTCCCTCCATCAATCTGTTCATGTCAAATCCAATGCACATCTTCTTTCTCTATCCAATCCCTCATAACTCATCTGTTCTAAGGATAGAGGATACATGTTCATGAATACGATCATAAGTGATTTGTCTCACTACAATCAAGTCTTGTAATGATATTTTTGACCATAGGATGATATATTACAAGATAAAATACTCACGATAGACGTGTGTCTATATATGTATGTATGTATGTATGTATGTATGTATGTATGTATGTATGTATAGTCTTTTAAACACATATTATTGAAGTAATTAATATTCGATGCACAAAAATTACTTGTATAGAACACTTTAAAGTTTATGAAATGACAAATATAAATTGTAATCATAAACACTTACTTGGCATTTGACATTATCTTAAAAAATTTCTTCCTTCACAGCAACTATCGCCAATTCATTATTTGGGTTCGTCGAAGCACTAGGATTACTCTTTAAAAATTTGTTCATAGCTCCTCTCTGTGTTTCTATAAAGTCGTCCGCCCGTTTTTTTCTTTTCCTTTTTTTGCTACCGGATGGATATTTTCTCGATGACATGATATCACAAAGCATTGAAAATAAAAATAAACGCGTCAAAGGATGAATTGAAAAGAACCCTGTACCGTTCATTCAGTCCGTGAAAATAAATTGAAAATAAAAATAGAATACGCATAACACATACACTACGTATGAGATAAATAGATGATGGATGGATTGGATCGTACTAGATGATTCCGGAATTGTGAGGCCGTGAGGGGCGGCGTCGGCGTCGGCAAGACGGCGACCTCGGCGTCTCCGCGAGACCGCGACTGACGGGCGGCCGAGGCGGCGTGTCGCGTGTCGCGTCCGGCGGTCGGGGGTCGAGCCGTCGAGTCGAGGGCCGAGCCGCCGAGGACCGAGGAGAATTGATCGAGGACGGTACAGGCGTACAGCCGTTAGCCCAGGCGCACCGCGTGCTACAAATCTACAGTCCACAGATCGCGCGGCGTGAACGTCGGTTTGTTTCCTCCACAGCTCAATCCTCAGCTGGACTCAATCCTCAGCGAACAGTGGGTCGGCGGCTCAGCCAAAGCCCAATTGCCCAAAGGCCAAACTGCAGCATACATACGTGCATACCTGGCTAGGGGGCCCATTACTTCGGGGGCCCAGGGCGGCCGCCCACCCTGCCCCCCCCCCTCAGGGCCGGCCCTGCTCTTGAGCTTGATTTGTTTTTTACAACAGACCACGTATGTCGACTTGACCGTGTACTTGACGCCGACTAGGTTGATTATCTTGACACCCATAAGTCTACCTATGGTTATGGTGTGTTCCTCGTTAATAACCTAGTCTCCTGGTCCTTCAAGAGTCAGCATATCATGTCTCGGTCCAGCGCTGAAGCTGAGTATTGCGCCGTTGCTAATGGAGTTGTCGAGGTTTGCTGGCTTTGCCAACTTTTTCAGGAGCTTCACAGTTCTCTCTGTCGCGCCACCATTGTCTACTGTGGCAACATCAGTGCCGTCTACCTCTCCATCAACCCCGGTGGAACATCAGTGCACTAAACATGTTGGGATCAATTTGAATTTTGTTTGTGTTTGCCATGTCCCGACTTCGTCGTATGTTGATATCTTCATTAAGGATCTGCCTTCCTTGGTCTTTAATGAGTTTCGCTCCGGTCTGAACATTCATGTCTCTGATGTTACGACTGCAAGGAAGTGTCAGTTTCTTTGTCCAGCCAGAGCATTCGTGCTTCCACCGTTCTAGCTTAGAGGGAGTGTTAAAAGTATAGACTTGCTATGCACGTGTTGTATCACCGGATGGGTGATCCTCGTGATCACGCGTATTAATGTCTCTGTCGTTTTTTTTTATTTCATCGATAATGTTCTATGAATCGATGATCGAGACATGAAAGGCTGTCCGATTATATATATATATTCTACACTGTACACTACTCATAGCAAATATATTGGAAAATTATACGGAGACATCGTCCTTCCCTAAAGGCTAAAGAACAGGCCGGTAGGATATTTCTCCCTCTGTTCTCCCAACATGAGTTGGATTTTATATAGGAATTGTCTCCCGCACAGTCGCCTGGGCCCCTGTAGGGGTGCCCAGGCGATTTTAGTGGCCGTTGGATTTTCATCCAACGGCGAGCCGCCTCATCCCGTTGCTTCTTCCCCTCACGCGTCTCGCGAGCAGCGGCGATTCCCCGATCCGCGTCGCTCCGCACGCCGCCTCCACCCCCGCCCCCTCCGACCACCGCCCCGGTCGGCGGCGCCCTCGCCGCCGGCCGCCCCGCCTCCTACCCTCCCACCGCCGCTCCGACGCCGCCCACCCTAACCACAGCGGCCGGCGACGCCAGATCCGCCCGCCAACAACCGGCCCGGCCGCCATCTCCCCCCACCCTCGGCTCCGGCGGCGGCGCCGCCGCCTCCGCCGCCGCCCTAACGAACCCACCCACCGCCGGTCCGCCGCCTCCCCCGACCTCCCTCTACACCCCGCCGGCCAAATATTTTTCCTAACCCGAAACCCTAATATTCCCTAACCCGAAGCGGCGGCGGCGAGGTCGACGGCGGCGACGGCGAGCGCCGGCGAGGAGGAAGATGGCGGCGCGGCGAGGAGGAAGAAGGCGACGGCGCAGGTGTGCACTCCCTCCTTTCTCTCTCCCCCTCTCGCTGCCTCCTCCCCCTCTCGCTGCCTCCTCCCCAAAATCGCCTGGGCAGCTTCGCTGCCGCCTAGGCGACTGTGGGGGAGCAAAATATATCCGCGACAACGCTGAGAACGTTGACAAATAAATTGAAGAAGTAGGGCCCACGAATGATTCAGCAGCTCATGCCGCAATGTATGATTCGACTTACGCACAGGCAGCAGTGCTCCACCACCGGTCGGTCAGGCGGCGCCACAGGTATTCGATCACCTCAGGAAGCTGGTCACCAGCCGAGAAACTCATGCATCTGCCATGCATTGCATACGCTCGTGTTCGCTTTATTTTGTAGCCCTGTAGAAATAGGATCATGCACGGTAAATAATACTCTGGTTATAAGAGCAGAATATAAGAGATGAAAGATGGTCAGTGTTGTGTTAGGGTCAAATAGAGCCGTTATAAATTAAATAGGGCCAGTGTTGTGCCTAATTGATTTTGCTCCTCTTCCTTCCTCAAGCTCCTCTTTCTTCCTAGGACTCACACTCTCTGCTTACATTGGTTCGATCCAAAGTGCATATGTACTGTGATAACCTCTTCTTTGTTTTTCGGCAAAAACCTTTTTCGGAAACGCTTCCCACTTACTTCCGATAGACAGCGGACGTCGTGCATGGGCGCAATGCAAGACAAAAATCTTATCCATGGCTTGAGCTCACAAGCTCGGCGTTGCTCGTTGTTCCTTTCTCCCGATCTCCCCGCTATCTCTCTCCCCATCTCTAATCTCCTGGTGATGGCCGTGCAAATTTCACCGATATATGCAAAAATTATTCAATGTTTATGATCGGTTTTGCCTATATTTCATTAGTACATTGTCAAGTTTAATAAAATATTTCCTCGAGTTTCAAAAGAAATCATTCAAGTTTCATCGTTTTTCACTCATGTTCATCGTTACATTGTTAGGTTTCACCAGCACTTTCACAAATTTTAGTAACTATTCAAGTTTCATGATATTATGCCAAATGATGTGATGGTTTCTATCGGATATTCAATTTGTGATGTCCACCAAATGTAACAGCCCGACTATCATTTCCGATTAAGCATGCATACTATTGTTGTGTTCATTTGGTTTTTCTATGGTTCTTTAAAAACTTTTCATTGATATGTATTCATCGGGCTATACAGTGAGAACATAGGACTTTAAACTAAAACCCTTAGAACCCAAGCCACAAGAATGGTGAGGTAGATATTGACCGGGCTTTGGCGGGGCAACTATATATAGCCCGCTGGGCATGTTCCTTAGCTGCCCGAGCTAGAAAGCACCCCACCGAGCTAGCTCGAGTGATCCTTTACTCACGTCTAGTCTCCCCGACCAGACTTGAACGTTGGACGACTGGGACCCGTAGCTACTGGCCGAGCAGGCAAGCGATCGAGCACGCCGACCGAGCTTCACCGAGATCGGGGAAACATTAACCAAGCCCGGAAGAGCCCGAGCTTAATTAGGAAGACTATCTCTACCTATTAGAGGTAGCCGAGTGAAGTAAATCCCTATTATTCCTTTATTTTCTTTGTCCCGGACAAAGACCCGATGACTACCTTCTCATTGGACGAAATGGGCGGTGCTCCAGACAGTGCGACACGTGGCCTAGGGCGACTGCGCGCGGCGACCAAATGGCGAAGGACAGCCGCGAGAAGAGCCAAATGGCGAGGGAGTTCGTCCAGCTGCAGCACCCCACTTTTCTCACCCATTTTTTTACCCAAAGCCTCTCATTTCCATGTGGGACCTGGCCCCGCTTGTCACCCACACATAGCAGCCCTATTTAAGGCCCCAACCAGCCATCCCCACCTCTTTACAGCCCTATTTCTGCTTCCTTCTCCCTTTGCTCGAGATGAGAAGAACAGCAGCAGTTCATCTATCCCTCCACCAAATCCACTTAGATACTTGGTGAGAGCTTACGCATGTTAAGATCCAAGCTCTCCATCACCTGAGCTCCCTAGTCCCTACACCTTCGAAGGTATTCGCATGCACGAAGGATTTGGTGAGTTCTCTCTCGTTTTCGCCACCTCGCATGTTCTGAACTTGCAGCAGCAAGAACTCATCTAGTTCTTCTTCTTGCTGCCATCTCTTGTATTCCCAAGCCTAGGGGAGTTCATGGGAAGCTTCTCCACCATCTAGAGGAGCAGAGCAGCAGTAGGAGACACACCGAGAAGGAAGGAGAAGGCAGTAGCAAGAACCGAGCATGTACAGCAGGAAGCAATGGAAGAGAAGACCACGATCGAGCTTCTTCCTCTTCGATCTCTTCATCCTTAGGACGTCCAATTCTAAGTAAGGCACCCCTTGCTTGGTAAGAACTTTAGAACATACCTTTTCCCATGTTTTGAATCATCTAGGCCCCGTTCATAAGTTCATCTTTGAGCTAAACCGAGCCTAAGTACGGCAGTCTCAAATCTATTCAGTTTTAGTCCGTATCCAGAAATAGCCACTCAGTAAATAATTTCTGTAAAATCAACCATAACCCGGATCGAGAAGTGTTCTACATGAAAGTTGTTCGCCAGGAGATTCTCTACAACTTTCATGAAGACCCTGGGCTTAGCCGAGCTTGTCCTCTGCCTCAAAAATAGCTCGCACTGAGAAATGTACCTACTGAGTGACTTACCCGAGCTAAACCTACTAGAGCCCGACCAAGACCTTGCTTAGCGAGTTAAGATAAGCCACATCCGACCTATGGTAACCCTTATTTGACAAGAGGGCAAGTAGACTCAGTTCCGAGCAACCTTAGCATTCCCGAGCTTCCTATTCCTAACCCGAGCTACCCATAGTACCCTGACTTCAAATAGTCATATCTCACTCATCCGAGCTCAGATTTGAGTGATTCTTTTTACAAAACATGCATTAGATCACGAACTTTCCGAGATATTATGTTGTTCCATGCTTCTCTTTGTTTTGATATTTTATTTGGATTTTAGTTGATTTGCTTGTTACCGAAACAATAGGAAACGACGTTTCGGAGGAGCCCGGATTTGAGCAAGCTGCTCTCCCTTCCGACAACCGGCTCCAAGGCAATTATTACTCCCCTCATTTGACTCAATCATGTTGAACTCTATTTACTTGCATTACTTTGATTATGTTCTATCAACGTTGCATGCTAGTTTCTATATGATATTTGATGGGTAGAAGTAGTTATGTCCTACTAGTGGTTAGTTTATTAATAGGTTGATAAATCCATTCCTTGATAGCCTAAGTGGGTACTATTTATCTATGGTTGCGTCACGAATGCTTAGACTTGCTTAGAGTCTATTTGGTTGAGAGCAATATTTGATTATGATATCTTGATGATGATTGGATGTGAGGATTTGGAGTTGTGCTGGGACGGGTGATAGGAGATGACGGGAGGAAAGATCCCGGTCATGTAGCCCCGTTCGGGCGATTAAGGACCGAACATGGTGCCATCATTTCGAGCTACAATACGTACGACCACACGTGTATTATGGGGACACTTAGCCGACTTTGTGTGCATGCTTGCATCATTGTTGATCATTGGGGCTATCATTGTTTATTCGCTTGTGTTTTGTGTGTGGGGACCTCCCAGGGGCCGCTTCTTAGTCATGGATAGCTTCTGTGGGGGCTCAGGGACGACCGGACAGAGGGCCCTGAGTAACGTCCATAGCAACGGTTAACTCCATTGAACCACAACACGGCACGTGGAATAGTGGGCTACAGTTATCGGACGATCCAATGATCTGACACGTACATCTGGGAGGCCGGCATGGCTTGCTGTGTCGTGTGGGTAAAATCGTACACCTCTGCAGAGTTATGAACTGTTCGAACAGCCGCATACCTTGGTTAGGAATGAAAGTTTGTTAAATCGAGACACTTCGGTTAGCACTTGGGTTCTGGGTTGGTTATGGTATGAACCGGGCTATGTTTCCGAGCATTGGGTTGCTCGTGGTGATCGGTCGGATAGAGATCGAGGATGGATAGAGTCCCATTGATGTTATGGTCGGATAGAGACCATGGGCGGATAGAGCCCGGTGATTTGATCTTGATGAAGTTGAATATGTTACACTTAATGATGTTACTGTTGGATCAAAAGTCTTTACATGTTTTTCCTCAAATGCCATTTACAATCTATTTAAGTTTACGTCTTTTAAATGCGCTTTATGCTGAAATGGTCTTGCTAGCCTTTCGGTTGGTATCTACTATCCATGAACAAGGCTATAAGTACCTTATAGTGCTGAGTACCATCTGCACTCAACCAATGTGCTGATAATTGTTGCAGGTGATAGTGACCCCACACTTGAGTACCACTATCAAGCGGGGAATGACGGCGCTAGTGGGCATGGTGCCGAGTTCTAGCTTCCCGTCGGTTGCCCTTGGGTTGGAAGGCATACCATGCTGGACTTTTGCTTTTGGATGTTGATCTATTGTTGTTTTTGTGAAACAAACTACTTATTCCGCTGCGTACACTCCGAACTATGTTAAACTTATTTGTATGGACAACAGTCCATACCTTTTTGTAATATAAGGTCGTGACCATTTGCTTGTGCTGTGATTATCAATCCAAATAAGGATATGTGTGTAATGGTAGCTGACCTTGGGAGCCGTTACTGAAGCACATATTCGGTACCCGAGTTCGCACTCGTTTTAATAGAGATTGCTTGTGCTATGCAGCCGGATTGCTTTGTCGCGGTATGTTGATATCTTCATTAAGGGTATGCATTCCTTGGTGAGTTTCGCTCCAGTCTGAACATGCATATCTTTGATGTTACAACTGCGAGGAAGTGTCAGTTTCTTGGTCCAGCCAGAGCATTCATGCTTCCACTGTTCTAGCTTCGAGGGAGTGTTAAAAGTATAGACTTGCTATGCACGTGTTGTATCACCGGATGGGTGATCCTCGTGATCACGCGTATTAATGTCTCTGTCGTTTTTTTTTATTTCATCGATAATGTTCTATGAATCGATGATCGAGACATGAAAGGCTGTCCGATTATATATATATATTCTACACTGTACACTACTCATAGCAAATATATTGGAAAATTATACGGAGACATCGTCCTTCCCTAAAGGCTAAAGGAGCACCTAGCTCCTGTCTTGGTTGCTAATATGGATTCCAAAGCCCAAACTTCCGCTTTGACGACGGGTAGATGGTACAGCCCTCCAAGGCCATAATCCACTGCATTCTCCAATTAAAGAACAGGGTAGGATATTTCTCCTTCTGTTCTCCCAACATGAGTTGGATTTTATCCGCGACAACGCTAAGTACGTTGACAAATAAATTGAAGAAGTAGGGCCCACGAAGGATTCAGCAGCTCATGCCGCAATGTATGATTCGACTTATGCACCAGCAGCAGTGCTCCACCACCGGTCGGTCAGGCGGCACCACAGCTATTCGATCACCTCAGGAAGCTAGTCACCAGCCGAGAAACTCATGCATCTGCCATGCGCTGCATACGCTCGTGTTCGCTTTATTTTGTAGCCCTGTAGAAATAGGATCATGCACGGTAAATAATATGGTTAAGAGCATAATTATAAGAGAGATGAAAGATGGTCAGTGTTGTGTTAGGGTAAAATAGAGTCGTTATAAATTAAATAGGGCCAGTGTTGTGCCTAATTGATTTTGCTCCTCTTCCTTCCTCAAGCTCCTCTTTCTTCCTAGGACTCACACTCTGCTTACAATGGTTCCATCCAAAGTGCTTATGTACCGTGATAATCTCTTCTTTCTTTTTCGGCAAAAACCTTTTTTGGAAGGGAAATTCCTGGCGACGGGATCCCGTCCGGGCGGGATCCGGATGGGATCGCCCCCTCACGCGCTGTGCAGAGGAAGGAGGAAGGAGGAGGCCTACCTCGACGCCGTCGACCTCGCCGTCGCCGCCGCCGTTTCGGGTTAGGGTTCAGGAAAATGTGGTTCCTCGGGGTTTAGAGGGAGGTCGGGGAGGCGGCGGACCGGCGGTGGGTGGGGCTCGTCGAGGGCGGCGGCGGAGGAGGCGGTGGCGCCGCCGGAGCAGGGGGAGGGGATGAAGGCGGTCGGCTGGCGGTGGAGGAGGGACCGCCCCTCACCCCCTCGGGTTAGGGTGGGTGGCGACGGAGCGGCGGCGGGAGGTTGGGGCGGCGGAGCGGCCGGCGGCGTGGGCGCTGCCGGCCGGGGCGGAGGAAGGAGGCGGCGGGGGGCGGCGGGGGTGTGCGGAGCAAGGCGGAGGGGCGCGAGGCGAAGGGAGGGGAGGGATCCCGTCGGGGTGGGCTCCCGATGGGATACCGTGGGCTAGTCGCCCTCTTTTCGGAAACGCTTCCCACTTACTACTTCCGATAGACAACGGACGTGCATGGGCGCAATGGAAGACAAAAATCTTATCCATGGCTTGAGCTCACAAGCTCGGTGCTCGTTCATGGCCACGGGCCACCGCTCGCTGCTCACCAACTAGCACCCCTTGCTCGTTGTTCCTTTCTCCCGATCTCCCCGCTCTCTCTCTCCCCATCCCTAATCTCCTGGTGATGGCCGTGCAAATTTCATCGATAATTATTCAAATTTCATCGATATATGCAAAAATTATTCGAGTTTTATGATCGGTTTCGCCTATATTTCATTAGTATATTGTCAAGTTTAATCATATATTTCCTCGAGTTTCAAAAGAAATCATTCAAGTTTCATCTTTTTCACTCATGTTCATCGTTACATTGTTAAGTTTCACCGGCACTTTCACAAATTTTAGTAACCATTCAAATTTCATGATACTGATGCCAAATGATGTGATGGTTTCTATCGGATATTCGATTTGTAGTGTCCACCAAACTATTTGTTGATCCAATACATAGTCAGATAGGATTGGATGGATGGGAGAACAACGTTAGGAGAAGCAAGATCTACCGAACTGAAAACCTTTGGACATGCATGTTCAATGATGCCTAACTAAGGATAAACTTAGCACTTTAGCAAATAAAATAGAAGAAAGAAAAAACTGATGAATAGTGTTAAGTTCATAGATACCATTGGACATGCTATTAGGCCGGGTGAATAAATCAAGTGAAAGATGGCAGTTTCTTGACTCGGACAAGTTGCAGGCATATCGGTCGGTCTGCCTATGCTAGGGATTTAATCTCGTTGTTGTCCCGAATTCCACCATTTTTTATTTTCTCAAGATTTCTAGTTAAAGTTAAACAAGTATTTTATTTTTAAAATTCAAATAAAACATATTGGGCAAAAAAAGATAACTAGGATTTTCAAAAATTGTTTAGTTTCACCAGAAAATCGAGACGAAAAATCATTCGGTTTGGTTTTTTCTGAAAATCGCTGCAAGTTTTTTTTTCGAAATGACCCGATTTTAGCCAGAAAAAACAATTCAGGATTTTTTTGTAAATTTTTTAATTTCAATTTTGCCTTTCATTTTTTTGATCGATCTCATTCCAACAACAATTTAACGATATATGGAACTATGGGCCATGCGCGGCCACCGGGTTTCCTGCCGTTCCAACATCCGATGATTCCTGCGGACCAATCGAACGGTCAACGCTTGACCGGCGACCAATCAACGGCCCGGATTTCCATGGTCGATGACGATACGGAGCACGGCTACATGTCCCAGCGTTGCGTGCGTTAGGGATGGCAAAAATACCCATGGGTCCGGGTACCCGCGGGTACCCGACCCGATGGGTCCGGGTCCGGGTCTAATCCTGGACCCATGGGTATGAGATGTCGGGTCCGGGTCTGGGTCCGGGTCTCAAATTAGACCCATGGGTACCCGGACCTGGACCTGAAAAAATAGACTGACAAGTGGTCCCAAGTTGTCATTGACTTATTGTCTCTCATCTACCCTCATCTAACCCTAACTCTCCCAGACTCCCATCCGGCCATCCACTAAGTCACTGACCCACACACTGCCTCTCTCTCTCCTCACTTGCCATCCTCTCAGCCGCCGCCCGCCTCCTCCCCTCAAACGCCGCCCCTCTCGCCTCTCGGCCTCTCCCTCTCTCCAGTCTCCAGTCTCCATCCTCGAGGTGACGGCGGCGTCGAGCAGGAGGCGGCGGCGGCAGCGCGTGCGGGTGGCCGCGGCAAGCAGGAGGTGGCGATGCCGGATGGGGCTGCGGCGCGGCGGCCGGCGGAGGCTACGGCGGCTGGCGGCGCGTGCAGGAGGCGGCCAGCGGCGGCGCGTGCAGAGGCGGCCGGCGGCGCGTGTAGAGGCGGCCGGCGGCGGCCCGAGCGTCCTCTCTCCCCTCTCCTCCCGCTCTCAGGTTGGACCCGACGGGTACCCGTTCGGGTCTGGGTACCCGCCGGGTCCGGGTCTAGGTATAGGTTTAGACCCGAGAGCAACTTCGGGTCCGGGTCCGGGTCTATTGTTCGGGTCTCGGGTCCGGATCCGCGACGGCTGGACCCGGAGGGACCCGACCCGATTGCCATCCCTAGCGTGCGTGCTTGCATAGGCCCACGGGCCACAGGACTCACGAGGACCATCAGCCCACGCATGAAATTGCCTACGTATGAGGAACTCTTATTTCTCCTTCTCTCGTCCCAGCGTGTACACATAAAATTGCGACGCGTGTATTATGAGACCCCGCAGAAGCTGATGCTTCCCATTGCGTTTTCAAAATCTGAGACTGAAATGAACGAACTGAACAGTAAACCATTTGTTTTAGGTCCTGTTCTTTTGAGCTGATCTGAACGGATGAACCGCTGTGACTAAACTTTGAGAGCTTCTCGAGGTGGTCTCAAGATTCGGATACATTTTGTTTGACTTACTTTTTAAGCGTTAGAACCCACCTTCAAAACAGCGAAAAAAGGACTCAAAAAACTCAAAACATATGTGTTTTCAAAACGTAGATAAGTTGTTAAGCACTTAAGCCGTTAAGCTATTCAGCTGAAAAGAACTGGGTCTTAGTCTTTCAATTGATATCTCGCCACAAACCGAGCTTTATTTATTTATTGCATTTTCACTACTTTTATATATTCCATATATTCCAAACATCTTTGGTGCAGGTGATTTGAAAATTGTGGTCGATTTTTTTCTCAAGTTCTTTACACAGTGGATTAATTAGTGTGTTTGGGCGGATCCAGCTATGCTTTTTATGTGTCATGCCTTTTAACGTGAGTTGTGCATTAATTGTTGATGCTCTTAGAAGTACAGATAGGTACCATGGTCCATATCGTTAT
Organism: Raddia distichophylla; assembly: GCA_005191435.1. Classification (NCBI taxonomy): domain Eukaryota; kingdom Viridiplantae; phylum Streptophyta; class Magnoliopsida; order Poales; family Poaceae; genus Raddia; species Raddia distichophylla. The sequence continues at coordinate 1,094,999 of SPJY01014556.1, forward strand.
TCTATAAGCCAGTCATATAAGTGAAGGAGAGATAAGGGAGCATAGGAAAGTGGAAGTACACCTTGTTGTGTTGTAGTTGTGTTGGTTGGTTGGTTGGTTGAAATTAAGCAAACTGCATTAAAGGTAAATATAATTGTATTATACAGTATATAGAGATGACTGATGCAAACATATAGATGATCCATTGTATAAGTCATATCAATTTTATGTACAGATGGCGTGGACAGTATTACATGCAACTGATGTCCCCTTATAGTTATTTTTAGGAGGTGCTGTTGAATATTCAATGTATACCATGCTGTTGGGATTGGTTAAATTCCTGTATATAGTTGTTTGCATTGAACCCTAGAGTTCTAGCTAAGGCCCTCTCTGGTTGTTTTTTTAGTTTAATTCTAATTATATTTAAAAATTTTATTGTTTTTATATAGGTCATTCAGTGCAATATTTTGAAGTAATTTTTCAAAACTTTGTAATTTTTCAAAAATCTAAAAAGTACTTTTAATAATTTATTTAGTTTACATAGTATTTTAAATACCATTAGATTTTTTAGAGAATTCCCTCTATGTCACTGCAAAGTTTACAATTCCTTATTTGCCACTCGAAATTCTCTCTTCCCTTATATGCCGTTGGTTCAAATTTTCTCTTCACTCAATTCCACTGTCGTTAAGTTCGTTAGTTTTAGCTGTTTAAAAATTCATTAATGTCTAAAATGCCCCTTCGGTTTAAAACTTTTAAAATCATATCTCCTTCATTTTAATTCCAAATTGAGTAGTTCAAATTCTTAAATTTATGTAAAATCATGCGCTACCTGCTATTCAAATATTTGTAACATGTGGTATTTTTAGCTTTTGTTCTCCTTTTTCATGAGGCTTGGTAGGTTTGATTAATTTTTAAATAAAATTTACATCCAGAAAGTTTTAATTTTTACTTTCAAATCTGGCTATACACAATTTTATGAATCTGTAAAAAATTTCTCATGTTTTTATGAATATTATACTATTTTTTTAAATAATTTTTTCTATTTTGTAACATATCAAAAAGATAGGGGCATAATGGTTATTTTGTAACTCCGTTATATTCTTTACCGCTTTGAGTGACGCTGAGGGAAGAAAAAACTTAAACCGGTTACCGGTGGCTTGCAAGGAAAGAAAGAATTTTTGATGATGGATAGATAACTTGAAACTTTTTTAGTGGCTCTTTAGTTTTTCGGTAAGCCCGCAGCCCAAAAGCGCGCGTGGCCGAGCGACGCACACGCCCACGCCCTCGCTGGCTGCTAGTAAGCGTCCGACGCCTCCGCGCTGGCCCAGCGACGCACTCCTCCCGCTGCTTTAATTACCTCCGCGCAGTGCATGCTTCGTTCTCACTACGTGGCCTGCCAACTTAATTACTCAACTACATTAATTAAACTTGCACAGTGCAAGCTCAAATAAAGCTATTTTTTCGAGTCAACAAATAAAGCTAGTTGTGTCCTCGCACATGCACAAGACTTGCACTGGTTTTTTTTATTGATGTATTGTTCTAATAGACAAAACTAATTGTTCCAATAGGCAAAACTAAATTGTTTGAACCGTCCAAAAATATTGTTTCAATAGGGTACTCAAATTGCTTTAACAAAGTAGATATATTGTTCCAATAGACTAAACTAATTGTTTCCCCGGGCTACACATATTGTTCCAATAGACTAAACCAATTGTTTAAGCAGGACAAAATATTGTTTCAATGGGTTACACAAATTGTTTTAGGAGGCTATATATATAGATTGTTCCAACAGGCTAAATTAATTGTTTCAACAGGACAAACATATCATTCCAATAGGGTATACAAATTGTTTCAACAGGCTAGACAAATTGTTCCAATAGGCTAAACTAGTTGTTTTAGCAGATCAAACATATTGTTCCAATAGACTAAATCAATTGTTTAAGCAGGACAAATATAATGTTTCAATAAGTTACACAAATTGTTTTAGCAGGCTATATAGATTGTTCCAACAGGCTAAATTAATTGTTTTGACAGATTAGATAGATTGTTCCAACAGGCTAAACTAATTGTTTCAACATGCTAGATATATTGTTTCAATAGGCTGTACAAATTGTTTCATCAGCCTAGACAAATTATTTCAATAGGCTAAACTAGTTGTTTCAGTAGGCTAATCTAATTGTCCCAACAGGCCAAAAATATTGTTCCAATAGGCTAAACCAATTATTTCAGCAGACTATATAGAATGTTCCAATATGCTAAACTAATTGTTTCAACATGCTAGACATATTGTTCCAACAGGCTAAACTAGTTATTTCAACAGGCTATATATATTGTTCCAACAGGCTAAACCAATTGTTTCAATTGGTTGTGCGTCCACTAGGTAAAATTAATTGTTTCAGCAGGCTAACCATATTGTTTCAACAGGCTAAATTAATTGTTCCATTAGGATAACAAATTGTTTCAGTAATATTTTTATAGCAACATTGGTCTTGTTTTGTTCGTAAAAATGCGAGAAACGCATTGGTGCAAACGGTTTGTGGATTGGAGCACCCAGTCAAAATCTATTGCCTTTGAAAGGAAAACAAAAACACTGTGTGTTCACGTGCTGTTTGCATGTGATTAGGAGAGGCAGCTGTGTATGTGCGATTAGCGATGCATGCATGTCATTAGGAAAGGAGCAGCACGTGCATGCGTGATTAGCTATGCATGCATGCGATTACGGAGAGAGCAGCGTGCAACGTGAATGCGCTATTAGCGATGGGCTGGGCCAGGGCAGCGTCCGCGTCCGTCCCCAAGTCCACGCCTTAGTTTTTTCAGCTACAACAAACACAACAACAGTGAATGAAACAGGGGTCAGGGGCAAGTTAACTATGCACGTACGTCAGCTATGCACTTCACCCGACATTTTTGTCATGCCGTCTGGGCAGCAGGCCATCAAAGCATCAACACAAACAGGATCATTCGGTACATGCACTGCTAACTACTACTATGTACGTCAGCAATGCACTTCACTCATACACGTACCCAAGAAGGAGTAGCATCTACTGCAATATACTGTTTGGTAATTTGGCTCCATCCGCAACACTTCCTTTAGACTCCTAACTCACACCCTCACGGATCAAATGATAGAGATAATTTCTGACCGGCCGACCGTCCGAACTAACTCGAATAGGGATTTGGATAATATTGTGGATGTCCAATATTTTTGGAGCAGATACTAGTATGGATATAAATAATATCTGATAGGTATAATTTGATCTTTTTTTAGATAATATTCAATGTGTATTATTTAAATAGTAAAAGTCCATCCACAGACCATCTCTATTATACTTCTACAGCTATCTTGACCTATCTTTTTTTAAAACCTTCCATGTCTCATACAATTTACGTATATTGTTACTAAACACCTATCAATCATTATGTTAGGACAAATGAGCATCACTCATAACAAGATATATATGGTTTTCTAATCTATTTTTCTTTATTGAGTACTCACTTATATACTTATATACCGTCATGACTATGTGCCATGAAATTGATCATGCGCAATAAGTGGTAGCTATATGTGTTTTTATATGCTTGTTTCTGTAGTATATGTTGCCGCATATTATCTAACATAGTATGTCCATATCTGATTTATATTCGTAACCGATATTATTCGTATGTACTATTCGTGTCTGAATCCATATCCAATAAAAGATATTGATACAATAGAATATGGGTTATTTTTTTAATCCATGTCCAATCTTTTTCACCCTACTCTGCCCTCTTTCGCGTGGATTGCTCCACGTGCTTCCCCAACACCCCCGCTATCTTTGCCACCACCACCTCGCTGCTCTAACTCTTATCCTTCCACCACCACACCGATCCTTCTCATCCTAACTCTGGTCGCCGTGTGCCGATATACCATCGAACCTAGACCCTAAACAACGAGGAGGGCATGGGGGATGGGAGGAAAAAGTAGAAGGGCACTAGTGAGGAAGAAGGGCATATGACAGAGGATGTGCAAGGAAGAAGAAAGGTGCGAAATGCACCGTTCTATATACCTTGTTCTATAGAGCTAAAAGTAGATAAAAATTTTAATTGAAAAAAATTCTGACCATCGAGATTTCAAAAACTTATAAAAAACAATTTTAAAACACTATATTTTTTTAAAAAAAACCGTTCAAAAATAAATACAAAGTATTACATCCGTTTGGCTGGTATAAAAGCGACAATTCCAGCTCTAGTTTTTTATTTTAATTTAAGAGGAAAAGAAGAAGGCGGAAGAAAACTAAGCCCATCAAACTGGAAGACCGACATGACTTCGCATGCATGCTCCCCTATCGGTATATGACCGGGTTCCAATGAAAACTATCAGCGAAAATTTCGTACGCCTTTGCTCACGTAACTCGTTCTGTCATGCATATAAATAGCCGACGCGAGGTTGTCAAGAGAAAGAACTCCCAGCCCTACATGCTGACATACAGTAGTGCCAGGACCGTCCACCCTATCCAGTATCCACAGCAGCCGGCCGAGACCGCGTAGTCGCGTACCTGTCCAATGCAACACAAAGTGTGGTTCTCACGAAAAAAAAAACAGAAAAAAACATGGCCTATTTTCTCAGCTACTACCTTTTTTCTCGGTGGATGAAACGAACCTCAAATTGATATGCTTTTGTAGGACTTGTTTGGTTTGATGACTTTGATCAATGAATGGACTTGTTCATCAACAATTATCTATCATCAAATATAGAAAATAAATGAGCAATGGTGTCATCTCACCAGAATTCATGGGATGGGATGATCCCATCCATGGGTGTCTCGGTGTCTCCTCAAACGTGGCTCAAACCAAACAGACTATATATGACCATATCATTCATTCCGATCCAAAAAGAACAAAACATCCTCTACCAACAGACGAGAAGATCACAAAGCAAGAACAGTTTATCACATGATATATACAGCAAACTAGTATCCTGTTTTTCTGTACAGATCATAATAACAATGCGTGGTTTCCATCAAAAGAAACAATATACGATAGCAAGCAATTTATGCAAGACTTTACGCAGGTACAGCGAAGCTTGGCTCAGTCCAGCGTGTTGGATCAACAACAAGACATGGATCGGACTTCTTGAACTCAGCCACCTGCAAAGAGTTCAGGTGGGGGAAGATGAAAACGTGAAAGCAAAAATTAAAGAAAAAACTAGGGCAGGAATATGGCAAACCTTTTCACCACAGCTGGGGCAGTAATGGTATTTGTGCCAGAGGCAGTCCATGGAGGGGCATAGGAAGCAAACGCCCATCATGAAGGGCATCATGCAAGCCACAACTGATGCAAGACTTGGCTTCGACCTGTTCCAAGTAACAATAGGAATCAGTGTTTTCCATTATAGCTATGAAACTCCACCAATTCAACTACTGATTGTTATGTATATCCATGAATCCATAGTGTAGCGAAAATCAAAATGCCAAGTGAAACCTATTTAGATTTAAAAAGAATACATGAAAACCCAAATTTTGATGTATGATGGAGTTCAGGTTTTGGCAGAGAATGACATCATTTGATTATCAAGAAAAAAACAGTGTAACAAGAAATGTGGCATTCATATAAAATCTTGCATTAAGAGGTTCCTTTTCAATCAAGAAGAATGTTGGCGATCAGTATACAAGTGGGATAAACAAGCCAAACTGATTGCTACATTGTTGTTGATTCACAAAGATATAACCCTTGACAAATGCTCAGTCAATAACTCTGAAGCTGTCCCACCATTCAAAGTTGAGCCACACCCAGCAATGATGGAAGTATTCAGATGGTATTTTAATATTTTTGAAACTCAGTTTAAATCTAGTAGCCAATTTCCACAGAATCCAAAGAATGATGTATTTGAAACATAGGTGTTTCAAAGTTCAGGCAGTAGATACTAAACACTATGAAAATCAATCCAGCGAATACCAGGAAACATTAATGATGCTTTCAAAACAGAAGGAGGCCTGATTCAAGCATAGTTTCTATTACCGCATAATACCCAAAACCAAAGTCTTTCAAATACACTCACTACGAGCACTCCCAAATGAATGGCCAGATTGCGAAAAATAACAAAAGGAGTCCATCAAGAAGATCTTGCGGTTAATGTCATTCCAGCCATAGAGCTTAATCAGCATAGCTATTTTTGCAATGAAATGTTTGAGCTCAAAGCTGAACTCAAAGATTGGCTCAATGAAGTTCAAGAAGGTTCAAGTTGGCCCGAATGTGCTCATTTTAGTTGAAAAATCACCAAAAATAAATCTGAGCTTGAGTGAACCTGGACCCAGCCGGTTTGATTGGCTCAATAACAATAAAAAAATATCAGAACCTACCAGAGCTTGTGCTCACCTCTACCTAGTTCAGGCCTTTTGTTCTGAATAACATAAATACACGTACATATACCCTGCTCTATTTTTGCTAAAGTGTTGAACTGGAGATCAAGCTTGAGGTCAACCTATTTTCGCTGCCTAAGTGCTAGCAAGTAAAACCAAGAATTTACAATGGTGAAAATTAACACAACTCATACTTTCACACATGCTTAAAATGTTTTCATGATGCCCTCCTTTTCACCTCACGAGAACAAAAAATCACACCTCCCTCTCAAGATTACAACCCATCAAAGTATCATCTTTCGTATACTAATTACATATAAATATAACATACTGCATTGCCTTCAAATCACAACTACAAGAATCAATCTCTCTTCAACATTTTTTATTGAATCACTCAGTACCATCAGAATATCAAATCTTTACCATGTTATTTTTGAGCCTGTCCATAGACCATGTGAAAGTGCTACACAGTTAAGCACCAATAAGCTTCAAAGGAAAAAATTAGTACCAATTCTCGTGTCCCACACGACTCAGTTTAACACACGGTGCAGCAACACAACCCTTCTTTCCCAATCGAGCCAAGCGTGCGAACATACAGGCCGAGAAGAACAAGAAACAAACCACAAGAACAAAACATGGAAAGATCTTCCAAGGCTGAATCCCCTCCAGTTTGGACAACCTAGCAAGCATCGAATTATATTATCCTCGGTTATTCCCCCCAAATAAGTCCTATCCTACCAACCATTGGAGTGCCCAAATTACAATGATAGCGGGCATTACAGAGTACCACCAAATGCGCAGAATTTCCTGCTCGATGAACCTATACTCCAATAGATCCCTAGCCCTAGGTACCGTATCTTCCAACTCAAATCGGGTCTAAAAGGTAACAAAGGTCGGATCTTTCACTACCGAACCCACCCCCCACGTTAGGTTATTCACGAGCAAGCAAGGGAGCAGCGAGTGAGGTGAGCATGGCCTCACCGGACGGAGGAGACGGCGGCGGCGCCGCAGGACTGGCAGTGGAAGGGCGCGGGCGTGTCGCGGAACATGGTCTGCTGGAGGGGCACCCCCTTGGGCACGCCCGCATAGATCGCGTTCGGCGGCGGCATGCCCGCCTCGTAGGGGGCCGGCGCGTAGTAGTAGCGGCCCTGGACCTCCGCCGGGTGGTACGGGATGCCCACCGCCGGCTCGTCGCCGGCGGGCGCGGAGGCCTTGGCCGCCATGGTCGTCGCGGTCGGCTGTGTTACTGTGGTGGGCTGGTGGTTGTGGGCCTTGTGGCTTGGGACCTTGGGTGCTTCTTCGGTTGATTCCGTGAACACCCGCGTATTCAACAACTACTTGGTGAAGACACTGTGCATGTTTGACAAGTCCGTATGATTGAATCTCTAGAAAAACTTTCTGCTAAGGCATTCTAGAAAGGGCGAACCTGGTGGGAGACCTCGGGCTTTCACGGACGCAGTCAGATTCACAGCGATGGAAAAACAACATGTTTGTTTGTAATTCTTGGCTTAGTGCAACCATGCGATCAGACTCCCGACTCCCTGCTCCCTCCGATCCAAATCCAACGTACAAACCATGATCTGCGCTACTTTTACATTCAACCGCCCGCCTCTCTACTTTCTCGCGCGTCATTTTGCAGCAAACACTCCGAGACCTAGCTCCCTTCTCCCCAATATCCTCGTTCGTCTCACAACTAGGAAGTAGCCACCGATGCCAACGGAGAAGCCACAGAAATCCTCGATGTCGTCGCCCTAGAATCCCCCCGATCACCATCATCCTCAGAAGCACTCGGCGTTGCCGCCATTGGAAGCCTTTGGTGTTAACACCCTAGAAGCTCCTTGTGTCGTCTTTCGAAGACCCGGCGCCGCCCCTAGAAGCCCATGGTGGTGGCCGCCCTCGGAAACCCTTAGCGATGCACCATGGAAGCCCCCGAGCGCCGCTCTCAAAAACCACTAGCACTTTCGCCCTGGAATTGACGCCAACGCTGACCTCAAAATCCCCTGCGTCGCCGCCATGGAAAGCCCTGGAGTCACCGCCATGGAAGCCTCCTTGTAGCTATTTTTCTCTCGGGGTTAAAAGATGGCAGAGGATTGTAGTATTTGCTCATACTGCAATCGATCTGGGAGATGTTTCATGTATAAACCTCTTGTAATTTCAGTGACGCATTCTTGGTTGATTGTATCATTTGTATGTATGAAAATAGATCCATGTGATTGTTTTGAAAAAATAGATTGTACATAATTGTGAATTTCTATATCTGTTATTTTCTTATGCCTAAAACTTATATCTTCTGAATTGCTTGTGCCTAAACATGGAGGAAATCAAATTCTAGTATTGTGAAAATATGCAACACCATGCTCCCTCCAGTACTACAAAAATCTACATGTTTTGTAGCAGGTTATAATGCAATTCCTAATTGCCATTTCAACTTTGTTTGCAATTAGAATGTCACTGAACATTGTTCATAAATTAGACAATGCTTCTTGTGCAAAGTGAGTTGGCAATGCATATTAACTTTCTTCATTGAAGTGCAAGTGACAATGCAGTTGACTACTAATAGAACATAAGCTTGGCTTAAACAGTTTCAGATGAGAGCATGTTCCTTGTACCATCATCCTCGGAATCATGGTACAAGACCAAATTGTATATACATTATAACAGAATTGATCCGAAAGTGCATGTATGAAAACAACATAAATGATCCTAAAGTACAGCTATGAAACAAAAAAAAAATCCCATCCAGGTTTCTTCACTTCATCCTCAAAAGCACATCATGATAATTTTCCTTGGAGCAAATTCACATATGTAATTCCCTCGCCAAGCATGGAGCACATTCACTTGTTTAATTCCATCACCGAGAACATAGAAATTACAGTATGGCACTATCAATTTCGTGAGAGCACATTCACATCTGTAATTCCATCGCCAACCATGTTGCAGCTTGGCTGTTGAGACTTTTTCAGTAGCATTCAAGATAGCAAGACATGTTGCAGCATAGAGAAATTTTCTAAAATCTGTTACATTTATACATACAACCAACCAATCTGAGACCAAAGAAATTCTCAATGCCCTGTTTTTTCCAAGTTGATGCAATCTCCCTATTCTTTTCCTAGCTGATGCAATCTCCCCTTCCATAGTTTCTTTGCAAGAACTTCAAAGTTTTTTTCAATTTTGATCTAAAGGGAAGTATCGGGTTTTCCATGGCAGTGGTGCCCATGGCTTCCTGTACGGGTGACAACTTGGTGAAAGGATCGCTATGCCGCCTAGAGAGGGGGTGAATAGGCGAATAAAACGAAATTGCGGAATTAATACACTTGAACAGTAACCAGTCGGTCGGATGTTCCGATGCAGCGTCGGATGTTCCGACGTGGTATAGTACACCCTCCGTCGGATGTTCTGATCCTGGGTCGGATGTTCCGATGGCCGTCGGATGTTCCGATCCGGGGTGTTCTGGAATTGATCGAAAACCTGTAGAAAAACTGATTTCTCGCAAAACCAAGGTTAGATCTATTCAAGAATACTCAGAACAAGCCAATACCAATAGTTTAAACACCAGATCAAGACCAAGACAAAAACACAACGATTTTTGTTTACCGATGTTCGGATCTTTGAAGAGAGATCCTACTCACCGTTAGGGAAGGCACAAAGCCCGGATCACCAAGACCCTAATCCCCCTTACCAGCGAAGCACAAAGCACTCACCGGCGATCACTAGTTGAATCCTTTTCCTTGCGGAGGTAGATTCGCACCTTCACAAACTCCGGAGGCACGCCACACAAAGATCGGCGACTCACCGGCGACACCTAGCCGTCTAGGAGCCCTTCAAGCCTCCAAGAGTAACAAATGCGATGAAGAAATTTAGATCGCTAAGTGCTCAAGAATAGGAACTCTAATTCACGGAGCACTTGGGTTGCCTTGATCTCTCTAGATCTAGATCTCACAAGATGAACAAGAGAGAGAAAGGCTAGGGTTTTGAGAGAGATGATGAACAGTACGAATTAGGCTCAAATCAGGTCGTAAACAGTGTCAGCAACCTTTGGAAGGTATTAGAGACGGCTTTAAATAGGGAATCCCGAAAACTAGCCGTTGTGCAGTTAATCCCGCATCGGATGTTCTGATCCCCCGTCGGATGTTCCGACCCGCGTCGGATGTTCCGATGGAAGTTCCGACGGACCCTTTACTGGATAGCTCTGAAAACTGGCAGGCTGGCTCACCATCGGATGTTCCGACCCACGTCGGATGTTCCGATGGAAGTTCCGATGGACCCTTTACTGGATAGCTCTGAAAACTGGCAGGCTGGCTCACCATCGGATGTTCCGACATTATATTCATTTATATATATATTTCTAATGATATATAGTATATTTATGCAATTTATAGTGTATATTTGTAAAATATAGTGTTTTTTCTTAATTTATTTAGATTTTTAATTAAAATAAACCAACCCATATTAAACCGGCCGGCCCGGTTCGGTTCGATTGCTATGTGAACTGAACCTGGGCCGAGACCCAGGCCCAGTGGCCCGGTTCGCCCGGTTCGCACAGTAAACGAACCAAACGGGCCCGAACCGGGCAGGCCCGTTGGCCACCTCTGGTGCGAGACCTCAGGCTTTCACGGACTCAGTCGGATTCACATTCAGAGCAGCAATGGAAAAACAACATGTTTGTTCGCAATTCTTGGCTTAGTGCAACCATGCAATCAGACTCCCTGCTCCCTCCCTCCGATCCAAATCCGACGTACAAACCATGATCTGCGCTACTTTTACGTTCAACCGCCCTCCTCCCTGCTTTCTCGCGCGTCATTTTGCAGCAAACACTCCGAGACCTAGCTCCCTTCTCCCCAATATCCTCGTTCGTCTCACAACTAGGAAGTAGCCACCGATGCCAACGGAGAAGCCACAGAAATCCTCGATGTCGTCGCCCTAGAATCCCCCCGATCATCGTCATCCTCAGAAGCACTCGGCGTTGCCGCCATCGGAAGCCCTTGGTGTTAACGCCCTGGAAGCTCATCGCGTCGTCTTTCGAAGGCCCGGCGCTGCCCCCTAGAAGCCCATGGTGGCGGCTGCCCTCGGAAGCCCTTAGCGACACCACCATGGAAACCCCCAGGGCCGGCCCAAGGCATGTGCGGGCTATGCGACCGCACAGGGCCTCCAAACTAGTAAGGCCTCTAAATTGAACTCATATCCTTCAAATAGCATAATATAGTAAGTATATCTCTATAATTCTCTACCTTATATTTTAGAATGGAGGTAGTACTAAAAAAGTAGTGCATAATTTTAAATTTTCTCTCCTATAATACTGTACGTATTTTGAGGCCTACTTGCAACTTTGTTATATTTTCGTACCGGAGCCTCCAAATTGTAGGGCCGGCCCTGGAAACCCCCGAGCGCTACTCTAAAAAACCACTGGCATTGCCGCCCTGGAATTGACGCCAACGTTGACCTCAAAATCCCTTGCGTCGCCGCCATGGAAAGCCCTGGAGTCACCGCCATGGAAAGCCCTGGAGTCACCGCCATGGAAGTCTCCTAGCAGCTGTTTTTCTCTCTCTCTCGGGGTTAAAAGATGGCAGAGGACTGTAGTATTTGCTCATACTGCAATCGATCTGGGAGATGTTTCATGTATAAACCTCTTGTAATTTCAGTGATGCATTCTTGATTGATTGTATCATTTGTATGTATGAAAACAAATCCATGCGATTGTTTTGGAAAAATAGATTGTACATAATTGTGGATTTGTATATCTTTTATTTTCTTATGCCTAAAACTTATATCTTCTGAAATGCTTGTGCCTAAACATGGAGGAAATCAAATTCTAGTACTGTGAAAATATGCAACACCATGCTCCCTCCAGTACTATAAAAATCTACAAGTTTTGTAGCAGGTTATAATACAATTGCTAATTTGCCATTTCAACTCTGTTTGCAACTAGAATGTCACTGAACATTGTTCAGAAATTGGACAATGCTTCTAGTGCAAAGTAAGTTGGCAATGCATATGAACTTTCTTCATTGAAGTGCAAGTGACAATGCAGTTGACTACTAATAGAACATAAGCTTGGCTTAAACAGTTTCAGATGAGAGCATTCTCCTTGTACCATCCTCCTCGGAATCATGGTACAAGAACAAATTGTATATGCATTATAACAGGATTGATCCGAAAGGGCATGTATGAAAACAACATAAATGATCCTTAAGTACAGCTATGAAAAAAAAAAATCCCATCCAAGTTTCTTCACTTCATCCTCAAAAGCGCATCATGATAATTTTCCTTGGAGCACATTCACATATGTAATTCCCTCGCCAAGCATGGAGCACATTCACTTGTTTAATTCCATCACCGAGAACATAGAAATTACAGTATGGCACTATCAATTTCGTGAGAGCACATTCACATCTGTAATTCCATCGTTGCAGCTTGGCTGTTGAGACTTTTTCAGTAGCATTCAAGATAGCAAGACATGTTACAGCCTAGAGAAATTTTCTAAAATTTGTTACATTTATACATACAACCAACAAACGTGAGACCAAAGAAATTCTCAATGCCCTGTTTTTTCCAAGTTAATGCAATCTCCCTATTTTTTTCCTAGCTGATGCAATCTCCCCCTCCATAGTTTCTTTGCAAGAACTTCAAAGTTTTTTTCAATTTTGATCTAAAGGGAAAGCTTCCCTGCCGGGTTTTCCATGGCAGTGGCGCCCAGGGCTTCCTGGACGGGTGACAAGTTGGCGGCGACGGGGGATTTTGACGGTGACACGGGGGCCTTCATGGGTGGTAGCGTCAAGGGCTTCCATGGCTGCTTCATTGGCATCAGCGCATCCATGTCATTGGTGGATAGAATGGAGACAGAGAGACAAGAGTTAGGAAAAGGGAGCAGGGAGGTAACCAGCAGGGACTTGGCTGCAAAATGACGCATGAGGCAGTAGGGAGGCGGGCGGTTGAATGCAAAAGGGGTGCAAGTCGCAGTTCGTCGGTCGGAGATGGCGGGCGGTTGAATGCAAAAGGGGTGCAAGTCGCAGTTCGTCGGTCGGAGATGGATCGGAGGGAGCAGGGAGTCCGATTGCATGGTTGCACCAAGCAAAGGATTGCACAGGATATGGGAGGACTAAATAAAATTATCGTAAAAAAACTAAAAAAGGGATGACCATTCCGTGCGCTCATGACGAACGAGGTCATCTAGTGTTCGATGCGGGGGAATTTTAAATCCAGTTATATTTGTCTTATTTTTCTCCTCTTACTTGTCTGAAGACACTCCACAATATCAACCATTTTCTTCATTCTGATCACGTCCCCCTCCGTCGTAGTTCTCTGCAGCTGTTCATGGCCGCGCTTCAGTCGCCGTGTTTTTCACCGCCGTCCACATCCATGCTCCACCGTCGCCATCCTCGTCGTGTCCCCCACCGTCACCGTCCACGTCCACTTTTTGTGCTTTGTCATCATCCTCATCTGTGCCCTCCATCATGATTCTTCACCAAGCCCTCCACCGCTGTTGTCCATGTTCGCGCTTGAGCCGCTATATTCTTTTCCAACATTCACATATGTGCTCCAGCATAGTGATTTCTCGGCGTGTTCTCCATCTGCTTCGAGATCTATGCGTGTCCTGCCATGTTTGATCGTCGTTGTCCATATCCGCGCTCCTACCACCACATAGAGTCAGAATCATTGGGGCTGTGCTCCGAGAGCTATATGCCAGCACCAAGGTGTGGGGGTGGATCCGCAGGGAGAAGGAGCGGCCACCGCTAGTCAGCCGCCACATGGCTGGTGTGCTGCTACTGCTCAATATCTACCCCTTGAAATTGTTGTCAATATATACCCTTTGTACTTGCTGGTGAGAAATGTACCATCCACACAAAACATGGAACACAATATGTGAATACCTTAATGTATGGTCCCAAAGCAAATGAATTCCCGTTGTAGAATCCACTCGTTGGTGTCTGCACTAGACGTAGAGTACTCCTTAATACCGTAGTGCGTACCTGAATTCCTAGTACTTATGGTCTAATAGGGCATGGAGTTTCGCATATAATGCTTTGTCCGCCCTAAAACTTCGTCTCTAAAACCTTCTACTTTGCTCTCCAAGCAATCAGGAACTTGATCTTGTATTGAAATTGTTCCTCGATTGCTTGAATTATCGAGGGAGCCTTGAAACTAATGTTATCTACTCTTTGTGCATATATATATGACCACTTCTCTAAAGGGATGAAGTTAGGTTCCTGTCCGTTTTGTTGCGCCTGTTCCAAGTTCCAACTTATAGCTGTGCTCCCTTACAATAGAATAAATTCGATAATCCACCCACTTTCTATTTAAATGTATGAACTTTTCATGGGCAACTGGGAACCACACACTTCACATCATATACACCTTACCAGACTTCTCTACCCTGAATTCTTTACTTAGAGATCTTGCTCAATACTAACCGCGCGGCGGTGCTTCGACGAAGTAGGATAGGCGGCAACCATTTGAGGTGGAAGTAGGAGTGGGTGATCTTTGAGAGTGGTGGGGAGTGCTCTCGCGCAACAACTAGACCGAATCAACGAGAAGGAAAACGATGTCTTCGTTGACTCCGGTGAGGAAATCCCGGAGGCACTATACTAGGGCTTTGCGGTGATGGCTAGGAGCGAAAGGAGCATGGATGGTACTACTTCGAGAGGGGAGACGGAGGTCGAGGCAGCCTAGTAGCGGCAAAATCAGAGAGGGGGTTGTGCAGTCAGAGAGGTGGAGGTGGCCGGCTTTTATATGGGATGGAAGGCACCATGAGAGAATTGGGAGGACGATGAGGCGCCACGAAAATCATAGGACGGTGCAGTGGTGTTGCCGGCTAAAGAAAGAAAGTAAGAGGCGTAGTTGGAGCGTAGAAGGAAAGAAGGAAGGCAAAAAAAAGAAAAGAAAGAAGAAGCATGGGACCCGACTATAAGAGAAAGAGAGGGAGGGAGGAAGTGGGCTGCAACTCAAGAGGTAAGTTGAGCCGGTCGAAGGCCCAATCTGGTGGAGTGGAAAAGAAGAAAGAAAGAGAAGGAAAGTAATTAATGTAAATTTTGAATTTTCAAAATTGTTTCCTATTCTGGTTGATATGCAATTATCGCTAAATAATTTCCAACATAAGGCCAATTTGATCTTATCTCTAAAATATTTCAAAAAAATTAATATTTCCTTGCTTTTCATGAAAAGGGAAATTAAATAGCTCTTGAACTTAAGGGAAGGTATTATGAATATTAAATAGTCCTTGAACTTTAGGGAAGGTATTATGAATAAAATACTTTATTGAAAATAAATATTTAATCACAATCTGAAAATTCAAAATCAAGAATATTTGAATTACTTGAAAATATCCCCAAAAGAAAATACTTTGATTTGCATAAAACTTAATGTTTCCCTA
This sequence comes from Raddia distichophylla, assembly GCA_005191435.1. Taxonomy (NCBI): domain Eukaryota; kingdom Viridiplantae; phylum Streptophyta; class Magnoliopsida; order Poales; family Poaceae; genus Raddia; species Raddia distichophylla. Next base: position 1,110,683 of record SPJY01014556.1, read on the forward strand.
GTTTGTAATTTCGTTTTTCTATCAATCAAATCAAATTAGTTTTCCCCAAAATTATAAAATTTAAATATTATTTTAAAATAATGCTTTAAACAATGTAGCATTTGTGAAAATCAAAATAGACATATTTCCATAAGGAAAATACTAAAAAAAAATCCTCTAGCATTATTTTCAAATAAAGCCTTTTGCTTATTTTATTTATGATTTGAAACCTTTGAAATCCTAAAATTCATTTTCTTTAGGAAATATCACTTCAATTAAAGTTTTAAACTTTGTTAGAAATTTTATTTCGCAAAAAATTCTTCACAAGTTAAATTTTTTTGATGTTATTCGGGTACATGGATCCTTTGCATGGTAATCCAATGAAGGGTGACTATTTTTATGGGCGGAGAAATCTTTAAAGTTATATGAGTTCCACTCAGCAGACACATGGCAATCTCTGAAAAATCTTTAAAGTTATATGAGTTCCACTCAGCAGGCACATGGCAATCTCTGAAACTTCATTCATCGTTTCACATGTCTTCCTCGAGTAGGGATGGTTGAAAAACCCATGGGTTTGGGTTCCCATTGGTATGGGTCGCAACCTATACCATAGGGTTTTCGAGTTTGGGTATCCCCCGCCACGCTGACGGGACACCGACGCCATTGACTCACCGGTCACCGCCAGCCGCCGTGTGACTGTGTGCTTCTCTCTCCCTCCCTCGGTTTCTCTCAGTCTCCCCTCCCTCGGCTCTTTGCCCTCCCCCTCACTCGGCTGCCGCCGAACCGGCCCCCTACCCTGCCGCTGCATCGGGCGAGGCTGCCACCGAGCCACCCCCTATCGCTCCCCTTTCCCGCTCTCTCGGTCTCTCGCCCTCCCTCGGGTCACCGCCCCGCAATCCGCCTGACCCCTGCGCCCCTTCCCCCCTCCAGGTATGGGTACCCATCAGGTATCGGGTACCCATCGAGTTTAGGTATGGGTGCGGGTTTGCACCCGTGGGTGTTTTCGGGTTCGGGTATGGGCGGTAGTTTCAGGTTTCGGGTTCAGGTACGATAGAGGTGTACCCTGAGGTACACGCCCGATTTGCATCCCTGTCCTCGAGGACTTGCCCGTACTCCGCATCCTCTGCCTCCATTTGTTGTATTATTTCATAATTTTATATATTGCCCTTCATCATTCGCATTGGCAACCTCATCTGTTCTTGCCTGCTCGTTCCCCCCTCTACGTCTTCACCTACCTTTTCCTCGATCACATTCATGTTCCCCCTTTGCCGCCTCCGCCCCTTCAACACCAGTGCTCTCCCATGGTTCTTCAGCCCCCTCACTTAACCCAACATGTCGTTTGAATTTAAACTATGCAAACAACACTAAAGGAAGATGGCGCTCACTCGCAATCTCCATAGGGCCTCCAGTTGGAGGTACACAAGATCGACATCAATTCCCCATAAAATTCTTTCCTAGCACTACTCACCACAGTATTAACCTTCATCATATGTTCTTGCGGGTTTAGTTAAAACATGGGCAATAACTAATTTTGCAACCTACGGAACGACCTCTCTCTTAGGCCTAGATTTTGAGCTTAACTGATTAAAACATAGAAAGATCTACCCTACTTGGATCGTGTATAATCTCTCAGTCCTCATAATGAATTTGAAAATATAAATTGCCTGATATTTTCCTCGACAAAAAGAAGATCAAGTACGAATTGCTTCAAAACAAATCTCATTTTTCCCATGTCGACGCTAACCATCTACCGATCAAAATTACAATACGTAATACATTGCAATTAATAATACAAATCTGCTACACGTCATATCTACCAGGGGCGGAGCCAAGATCGAGGTATAGGGGGTCAAGCAGACCACCCAAAATATCTGTGCATTATGTATATACTTTGCAAAGCATATGTTAAAAAAACATTATACATCCTAGTACCTCTGATCACATTTTGAAAGTTTGAGATGCATGCTAGTCAAAGTTTTTATACTTGAGTTATGAATGCTTGGCTATATGAAGCGTAAGTTTTAAAAGTACTTCAATAATATTATAATTTTAATGGTTTCATAAATAAACTATAATGATAATTAGTGGTTAAAGTTGTGTTTTAGAAATTGTGCAAAGTCAACAAAATCAAACATTTGGGATCGGAATAAGTAATATATATTTTTATCATTTAAAATAAAATCAAGAAATAAGATATATGCATCTCTAGTACACAGGCTGGGGTGGCGGAAGCCCCGTTTCCGCCGTGCCCCCTGGCTAAAACGAGCTCATTTTCGTAAATCCCCGTGCATACGATATACTTTTGCAATTTCCATTTAAACATGTATTATTTAATCAATTTTTCCGCAATTGATAATACAAATCTGCTACCCGTTATATCTACCAGGGGCGGAGCCAAGACTGAGGTATAGGGGGGTCAAGCAGACCACCCAAAATATCTGTGCTATATGTATATACTTTGCAAATCATACGTTAAAAAAGCATTATACATACTAGTACCTCTAATGACATTTTGAAAGTTTGAGATGCATGCTAGTCAAAGTTTTTATACTTGAGTTATGAGTGCTTGGCTATATGAACCGTATGCACATAATTGTTTTAAAAAGTACTTCAATAATATTATAATTTTAATGGTTTCATAAATAAACTATAATGATAATTAGTGATTAAAGTTGTGTTTTAGAAATTGTGCAAAGTCAACAAGGTCAAACATTTGGGATCGAAAGAAGTAATATATATTTTTATCATTTAAAATAAAATCAAGAAATAAGATATATGCATCTTTAGTAATTTGAATTTTACACATTATCGAGAGATCGTATATAACCCAAAGTTTATTTGAATTGACTTCTCTATTTGTCCATTTTAAATATAGCTTACTCTATCGCGTTGAAAAACTTCTATTTTATTTGAGAACAATATACTTGTATATATCACAATCGAAGAGTTTGATAAAATGAATAATAATTAGATAATGAAAATAAGGTTTGGGCCGTTGCCAATTAGATCTTAAATTATAATTACTACGTCGCATTTGTAAACTAAATACGTATGGCTAGTAGAAGGTTTTACTTTTCGTTGGCAACTCGCACCTATTCAACATCTAGAAAGATTACCGCTTTGCGAGAGTGAAACCTACTATCCTTTTAAACTATCATGTAACCTAACGTGCTTACGGCTTAACACACTCTAATTGTACGCACTACCTCCATCTAAACTAAGTTACATTATACTACCTATCGTTACTTCGTATGGCTAACCTACTATTATTTCAGCTCTCGAAAGTGCCGCTTCTTGAAAGAGCGTGAGACTACGACGGTTGATTGCTCACGGGTGCTCGCTTCGGCTGAAGTCAACCGATGTAGTCAATCGTTACGGCAGTACCTCTTCTCGAAGCTGATTTGCTTCATTATGATATTTTTAAGAGCTTTTTTAGGTGCCTTAGTTATAATATCAGATAGCCAAATCATTTTTTCTTCACAATTAAAATTTATCCACTTTGAACATGATTAGTCTAGAACTTTTGTGTATATTGTTTCTTCCTAAGTACTGTACACGTCCCTCCATATTTATAAGGGGAAGTTTTAAATTTGAGTGATGGATTGAGATGTTGCCTAGAGGGAGGGTGAATATGCATTATAAAATTTCAACCCAAATTTACATGGAAGCTTCTAACCCCGGACAATCCGGTCCCGCACATCGGATAGTCCGATGGTTACTGGAGTATCCAATGAAAATCACCAAACAATCTGACCTATCAACAGAGTTAGGGCCGAATCATGAGCTAAGCTCATGAACTCGATGTGCCACCAAAACCAAAAGTCAATCCACAACATGGAGAGATGCAATAGCACTCAAAGGTGCTACTCAACCAAACAAGAGCTCAAATCAAAAGCAAAATAAGCTAAAAGGGGAAATAGAGAGGAAGCCAAACGTGAAGACGAGACACATCAATATGTTTTCCAAAGTTCAAGTCCTTGAGGGGATCCTATGTTCCTGTTGAGGCAGCCCGGTCACACTTGAATCGAGGTCTCTTTTAACCCTTTACCTCACCGAGGTCAAACCAAGACCCCTCGGCTTCACTGCTTCATTCCTTCCCTTCCGGAGGCAGATTCAGTCTATACAAACTTCCCACTAGACATCACACAAAACATCAGTGGCTCGTTAGGTGACACCTATCCATCTAAAAGTCCTCAACTTCCAAGAGTAACAAATCCGGCAAAGAACAAGCCTAAGGATGAATCGAGTTATCGAATGGTAAAGCTACCTCATGGAACACTCGATCTCACCTTTCAACCCTACCCAAAGCTTAAGCCAGACGATTTGGGATGGGGAGAAGAGTAAAAGCTCAAGAGGATGCTACAAGAGTGTATTGATGAGAGTGAAGTGCTTAACCCTAGCCGGTTGGTGGGAGGGGAATAGATATGTTGGTTGCCCAAGCAAGCCGTTGGGGTGATTTCTCTGTCCACATTGGACAGTTCGATGTAAAATACCGGACAATTCGGTGCAAAAATGAACCGTAAAGAGAGAACTTGAAACCTAAAAAATTGGATGTTCTGATTTGGAAGGTATCAAATACTCTGGTCCAAGCCACTGGATACTCCAGTGTCAATGAAGTAAATAAGTGGAACAACATAGAGCACTAATCTCGAATTTTCGGACATTCTGACCTCACAGGTATCGGATACTTTGATATTTTGGCCAGATACTTTGATGATTTTCAAGAAAATCAAACAGAGAGATCAAAATCTCTAAAAATTGGACAATCCGGTGTCATGGTGTGCCACCTACCGGATACTTCGATACTTGGCACAGGATAGTCCGTCTCCTGTCAATGCAAAACCCTGTGTTTTGAGGATGTGATGGCATTAGTGTCTCTCTCATAAACTATACTTTATCCAATATAGCACTTGTGATATCTAGAAGTTTTTTTTTGTCACATCCATCTTAATAGTACGACTATCCTCAATTAGGCTCAAATTAAAAACTATAAAAGGATAAGTCTAGGTTTGTATAACCGAGCTTCTTTTTCTTTCTTCTTTTGAGGGGTTCACAATGCTCTTTTATGTGTTGCAATGGCAATTAAACATGCTCATAAGCTCATTTAAACCATTAGTCCACTAATAGTTGCGTCATTAATCACCAAAATCATTTAGGAGCCTAGGTGCATTTTCATGGAGTAACCAAAAATACCTATTCAAATCTATAGAAATGGGGTTACACCGTCTTGCGGTGTCCCCAACCCAGCTACAAGTAAATTTTCGTGCTTTTTTTTTAAAAAAGCTGTAGTGTAGTCTCGATGAACACATATTGGTCGAGACTAATGACTGTGATTTATGTTAATTTTGTTGATAATTAGGAAAAATTGTTAAATAAAATTTATAAACTTCCAATTAAGTCAAATTTTGAGATATGTGTAACATGAAAATTATTAAAAGATAAATGAGAAATGATGTAGTGAAATCTGGGCGAATTTCGACTCTTATTAACCTCTCGATGTTTTGATTATATATGTTAATATACTATCCATATAATATAAATATTACCTCGCTAGTTTAAACAAACTGAAATTGATCTATGTTTAGATTGATACACTACTAGAGAACAGGCCTTCTATCCCGGCACATCAGTCTCGGTTAAATACAAACTAGGACTGAGATTAACATCAGTCCCGGTTCAAGAAGAGCAAGGTCGTGGGGCACCTTTCAGGCCCAGTTGGTACCACCAACCGGGACCGATAGATAGCCTCGTGCGACAGATGGTAGAAGGGGTGTATCAGTCTCGGATGGTGTTACAGACGGGACTGATATTGGGTTGATGCGCATTTCTCCAGTCATCACAAAAGGCTCGATTGGTGTTACCAACCGGGACTGATATTGGGCTCCGCGTCCACGAGAAGAGCTAGCCACGCTAGCTGAGAGATGGAGTCACCACGCGGCGCTGAGGAAGGAGCGGAGACTAGAGCCATTCGTGGCCGCCCTGAGCAAGGAGCTGCTGAGGAGTGTGGACTGGGAGTGCAGAGCCAAGTCTCTTTTCTCCGCGCTGAGGGAGTTCGGCTGAAAGGGGATCGGAGCCGCACTCCTGTCGCCGCGTCGGCCGCATCATCAACACCTCCCTGGATGATTAGCTGAGGGAGGAGACGGTAGCCGTTCTCGTCGTCGCCGCACGCGGGCTGCTTCGTCAGTGCCTCCTCGGACGCCGCGCTGCTGAGGTATATATATTTATCCACCGGCTTCACATCGTCCTTCTGGTCCCATGTACCCCCACCCCACTGCCGGCGCCGCACGCCACCGTTGGCGCAAACCGCGAATGCCGACCTTTGTTTGTGTTTCTAGATAATGTAAATTTTCGTCCAGAAGATTTAGGTATTAAAAGATCAATATTGAATTATGTTTGTATGTGTACTATTAAATCATGCTTGTTTGTATGGTATCAATTTGTGTATTTGATGTACATGGACCGATGTTCCTTGCAGTTTGTGGAAGGTTTAAAAACTTTCATTCGTCATGTCGATGCCAATATTACCTTAGACTATATATGTTGCCCATGTATTAAGTCTCTACGTGTTCATCTCCTTCTTGAGTTAGTCCAAGTGTTCATGCGTGTGGGTACACATGGTGAGCTGAGAGATTGTTTGTGTTTCGTGAGGGGAGGTCATGTGTGAATTCTCTTCGAGAGGGAGAGCCTGGGCCAACAGTGGTACCAGAGCCTGGTGAAGGCGATGGTGCGCTGGTCGCGGTGCTACGCCGAGGTGCAGCGACACTAGCGACGCGGTGCGTGAAGGCCATGAACAATGGCAGGAGGCCATGTTCGTGGAGATGGTGGTGTGTCCACTATGAAGAAGAGGATGTGTTACCGGCAACGACAACGGAGCTGTGGTGAATTCGTCATCAAGGAGGAGGGCTAGAATCAGAAGAAGGCGTAGGCTCGAGTCCGTCGTAATCTCGAGTGGAATGCGTCTTAAAGTGTTGTTCTAGTATCCTCGTGAAGATGAAGGAGAGGAGGGAACAGAATAACGACATTCAACTCGAGTCCTTGGTAATCTCGATTCCGTGGATGTCAAGAGTTGTTCCATGGATCCTTCATGGGAGAAAGGATGCTGCAGCAAGAAGTTGTGGGTGATATGTCGGTTAGTTAAAGTCATGTCAATATTAGGGGGGAATTGTTAGCACTAATCTTGACATAGAGAGTGTACGTGTCATGTGCGTGTCTGCATGTATCACGTCAGGAGTAACGAGTCTTGTGGCTGCATGGTGAGCTAGCGAGCTGTTGAGTTGCCCGAGTACTCAGGAGTGCGATACGTGGAGGTGTGTGGCCAGAGTGTAGGCCGAGTCCTCAGGAGCGCACGGAGGCAAGTAGTGGCCGGAGTATACGCGTAGTTAGCTGCATCTGTTAGCCAAAGAAAGTGCTAATGCGTGTACGAGTCGTGCAGATTGTGATGTTTAGTGGCAGCCCATGTGAGTATGTGTTTCCTATTTAAAGGCTTGTACAGTTCATGGTTTATCAAGAAGTAATGAGAAAAGGCGCATGTTGTTAGTGCCAAAAGTCTCTATGTGTTCATCTCCTTCTTGAGTTAGTCCAAGTGTTCATGCGTGTGAGTACACATACACGGTGAGCTGAGAGAGTGTTTGTGTTTCGTGAGGGGAGGTCATGTGTGAATTCTCTTCAGGAGGGAGAGCCTGGGCCAACACACAGTTCTTTTGAACATATACAGAGGGAGTTTAGCGACGATGATGTAGACCAGATGTTGCTTGATGAAGAGAGAGAATACGTCGATGAAAGGCATTACGAAAAGTTTCAACGCTTATGGGAGGGCTGTGAAACACTGTTGTATCCAAACTATGGATAGGGGCACAAAAAGTTATGTACCACACTAGAACTAATGCAATGGAAGGCGGCAAATGGATTGTCTGATAAGGGATTCAACGAGTTGTTAGGCCTCATAAAGAAGTTACTTTCAAAGGGTAACACGTTGCCTGAAACTACGTACGAAGCCAAGCAAACTCTTTATCATTTGGGCTTGGAGTTACATAAGATACATGCATGCCGTAACGATTGTATCCTCTATCGCAATGAGTGTAAGAATTTAAAAGCCTGTCCGGTGTGCAAAACTTCGTGGTATAAGACCAAGCGTGATGATGCAGGTGAGGTAGAGGGAGAACGTAAGATAAAGAGACCCCACTAAGGTGGTGTGGTACTTTCCTATAATCCTTCGGTTGAAGCATTTGTTTGCGAACAAAGAGCAAGCGAAGATGATGTGTTGGCACAAAGATGATCGTAAGGTTGATGGAAAGCTAAAACACCCAGCAGATGGCTCGCGGTGGTGAAAACTTGGTAGGAAATACCTAGAGTTCTCAAGTGATGCGAGGAACATACGGCTTGCGTTGAGTACGGATGGGATAAATCCGTAGGGCGAGTTGAGCAGTAATCATAGTACTTGGCCAGTGACTATGTATCTACAACCTTCCTCCTTGGCTGTGTCAGAAGCGGAAGTATATTATGATGCCATTGATCATCCAATGCCCCAAGCAACCCGGGAACGACATTGACGTATACATAAAACCGTTGGTCGAAGATCTACTAACGTTGTGAAACGATGTTGTACGTGTATGGGATGAGTACAAAAGAGAGAACTTCACCCTACGTGCATTGCTATTCATAACAATCAATGACTGGCCAGCACTTGGTAACCTATCGGGCCTATCTGTCAAGGGATATAAAGCCTGCATCGAGTGTTTGGATGATACGGAAGACAAGTACCTGACAAATTCTCGGAAGGTTGTATACATGGGCCACCGTAGGTTCCTCAACCTGAAGCACCTGTTACGTAGTAACCTAAGGATGTAGTTCTCTCCAATTAATTACTACTCTGATGAGTCAGATTGGATCTAATGAGAATTTAAATGATCCATTGATCCTACAATATTCTTATTTATTCATAAGCATCTAAAGGCTGTAGAATTGAGCCCTTTTCAGTTGTTCTAGGGAAACTTAGCATGGGAGCTTCAACAGTATGTTGTGCCTTTTGCTCTGAACAACTGTTGAAATCATGGTTAAAGTCAAATTCTTCATTTCACCTGTGGATCAATTCCGATTTGTTATTCAAACCTTTATATGGGACGGAAGAGAAACGGAAGAATCCTAAGCACCGTAGTGGGGCAGATTTATTTTTTATGGTAAAGGATCTGGAAGTTGTATTTAGAAAGGGTCCTGGTAGCAAACCTGTCCCATCACTCCCGACTGAAGAAGCTAAGAAGAAGGCTAGTTGGATGAAGCAATCAATTTTTTAAGATTTGCCTTACTGGAAAGACTTAGAGGTTCGTCACTCATTGGACTTTATGCATATAACAAAGAATGTCTGTGTGAACTTGATAGGATTCCTAGGTATGTACAGCAAATCAAAAGATACTTTTCAAACACGGAAGAACCTACAACTATTAGGACTCAAGCAGGAATTACATCCGCAAGAAAGAGACAAAGAGCATTGCCTCCATCCCACGAGCTACACTTCAAGCAAAGAAGAGAAAAAACATGATTAAGTTGTTAAACAGTGTTAAGGTGTCCCTTCCGGATACTCGTCGAACATAAGAAGACTTATAAACACAAAAGAGAATAAAATCGTAAACGTAAAATCGCATGATTGTTACATGTTGATGACCCAGTTGTTGCCAGTGATGTTGAGAGGTGTTCTGCCTGGCATGGTACGAGGGACAATCGTCAATGTATGCTCGTTCTTCAACGCGATATCATAAAAAGTCATAGGTCTAGATAAGTTATCTAATCTGCAGGATGATATTGTCACTGCTTTGGTCAACTTTGAGATGATCTTCCCTCTGTCCTTCTTTGATATGATGGTCCATCTAATGGTTCACATGGTGAAACAGTTAGAAATTCTCGAACCCGTGTTCTTGTACAACATGTTCCCTTTCGAGAGGTACATGGGTGTTTTAAAAAAATATGTTCGTAACCGGTCTCGCCCAGAAAGATGCATTGCCTAGGGTGTTGGCACAGAAGAGGTGATTGAGTTTTGCATCAACGACATTAATGATTTGAATCCTATTGGCATGTCTGTATCACGCTATGAGGGGAGACTACAGGGAAAGACACTCTAGGAAGGAAAGAATCCTCATGCAAAGATATACTGTCATTTAGACAAGCCCATTTCACAGTATTGAAACAAGTAACTTTGCTGGCTCCGTATATCAATGATCACGAGATGATTCTACAAGACAAATACCTAGGGAGGTCAAAAAAGTGGATCGCAAACAAGCAAGTAGAGAGTTTCGACGGTTGGCTACAAAAGCAACTGTTGAGCAAGGAGGGAGTCCACGAACAATTACAACTCTTAGCTCGGGGACCATCAATGACAATCGTATCATTGCAAGGGTATGAGATATATGGATACACATTTTACACTGCATCCTAGGATGGCAAGAGCACGAACCAAAATAGCGGTTTTCGAATTGATGCATTGGACAATAATGAAAACATGGACACCTATTATGGTTTTATAGAGGAAATATGTGAGCTCGAGTACGGACATCTGAAAGTCCCTCTATTTCGGTGCCAATGGGTCAAACTAACAGCTGTACAAATCGACGAGTACGAGATGACAACCGTGGACCTTAAGCAAGTGGTTTATAGGGACGAACTGTTTGTGCTCACTAATGATGTCACACAAATTTTCTATGTGATTGACATGGATAGCAAACAGAAAATGCAAAAGGGACGGGGTAGCAAAAGGCAGAAGGACAATACTTGTAGTAGTGATAAGCCAAGGTAACATATTGTTATTCCTAGTAAAAGAAGGATTGTCGGAGTTGAGGACGTAACAGATAAAGAAGAGTACAATCAGTTCAACAAGCTGCCACCTATCTCGGTGGATATAGACATTACTATCCTCAATGCTGATGACGAAGTCCCCTACGTACGCCATGACTACAACGAAGGATCACTTATAAAAAATAAAGTAGTTGCATATATGTTGGAATTCGTACTATTTACTGCATTTTGTACTTTTTACTCTAATTTACTGGATTTTATACTATTTACTAGAATGTTAAAATATTTAACAATTGCTTACTCTAATTTACTGGATTTCATACTATCCCGTAAAAAATATCAAATATTACAAAATATTACACCGACTAGTCTATAAAAAAACAAATTTTGGCCTAACCGATCTGAACCAAACAAAACCGCCAACCACAATACTTGATGTGCGGTCTAGCCCCACACGTCAGTTCTTGTCATCAATCTCAGTTTTTGTTTTCAACCGAGAATGAAAGGATTCGCTGCCCCACATGTCAGTTCTAGTAATCAACCTCGGTTTGTGTTTTGAACCGGGACTGAAAGGATTCGCTGCCCCCACACGTCAATTCTTTCCCCTTCCTCCGAATCGACCAAGCTTAGCGGAGTCTCGCTCCTTTCGCTGCTGGATCACACTGCCCGATATCGAAGGTAATTCATCTTTGTGTATAATTTGTCTCTTGCAAAGGATTTAATTACCATATTGCAATTAATGTAGTATTGAAAAAACACGCCGACTGTTCGCTTCCCTGATGCGCTTCGGGGAGTCGAGCCGTCAGCGCGCGCGCACCAGCGCAACATTTTCGACCCACACCAGAGAAAAGGAATGCCAAAGATCAGTCAGGCCCCCTATAAATGGAATCCACATCATACACAAAGAGGCATCCTTGTAGCCCTGATTACCGCCGGCAGGCCGCCATGTCTTGTAGCTGTGATTCGTTGCCGCCAGAGTCGCCAACACCGAAGCGATGGAGGCTCTATGAGTTTTCCCACTCCACTCAGAGGGTACCAGCTGAGAAGAGGAAGAGGCGCCATGGTGGTCCGACAACGACGATGTCTCCGACGATCCGGAGGGCGCTGAGGACTCCGTCCCCGAACTCGACGGTGAAGACGAAGCGGACGAAAATGGCGCGTCGTCGACAGACCCTGGCAGCGGGGATGAGGGTGACAGCGAGGGAGGGGACGATGACGATGATGACGATGAGGATAGCAGTGATGACGGCCAGGGCGGTGCCGAATACACATTTTTTAGTAGTTTTAAATTTTCTTAATTTCATGCCAATTTTCTTTTTTTAGTCGAAACATGTACCATACTATTTATGAAAAATTTACTAGAATTTTATTGGTATTTATATTATTAAACAAAATTTACTCGATTTTGTACAATGTTTTACAATTTGACGATGATAGTTGACCCACGGTTTGGTTTGGATTAGTTTGGTTGATCCAAAAGTTGAGTCTTTAAAAAGAGGCCGGAAAGGCAAAATCTATTTAAAACATTTTCGAGATCTTTGTAAAAATTCTACATATCCCCAAAAAATTTACAAAACATTATTCTGAATAGTCAATACAATAGTGACAAATTTTGATTCAACCAAACAAAATCGAAACAAACCGTGAACCAAATTTATTATAGGAATTTACTGTCCATAAAACCATTACGCGCCCTAATATGTCGACAAACGATATGCATCCAACTGACTAGCAGTGCGCGGCAATAGCGCGGGCTCACCGTGCGTCCACGGTTTGAGCCCCGCTTCTGCCCCCTGCAAGACTCAATTTTTTTGAAAAAACACAACCATCACTCCCGGTTTAAACTTTGAATCAGGATTAAGGCCTCTTCAGCCGAGAATAGTAATGTCTGTGAGGAATTGCTCTGACAGCCCTCAAAAGAATCACTGGCTACCTGGAGCTTCAATCTCCTCCACCCTACCAGGAGGCTGTAATCTCCTTAGAGAAAACGGATCTGGCAATCGCTCGTGCCGGTGGTGATGGGGCGCCATCTCTGACGACTAGCAATTGCAATCAGGCATCCTTCGTTGCCTCTAGTGGCCGCGAGGTGAGAGGTTCTCCGCCATCGGCGTCGTTGACGCGGCAGTCGGTCGCCACCATCACAAGTAGTTGGTCGCCACGTCCCCGTCGGTTCTTCCACGGTTACCCCTCCTCCTTCTTCGCTGCGTCCACCATTGTTGCTCAGATCTGCCTCGGGGAGATTCCAAGCCCTAATTGTAAGGTAATCTCGCCCATATATACTTGCCCATACATTGAGAGTATTTCAGTTTGGAATGGTTAAAATGTTGGGTGTTCCACTGCTTTCATTCATATGAACCAAGTTAGGAAAGGAGGCAAATGGGATTAGCATAATTGTGATGGTTACTAGTTGTGTTGGCATTACAGTCATGGGTGTGGTGATTAGCATGTGGGTTTAGTGTTTATGCTAGCTTCCACATCATGGTAGATTTTAAGATTAGTTAACAAATGGAGGATAAAGTGTAATCTCAGCATTTGTTTGCAAAAACACATCATTGTTAGCTGGGGTTCAGATTTTGTATTAGGTGATTTCTGTAGGACATTCACTTCATCGAAGGATCCCTTCTGTGGGTCTTCTTAAAAATTGTTGTTTTGTTTCCCTAGTCACTTTGATTATTTCAGCAAGCTAGTATGTTTATTGATAGTAATTGTGCATGCCACCGTTATGTTTATTGCAGCGCGAATTAGACATGGCAGATGATGGGAGCAGCACATATCATCGTTGGACAAACCAACAGGTCCTCGAATTCCTAACGGCTTGTGCTAAAGTAGTCGCACCTGGTCATCGGCCATGCAAATCCATGGACAAGAACGGATGGAAGTACGTTGCGGAAAAACTGGAAGACCGTTGCGGCATCATGCTCGATGAAGGCCAAATGATCAACAAATGGGGAAACATGAAGAAAGATTGGCAGCTTTGGAAGAAGACCAAACAGAAGACTAGGATTACGATTTCCGACACCGGTGCCATCATTACCTCTAACGAGTGGTGGGCATCGCAAGTTGCTGTAAGCCTCTAAACCATAAATCTCCACCATTTTGTTACTAGTTGTTTGACAACATTCTTTATTGATGTGATTTAGAGATTCCCAAAGCTTAAGAAGTGGAGATACACTGGGTTGCCACATGAGGAGCTAATGGATTAAATGTTCGCTCCGCATACTCCAATGTACCTACATGGCAGCATGGGTAGTGCACCTGTGCAGTACCTACCAAGTGACAGCGATGGCAACGACAATACCCCGATCAAACTGACCCGCAACAAGCGATGGAACGATGCTGAACCATCAAGTGTAAACAAGAAGAAGTCGAAGACAACTATCACGGATGCTTAGGAGTTGTGGTCCTCTTATTTCGACATGCGTAAGAAGTATTATGAGCGGTTCGCTCCACCCAATCCTGATGGGGACAATAGGATTGAGTACAGCTCTTTGATAACTGAGCTGAAGGAGCAGGGCGTCCCAACGAATAGTGAGTTTTTCCACCAAGCGACCTAAGTCCTCATGAACCCGCTGCGTCGTGCTGCATATGTGCTAATCCCAACCCTTGAGGAGAAGGCAGCGTCCGTTCAGCATGCGTTTCATGTTGATTTTTCAAAGTATTATGTTTTCCATTTGTGATGTGGTTTTCCATATGTGATGTGGTAATGCATTTGTGTCGGCCAGAAATAGTTTTCCATCATTTGTGTGATGTTGTACAGTTAACTTTTTGAAACCGATTGTAGCTTTTGCTCAGAATTCATTTGTGTGATGTTGTACCATTCATTATTTCTGAATTGATGATTTGAATGTTGTACCATTATGTGTGTCATGATGGTTTGCTGCAATTCAGAAGATTTGTGTGCGTCTCCATATTGTTATGTTGAATTCATTCCAGAAATTTGGCATATGGCTGGAGGTTGCTTCTGAATCATTCTGCAATAAACTTAACCTCAGACACTAATGCTCTTGTGATCCACTAGCACATGAATTCCTTGGCAGATAAAGCAAAATGGTGAAAGTTCAACCTCGTTGCTAGATAAGTAGTGGCCCTAACATGGTTGTCAATTTCGGACTTTTTCTTATTAGAAATTCTCTATCCATAAAAAGATTGAGCGCCCATATATATCGACAAGAGATTTGCGTCAAACTGGTTAGCAACGTGCAGCAATAGCGCGGGCTCATTGTGTGTCCACGGTTCGAGCCCCGCTTCTGCCCTCTGATGACCCAATTTTTTGAAAAAAAAAACATGACCATCACTTCCGGTTTAATTGACCAACCGAGATTGAAGACCTCCCGATGCAAAGAAGAGTTCTATGGGCCCGCACGTCTGTACAACGTTAATCCCGGATAGTGGTTGAAACCGGGATTGATGGTGATAGAAATCTTGATTGACAACCAGGATTGAAGGCCTCCCTACGCAAAGAAAAGTTCTCTTGGCCCGCATGTCTGTACAATGTTAATCCCGGTTGGTGGTTGAAACCGGGATTGATGGTGATACCAATTCCGGTCATTATATCTAGCTGGGAGTGATATTCTAAATCGCACGAAAACCCTGAACATGGCCGCAGCTTCTTTTTACTCAGGACATTACAATATTTGGTGCCTTGCTAGTGATAATATGCCAGTGGATAATCAGCTTGAAATCAAAACCATCACACTACATTAGTGCATATTACATTGCCTTAGCATCAGGAAAATAATAGCTAAAGAGAATCATGCTGAAGAAGAGTTTATTCAATCCACAATAAGCATAGTGCATCCACATTCTCTATATTTTAGGTCTTTACAACAGATCCAACAAAGTTAGTTCTTCATACATAGCAATGCTACAAAACAGATTGATCAAATTTCCACAATTAGGTCTTACAACAGAGCCATCGGAATAACAACTACATACATAGCTGGCAATACTAAAAATAATTTTAATTCAAAAGCCTGTTGCAGCAGTCCACATTCCTGCAGCATTTAAGTCTTGGTATGCGCCTATCCCAGCATGGTCATCTAGAATAGGCTCGTACTCAAAGTTTATCAGTTGTTCATTCAGCAAGTTGTACCCACCATCATGGAGATGTTGTGATACATGAGTTGGGTTCCTGTTCTAAAATGAAATTGTGTAGTGCCATCGCTGCCACAACCAGTTGATATTGATTATTAAGGTAAAAATTTGGAATGGACCTTAGCATGCGCCATTTGTTCTTGAGCATTCCGAAAGCACGCTCAACAACACTTCTCAACTAACGATGACGGAAATTGAATAGCTCTTCTATGTTATATGGTTGTGGCCCGTCATAAAAAGTTTGCATGTGACACCTGCAATGCCGATGGGGAGCTAAGAAATATGGTTCATTTGCATATGCAGAGTCCATAAGATAGTACTTCCCTAAAAATGCAAAAAAATGTAGTTACGTACACTACTGCCAACAATGCATAATGCAAGATGTTTGGAAAGGTGATTGTACCAAGTGGTGGAGTTGGGAAACCATTTCCATACTCGGCTAGGGTTTCCCGCAAGGCCATTGCATCGTGAGTGCTACCCGTTTTGGCTAAAGCAAATACAAACCTGCAATCGAAGTCGACAATCACAATAAAGTTCATCGTAGGATGCATGTGCCTACCAATGAATGGAAGATTAGATCTTGGATCCATTTGTATCTCGATGTGGGTCCTATCCAATGCACCAACACAATGATCAAACCATGGATGAACATGAGGCATTAAGAGAATTTGGTGCGGCTCAATGAAATTTGGATCCCTTGGTTTGATGATATCGACGCCTAAGTAATATATTTTTCGTAGAATATATCTAAACCAAATACTAACTGTTGAAGCGGCTAATCCCATCCTATTCTCGCCTTGGGAATTTGATAGACCCCCACCCAACATCCAAAGAAATATAGCCAAATCCTACATAGAGCTAACCTTTCTCTCTTCCTTTACACCGTAATTAGCTTTCAATGTTTCATGCAGCGTCTGGAAGCACTCAGGGGTCATTCTATACATGTTTCTACATTGTCTTTGGTCTGTTATCGTATCAAGAACCCACATATGACCGGTGTATTGAACCTGCCTTGGAGGTGCTCGAGTTGGACCATTGTTCGTTGATAAAGCGAGGTAAATTGTTAGAGCAACAAGAGGGAAATCGTCATCCTCATCATTGTCATCAACGTACCGTACCGGAGCCCCAACCATCTGCATAATTATTTGTAAATCTTACTACCTCCGTTCTAAAATGTAAGGCATATAATTTTTTATTCGGCCAAGCAAAGGACTGGCATGGCAGGGCAATGGCATGGCAAGCAAAGAAGGCATGGCAGGGTAATATATTGTACAATTTGCTGGACAGGAGGATCTCCAGTGGAAGGCTTCTGTCGTCGACGTCCAGGCCCCACGAGTCTCACCTCTACAATAATGGGTAATATACATGCTGTTAACCCCATTGAAAACACAACGCATACCGGTCATGTTGTTTAGTACAACGCATACAAACCTGATTAGAGTGCAAATGTTAAAATATATAGCTACCAGAACGACAGGAAAACAAATGGACAACATAGGCCTACATCAAACTGCAACCGTACGAAGTCTGGTGTCTGCTTATCTATAGAAAGTAGATGGAATAATTAAATACACATCAAATTCAGTACTAAACATGACATAAGAGATAAGGGTCTATGAACCATACTAAACGCCCCTAGACTGGTCACTATCGTAGTATACGCCGTTGTCATGCATCATGTCTAGGAGAGAAACGAGGTAGTTGTAGTAGTCCGGATCACAATTAGGAGGAAGCTGGAAGTTCTGATTTGCATCAGTCTTGCTTGAACTAACATTGGCAGCAAATTGTACTGGCATACGCAGCCGTTTCGCCTTTTGTAGTGCATCTTTTGCCTTTAAAGAAACCAATTCTAGCCTCTCTGCAATACCAGCAACGTCCATCAATGCCCCACTGACAGGAAGTGCTTTGGGACGAAAATCTTCCTTAAATCTAACATTCACTGCAGCACGAAGCTCACATGCTACCTCGTCGATCTGCTCTAACGCTTGCTGCAAAATCTTCTCGGCTTCAGATTCTTGACGTGCCATCTACATCGTAATCGAAATCGAGGTCACAAGTCAACATATAGCTACATATCGACGAACCGAACAATCATACGGCACCCCTATTCCACAAATTGCAAGAGTTAAACCCAAAATAGAATGTACAAGGAGCATAATTACCGGAGCGGCGTGGAGATGAAGTAGCTGGCCTCCAGTTTCTGCACCGGCGAACAGTTCTCATCCTCGTTCCCCACCTGGCCGGCGAAGGAAACCCTAGCCGACGAAGGGTTGCGGGAAACCCTAGCCGACGAAGGGTTGCGGGAGAAATTAGGCTGCGGTCTCCCTAGCCAGGATTTTTAAGGCCCCACTTTCGGACTTTTTCTTAATATAAACTCGCTATCCATAAAAAAATTGCGTGCCCATGTATATCGACAAGCAAATTGCGTCCAACTGGTTAGCAGCGCACGACATTAACGCGGGCTCACTGTGCGTCCACGGTTCGAAACCCGCTTCTCTCCCTGATCCAATTTTTTGAAAAACATAACCATTACTCCTGGTTTAGTATTCCAATCGGGATGGAAGGCCTCCCGACGCAAGGTAGTTCTTTGGGTCCGCAAGACCGTACAACTTTAATCCCGGTTGGTGGCTGCAACCGGGATTGATGACGATATCAATCCCGGTTATTCTATCCAACCGGGAGTGATGTCCTTTATATGTCTATTGCACAATTCCTCAAAACACACACCCCCAACTGCGCCAAAACCCTAGGTCGACACCGCTGCCACTGGATTCGCCGTCGCCTACAACCCATCCGACACCGCCGTCCATGTCGCCGCCGCCTACAACTCCTCCGACAACGCGCCCGTGACATCGCCGCCGCCCGTGTCGCCGCCCCCTACAACCCCTCCACCACCGCCGCTGCCCGTGTTACCTCCCCTACAAACACTCCAACGACGTGCACGTGACGTCATCACCGCCCGTGTCGCCGCCACTGATTCCGCTGCCCATTATAAATTTATGTTTAATTTTACATATTACTATACAATTTTACTTCTGTGACTGGAATATTGATGCATTGCATCCTTTTTGGTGTGCTTCTAGCAATCATTAATCTAATGCCTTGCCACCTCTAGTGACTTTAATTTACTTGATTATTAAAACTAACCGACAAAATTTCTCATTGGTAAACCTTAACATCTATGAATAAAGTGAATCCCTTTTCTGATTCGGAATTTATGGAGCACTTGACATCGACAAGCCATCCTCTATCTTTTTCATAATGTTGGGTTGGGTTCAGTTCATATTTCATGATGTTGGGTTGGGTTTAGTTCAGATATAAATTGGGGTGGGAAAAAAATGACAACAAGACTTTTTCATGATTCATATCCTTCAACACGATTGTGATGCCCTTAAATTTTTTTAGAATGATCTAAGATTTCACGTGACACTGGACCAAAGTGATATGCATCTGCCAAATTTTTCTAGGCAATCATTTTAGTTCTGTTTCCTAAATTTTAATTGACCAAAGTTGATTGGAAATTATTTTGAAATGATTAACATATAATGTGTTCAGGTGTTTGCACTTGTATTTTCAGTGCCTTTATTTTTTACAATGGCTAGCGGAGGGATTGATGATGATGAATTTATAAGGGAGATGTTTGGGGATGGTCCTCATGACATAGATCAACTTGCGGCAGCTGGTGTAGAAACCACTCAGGCCACCGAAGTCACCCAGTCCAGTCAAACAAGTAGAGAGTCACGTCAGCGAGGTCATAGCAAGAAGCCAAAGTCAAGGCACATAACCACTGAAGTCAGTGAGGAAGGCGAGCCTATGAAGCCAGCAAAGGAGATTGGGCTGTTTAGATTAACATTCGGATTGATTGTTAGAGACCACGTATGCATTAGCATTGTGAAATGGAACGACTGTAATAGCTCGTGGGCCTTGGTCCTGGCCCAGCCCATCTAAGGGACTTAAGAGGCAAGGGTGGGAGGGCACCGACGGTTTCTTGTCACCGCCGCCCAGCACTGCGCCTCCACCATCCAGCGCCGTGCCATGGCCGTGCCGCTGTTGCTTCGTCGTCCCCGTCGCCATTGCCATAGTACCGTCGGCTATCGAGGTAAATCCCCGATGCCTTGCGATAGAGGGTATGGGGGCTGTGGGATGGATTGAAGGAGAGTGAAGGAGAGAGGGGTTAGATCGAAGGGCAGAGGAGGGAGAGATGAGACATGGGTAGCATGGCTTCGATGGGTAGAGATGGGGGAGAAGCTAGGGTTAGGGTTTATATTGATTTTTCCATGAAAGGTAGTGTCGGGGATAAAATTACGGCCCATTGCCATGGCCCACTCCCTGACAGCCCAATCGAACGGCCTGCCAGGGCCCAGTTCCCTGGAAGGTTCTATTTGGCCCGTATGCACCTTGCCGAACAGCCTCCTGGCTGGCATGATGCGTAACGGCTGAGGAGTATTCCAATCGGGATTGAAGGCCTCCTGACGCAAGGTAGTTCTTTGGGTCCGCACGCCCGTACAACTTTAATCCTGGTTGGTGGCTACAACCGGGATTGATGGTGATATCAATCACGGTTATTCTATCCAACCGGGAGTGATGTTCTCTATATGTCTATTTTGCACAATTCTTCAAAACATACACCCCCATCCGTGCCAAAACTCTAGGTCGACACCGCTGCCACTGGATTCACCGCCGCCTACAACCCATCCACACCGCCGTCCGTGTCGCCGCCGCCTACAACTCCTCTGACAACGCGCCTGTGACGTCGCCGCCGCCCGTGTCGCCGCCCCCTACAACCCCGCCGCCGCCGTCGCTGCCCGTGTGGCCTCCCCCTACAAACGCTCCAACAACGCGCCCGTGACCTCTTCGCCGCCCATGTCACCGCCACCGATTCCGCTGCCCATTATAAATTTATGTTTAATTTTACATATTACTATACAATTTTCCTTCTGTGACTGGAATATTGATGCATTGAGTCCTTTTTGGTGTGCTTCTGGCAATCATTAATCTAATTCCTTGCCACCTCTAGTGACTTTAATTCACTAGATTGTTAAAACTAACTGACAAAATTTCTCATTGGTAAACCTTAACATCTATGAATAAAGTGAATCCCTTTTCTGATTCGGAATTTATGGAGCACTTGACATCGACAAGCCATCCTCTGCCTTTTTCATAATGTTGGGTTGGGTTCAGTTATATTTCATGATGTTGGGTTGGGTTTAGTTCAGATATAAATTGGGGTGGGTAAAAAATGAAAACAAGACTTTTTCATGATTCATATCCTTCAACACGATTGTGATGCCCTTAAATTTTTTAGAATGATCTAAGATTTCATGTGACACTTGACCAAAGTGATATGCATCTGCTAAATTTTGCTAGGCAATCGTTTTAGTTTTGTTTCCTAAATTTTAATTGACCAAAGTTGATTGGAAATTATTTTGAAATGATTAACATATAATGTGTTCAGGCGTTTGCACTTGTATTTTCAGTGCCTTTATTTTTTACAAAGGCTAGCGGAGGGATTGATGCTGATGAATTTATAAGGGAGATGTTTGGGGATGGTCCTCGTGACATAGATCAACCTACGGCAGCTGGTGAGGTTATAGAAGCCACTCAAGCCATCGAAGTCACCCAGTCCGATCAAACGAGTAGACAGTCACGTCAGCGAGGTCATAGCAAGTGTCAGCGTATTTTTCCACCACTAGACTTGAAGATTCAGAGATTTGGCATGGGGGTAGCACTGTTGCGCCTCGAACCGCCCTCGAGCTCCCAAGAACAGGATGAACACAGCGATATACCCAGGTTCGGGCCCCCGAGGTGGGTAATAGCCCTACTCCTGCTGAGCTCTAGCTCTATATGTGTATTGCCATGGAATGAATGAGGTGGGAGGAAGAAGAAGGCCCTCGGAATCCCCTTCCCATGGTGGCTTGGCCCCTTATATAGTGTGGGTAAGCCCAAACCGACGGGGAGAGAGAAAACAGGGTGCTCCTAGCCTATTACATGATCACTATACTGGTAGATATACAATAAATGCCGTGTAGTCGTAGCCGCCTGCTACGCACGTCCCGCTGCCTTGTCGCGTCCCATCGGTGGCAGGTGGGGCCCAGAGTCTCGCCGACCCTGCCAGCTGCTCACGTGGTCGCCGAAACGGTGCGGAGCCTGATCGCCCGCCTGCCCACCGAACTGCTGCATGTCCTGGTCGCCGAGCTGTGCTCGCCCGGCGCGCCGCATGTCTTGGGCGACCTCCCGGTGTAGGGGCTTGGTCGCTGGCCTGCTCGCCGAGAGTGCTTGCCCGTGTGCTGGGGCCTGGTCGCCCGCCTGGCACGTGGAGGGCTCGCCCGCGTGCTGGGGCCTGGTCGCTCGCCTGGCACGGGGGGTCCGGTCTCCCGACGCAGGGGTCTGATCGCCCCCCGCCTGCCGAGAGTGCTGTGCCTCGGGGCCCAGTTCTGGGCAATGGGGCCCACGTGCCCGCCAGTCCGCTCGGAACCAGACCCGGTCGTCTTGATCTTCCTGGATGACTCCGTCTTCTACCCCCTTCTAGAGGAGGTGGAGAATACACCCCGGTACCTTGTGTACCGACAGAAGCCCCCAGGCCCGCCCTGGGGCGCAATCCAAGCTCGACGTCCCTTCTGGCTCAGATCATTGTCGATGCTCGGATGCACCCCTGGGTGGGGCTAGTTCTGTCGCGCATCACGTGCTGGTCTTCTCTTCTTCAGCCGGGTAATCCCCGGAACCCCCGAGCGTCTTGCTCGGGGCGATTTACCTACGTCCAAACAGATCACCTCTCCCCGCACCAGCGGGGGGTTATACCACACTTTTTGCACAGAAAGATAACCGGAAGTTACTGGAGAAACACTACCGCTGCGGTGTTGCCAGTGGGTGTCACTATGTCGTTTCCTTTCACCTTTCGGAACTTACACCCTTGCGGTCTCTTGGGGCCGGACCGAAACACCATGCGGTTTAAGGCTGCAAGTTTCCGGGAGTGGTCGTAGGCTAGCAGTGCTTGCGGAGCAGGCTGCACAGTGCACCGTGCAAGACACGCCCCCCGATCGCCGTCCCTTTCCCGACACGAATGTTAGGCGTCCCCTCTTACCGTCAAGGGTCCGTCAGGCGTCCGTCAGGCTAGAAACAGAGACGACAATCGTGCAAGACCAACACTAGCAACACACGGCCTAGGCAACTGAGCAGAACACAGAAGAAAGCGAACACTCGCTTAACCGGATCACAGAGTACTTACAGTACTGATAGGCTGAAGGAACGACCTTCTCAGCTCTAGAGCGCTTGCCTCCGGACTGTCGGCCGGACTTGGCATGCACCTGGGAGTACGGCCTCTACGCCGACCCAGTCGATGTACGGAGGAGGACGACGCTGAGGAGTGATCAACCCCTTTTGCCGCTTGTCTTGTACACAAGACCTGTCAATGCAACCTTTTGCTTTTCTTGCCACAAGTCTCGTTAATCCTTTATGAAACCTTTTACTTGCGAAAATAAAAACTTAGGAAACCGACCGCCAAAAGCTTCAGACAGAACGTTCTGCTGAAAGCGAGCGCTTTTTCCTTAGGCATCTGGTTACTTCAACCCTTATGGTCTCTCCGCAAACCGACTTAAACGTTGCGTGGCGAGAACTTAGCTTCCGAAAGTGGTCTAGACACTGGTGCCGTCGTTGGCGCAGAGCCCAGACCGAGCAGACACACCAGGCTAGAGCACGCCTTCCGTCCACCTCGCCTCGCCCAGCGCAAGTTTAAGCGTTCGCTTTTGCTACTAAGGGGCCATCAGCCTTAAGTACTTCCTCGCTACAAGTTTTCAACAGAATGTTTTCTAACAGACTTTTTGAGGTGAAAAACAGATGCTCACAGAGAGGCAGAACTTATCTTTATATTGCAGACGGCTTTGTACATCGTAGCCCCCGACGGTGGCGGACATGAGGACGAAGCAGCCTCCTCCCTGAACCGGACGCCGAGGCAGTCGCATGGTCGTCCCCACCAGGGCTGTGGGCTGCGACGGACGGTCGTGGAAGCCTTCTTTCGATAGCCCCGACCGAAGCATAACTGAAGCGTCTTCGTCGTCCCCACCAGGGCTATGGGCCTCAACGGATGGTCGCAGAAGCCTACTTTCGATGGCCCCGACCGAAGCATAACTGCCACGCCTTCGTCATCCCCACCAAAACCGTGGGCTGCGACGGACGAGGTGGCCTTACAGCGCTCGGGCTGGTCGTCGGGATAGCTTGGCTTGCCCTCGGCACACCTAGCACCCCCACCAACTCGCAAGCATCCTGGAGGGCAGCAGGCTGGCTGAACAAGCCGGCTCCCGCTCGTGCCTCCTAGGATATCAGAGAGCGACTGCTCCCCTCTTCCCGAGCGATGCACTGCAGGCGTAGAGCTTGGCCATTCGCTCGTACTTCCCGGCTGACGCATCGTCGTCGAGGACCACTTGGACCCGCAGGATGGCTCGGACCCGACATCCGCAGACCCTGCCGGCCAAGGGTGGCAAGCGCCACGGCACTCGCCGATGTACTCCGCCTGGCCTGGCGTTTCCAAATTAACCGCCTCGGCAGTTGTTCCACCTTCCCTCCCTGAACTGGAGGCCGAGGTAGCAATGACGTCGTCCCCACCATGCTCGGGGGGCTGCGACGGACGGCCGCGGAAGCCTCCTCTTGAAGGCCCCGACCGAAGCACAGGCGAAACTGCTCCCTCCCTGAATCGAAGGCCGAGCCAGCCGCATCGTTGTCCCCACCAGGGCCAAGGGCTGCGACGGACTTCATATCTGAACTTGATGCCACCGAGAACTGAGCAAGAACGCTTCACATCTCGACCGGTGCACAGAGTCATGCTTCGCGAACATCTCGCATATCATCTGCCACGGCGTCGCCACGGCCATGGGCACCACCATAGAGCCGTGGGCGCGGCTGTCGGACCTTGGTGTTGGACGAGGAGGAGAGCTGAAGGAGCGACCCCCCACGCTGCTGCGCTGCTGCTGGACGAGGAGCGCCGCTGGACGTGGAGGAAGGCCAGAGGAGGCCCACGCCGTTGGTGGGCGTGCCATCTGAGCAGGCCACCGCCGGGCACGCCGCTGTCGGGCTTGAGGAGGAAGCGGGAGGAGACCCCGAGGCGTCGCCTCTGCTGCTGGAGAGGAGAGGCCGCGCCGGAGCTGTTGGAGAGGACCCGTGGGGGAGCCCCACGGCGCGCCGCCGTTGGGCACTGGACGAAGAAGAGGCGCCCAGAGGGAGCCGCCTTGTGCCGCCCTTGCTGTAGGAGAAAGCTCCACGCTGCCGCCGGGCACGGCGCCGCCTGGGGAAGCTCGCGCCGCGGCCTGGCGCATCGCCGCCGGCCACTGCCGCCGAGGAGGCCGGGGGGAGCCGCCCCGCGCGCTGCTGCCGAGGAGGAGGAAGGAGCCTACGCCGCCGCACCGCCACTAGAGAAGAGGAGCGCAGGGGAAGACCACGGTGCCGGCTCGCTGGAGGAGAGGAGAACGGGGAAAGCTCCATGGCGCCGCTGGAGACCGGAGGAGGAGGAGCCCGGAGGGGCCCATGCCGTTGCTGGCCTCCGCTGGAGAGGAAGCAGCACGGGGGGAGCTCGCCGCGCCGCCAGCTCTTGGGCGCCGCCGGCCGCTGGAGAGGACCCGTGGGGGAGCCCCCAAGCCGCCGCCGGCCGCTGCTGCTACTCGAAGGAGAGGGAGGCCGCCGTGGAGGACCACGCCACCACCGCTGCTGGGCTCCACCACTGTCGCTTGGCACGAGGAGGAGGCCGCCGCAGAGGACCACTGCCGCCCCGAGCTGGAGAAGAGGCATGGGGCCATGGGAGCTCCAGCCGATGCCTGCTACTGCTTGGAGAAAAGGAGGCGGAGGGAGGCAGCCCCCACGCCGCCACCTGCTACTGGTCGAGGAGGAGGCCGGAGAAGGCCTGCCGCCGCCACTTGCTGCTGGAGAGGAGATGCCGCGCCGGAGCTTGCTGCTGCCCCCTTGCTTCCACCGCGCAGCCGCCGGGCTGGATCTGGAGCCCGCCTCTCCGATCTGGAGAAAAGGGATTTGACCTGCTCTTCTTTTCTTCGCTTCCGCTCCTGATCCCCTCCGAACTTCTACACTATCTTGCTTGATCTGATAGCTTCTGACGATCAATTTTTGAACTTTCGCCTCCGATTTTGGGAAGAACTCGAGGGGAAGAGGATTCAACACCTACCCCCCTACCTGGCGCGCCACTGTCAGCGTATTTTTCCGCCGCTAGACTTGAAGATTCAGAGATTCGGCACGGGGGTAGCACTGTTGCGCCTCGAACCACCCTCGAGCTCCCAAGAATAGGATGAACACAGTGATATACCCAGGTTCGGGCCCCCGAGGTGGGTAATAGCCCTACTCCTGCTGAGCTCTCGCTCTATATGCGTATTGCCATGGAATGAATGAGGTGGGAGGAAGAAGAAGGCCCTTGGAATCCCCTTCCCGTGGTGGCTTGGCCCCTTATATAGTGTGGGTGAGCCCGAACCGACGGGGAGAGAGAAAACAGGGTACTCCTAGCCTATTACATGATCACTGTACTGGCAGATATACAATAAATGCCGTGTAGTCGTAGCCACCTGCTACGCACGTCCTGATGCCCTGTCGCGTCCCATCGGTGGTAGGTGGAGCCCAGAGTCCCGCAGACCCTGCCAGCTGCTCATGTGGTCGCCGAAACGGTGCGAAGCCTGATCGCGCGCCTGCCCGCCGAACTGCTGCATGTCCTGGTCGCCAAGCTGTGCTCGCCCGGCGCACCGCGTGTCCTAGCCAACCTCCCGGTGTAGGGGCTTGGTCGCCGGCCTGCTCGCCGAGAGTGCTTGCCCGCGTGCTGGGGCCTGGTCGCCCGCCTGGCATGCGGAGGGCTCGCCCGCGTGCTGGGGCCTGGTCGCCCGCCTGGCACGGGGGGTCCGGTCTCCCGGCGCAGGGGTCTGATCGCCCCCCGCCTGCCGAGAGTGCTGTGCCTCGGGGCCCAGTTCCGGGTGATGGGGCCCACGTGCCCGCCAGTCTGCTCGGAACCAGACCCGGTCGTCTTGGTCTTTCTGGATGACTTCGTCTTCTAACCCCGTCTAGAGGAGGTGGAGAGTACACCCCGGTACCTTGTGTACCGACAGCAAGAAACCAAAGTCAAGGCACATAATCACTGAAGTCAGCAAGAAAGGCGAGCCTCTGAAGCCAGCAGAGGCGATTGGGCTGTTTAGATTAACATTCGGATTGATTGTTAGAGACCACGTATGCATTAGCATTGTGAAATGGAACGACGTACCTGTAGACCTTAAGAACACGCTATGGAACAATATGAAAGAGGTATTCACCTTCCCCGAAGAGACCGAACGGAAGCTGAGGAGTTACACATTGAAAAGGATAGCAATGGTCTTCCAGACGTTCAAGAAAAAGTTGAACAAGTATGTCAAGAAAAATGTACTCCCCGACTTCAATAAATACCCAAAGTTGCAAGATTATTGGGATGAATTTGTACGGTACAAAACTTCTCAACAATGTCTAAGTATGAGTGAAAAGAACAAGCAAAATGCAGTGAATAAGCAATACCACCACCATCTCGGCCCTGGTGATTACCGTAAGGCGATACCCAAATGGGAGAAGAGGGAACATGACTTGCTTGTGAAAGGTGTCCAACCCGTAACAATGAGATGGTCGAAAAAAATCGAGGAATTGGTTCTTTGGTCATGACGGCGGCCTTGATGACGACGGTAGGCCGGTTTTTGGAGGAAAGGATCAGAGATGCCTCAAGAAGGCTTCAAGAGGCACACGATGAGTCGACACATGGCATTTTCATGCTAAACAAGGAGAACAATGAGCTATCCATGGCCCTACAGAACCAGGAGCACCCTGGACGGACATGAGGCTTTGACGTCATCCCGTGAAAGATTTGTTTCCCGTAGGATGCCGAGACTCACAGGAGTCGGTCGAGGAGCAAGGGCTGATACGCACAACACCTCCTAGATCTTGAAGACCAATTGCGCGCAACACAGGCGAGCATACAAGAAATAGTCCGAAGAAAGGTGCAGCTAGCATTGAGCTAGGCGCGGGAGGAGGGTCAGCAAGAACCTCCCAGCAATCCCAATGTCATAAGCCCCTCCATGCGGCGGAGCAATTGCACTTCTGGTGGGCTTCCCAAGAGGACTTGGCCCGCTATCCCATGGACGACATCACACAGCCGACATTTTGAGAGCTGCACTTCGAAGCGCGGAACCTCTCCATCAAGGCGGCTGAAGGCATGGCTTACCCAGTGAAGGCAGGGCAGATCATCCATGGCCAACAGATACCCCGAGCTACACCAAGGTCTCTGTGGATGAGGTATGCCAGTGGTACGAAGCCCTTGACCTCGACATTGAAGGAGGTGATGGGACCACGAAGCTGGGAGATGTAGTATACAATTTCGTAATGTAGCGCAAACGGTGCATAATTTTCAACGGTAACATGCCCGTGTCCTCTCCTCAATGAATCCTCTCACACGAGACTCCAACGGCATCAACTCCTCAACGAATGTTGTCACATGAAACTTCAACTAAGACACCAGACAAGACAAGCCACCCTACTCAGCAAATAGCTACCAAGAAGGTGCCAGCTAGGTCAAGCCAGCCTGATGGGGGCTAGCACCTCTCAAGAAGACAAGGTCCAGGTCATTCAGAGAAAAAATACCCCCGATGCTGCCATATGATATGACCGAAGAGGAAACCGGGCGGATAGAAAGAGGCCAGGTCACCGCACATTTTGCGAAGAAACCATCTCCACCGAGGGTCCAGCCCGGATACAACCGAATGGCAAAAGACAGGAGGTGTATCTTATCATTGAAGGATAAGATCGACAAATCAGAAAGACCATCCGTATCAGACTACGAGCACATCTTGCGTAAGGAATCTGATAAGTAAATATCAGAGGAGCGGATTATATAAGAGGATGCGCAGAGGAATTTCTTTAATGAAGCTGGGCTTGATGCAGATCGGGTCTTGGGCATGAAGGACATCCCCTTTGCAGAGGTACATTGGAAATTTATGAAAGGTGCATCTCTCGTCAGGCGTGAGGAGCTTTCCCAGCTAACAACGAAGATGTGGCAACTCCTTGATTGGTATTTGCATGCAACCAAAAATGGTATGGACATGATCGCCGTTGTCATCAAGCAACACCATTTCTACTGCGGGGACAATTAATTCATGATTGAATGGGAGGTTATGTATGACTTAAATTAGGGAAGGGCCCTCAACGTCGCCATGATGAATTGTTGGTCTCTGTAAGTGTATTGTTTGTAAATTTCGATCATGTCCGCCGATATACTATACTAACTTGGAGCCTAACTAATTTTTCTTTACGTAGAATGGAGATAAAAAGATGTGTAACGGAGATAATTCACGAATTTGATTTCTTGACCTATTACTAATTAACGAAAAAATTATCCAAAGGACACTTATGACACCATTTATGAAGGGTTAATGGGACAACGACACAAGATACATATACTTCTACCCTACGAATTTGAGTTAGTGTTTTCGTACGGTTTTATTTTAATTCCTTTTCTTAACACAGTGTTAGAACTAATTAATAAACCGCTTTCCCTAGAACTAATTAATTAACACAGTGTTATATATATATTAGATCATAGTAAGATCACGATCATGGACTCAAAAAGGGAACCTGTTGAAATGTACAAAGACATCATCACCATGCTCAACCGGTGCATTCCTCTTCCATTCATTATCTTACTAGTTCTGTTTGTCCATATCAAACAAACTCAATTCTATATAACTTATAATCAAATGTGCAGTGACTTCGCAAAGTTATGCAAGAAAACCATGGAAAAATTCAAGACATGTTTCGAGTTGTACCTCGCTAAATATGTATGTATAATTGTATATCGTATTATGATTTTTTAGTTAGTTAATGTAATTTCCATGCATCTATTTCACGACTTCAACCGTTCCACCCCAGATCTTGCATCAGCTACATGGAAACAATTTATGTGGACACTATGTGTGCGAGATGATGCACAACTTCATCGGGGGCACCGCTGAGTACACAAGAAAAAATGCAGATTTTGGGGTGAGTAATATATAATTACTATCTTAATAACGCCTAGCTAGTTACTTCTGGCATTTTCTATAGTTTCAAAGATTGATAAGTTAATTTCCTATTTTATGATAGGTTCCCCTAAAATTGACGAAAAAAGGCCTGGAAAAAGGCCCAGAACTTTTGCCGGCGTATGTCAAAGCAATTCAAGAGCAAATTGCCGGATTCCTTTTATATGAGTGCATAAATCCGATGGGCGAGCGTCACCAACCTTTTATTAATAAGATTCCGGAGCCTTCGAAATTTACCAGCCAATTGCCGAGGGTGATGCACTTAAAAGATCCCGATAAAAAAGTGTATGGGTACTTTTATACATTTATACTTGTGTATGTATATACATTGTATGATTGTTGTAATTTAAAGTTTATTGAATGTTCTTTCGATTTTAGTTATCAACTAGCTATGCATGATTAATTGTGTTATATGTGGTTAAGTTAATGTGACTCACAGACAGCGGTAAAAATATAAAATAAAAAATTACATTGCCAGCCGAAATATACTGTATACACTTAAGTCCCGATTGGAGCAACCAACCGGGACCATCAGACTCCCCAGTGGCCGTCCCATATGTAGCCACGTGCAATTGGCACGCACACTTCAGTCCCGGTTTGTCGATACACCCGAGACTGATAGAAGCTGCCCAACTGCGATGCCACGTGTATTAGACACTCAGTTCCGGTTGGAGCAAACAACCAGGACCAATAGACTCCCCAGCGCCCGCCCCATACGTGGCACGTGTATTTGACGTGCACATCTTAGTCCCGTTCTCTAGTAGTGATAGAAATGTGCGACTTGTTTTCTTTTTATTATACTGTGAAATTTCTCTTTGCATAAATAATTGAAAGCTAAAACTAACCGCCGAATAAACATAATATAATGCACTTGTGATGGACGGAGTTCGTACCACGTATATGGCTGATGGCCATCGTAGGTTCCGTTCTTTTGTGCTCATATGAACGGCTAAACAACTGGACGACTTAAATGATTGAATTTTGAGAGCTTCTCGTGATAGTCTATATATTCGAAACCATTTTGTTTGACTTGCTTTTTAAACCGTTAGAACCCACCTTTGAAACAACGAAAAACGGACTCCAAAAACTTAAAGCATATGCATTTTTAAAATATAGATAAACCGTTAAGCCGTTAAGTTGTTGAGCTGAAAAAAAACGTAGCTTTAAATTCATGGAGAAGGAACTCCGTTTGAGATTTTTTTTCACTCTTGGTGTCATCCCACGGGTACTAGCATTGCCGAGATTGAGAAAGCACCGGAGCGAGAACGGTATGCGTCACTTCTGCACGCGCCATGGAATCTAGCAGATGAGTGTACAAAATGAAAAGATTGGATGCAGTGCAGACACGGCAATCCAAAAGATTTTGGTTTCGGCCTTGAGACGCGCGGACGAGACGGAACAAAGCAAGCAAGCAGGGCACGCGTTAGCTCCAGCCTCCGGCTAGCCGCGAATCCTTCTCTCTGATGGTAGCATCCAGCGTATGCCTCCAGATTTTTTCATTATAACACTATTTTCTATACACTTTTATCATTTCTCAATATTTCTTCACATTTTACACTACGTTATAAAATATTCCTTCCTCCAGCATTGACATCAAAGCTATATAGTGTTTTACGGTTCTTATTGGAGAGGACAAGGAGAACGGTAAAGGGCATGTATGTTGTTCTTTGCCTTGAGAAAAGTGGCCATAATGCATTTGTAGATGTGAAAATTGATATCTCCTAAAGTTGAAGTGATATCGATAAGAGCATCTTCAATAATAGAGTCAACCATTAACTACAAACATGATCTATGTCATTTATTGATAGTAAATACAATATCCTAAATAAACTAGCTCTAGCACACTTTTCAAAAGTATTGTGGGTCCATACAAAGTAGTCCACATGCACCTTGAAAAATATTATAGACCGACTCTTAATGATGATCTAGCACTTATCCCTCTACTTTTCTTCTCTCCTTCGTATAAACAGAAAAAATCTAAGTTGGAATCCATGTAGCTTACTGAATGACCATGTAAGAGATGCCCTAATATATCCTTCAACATAAACTTTAGCATATACTTCGAAGTTAGTATGACAATTGATGATACACCCCCATTTAGAAGATTTAACCATATTTTGCTAATTTTACTTAGGGAAATTACTCGTTTACCACTGGCTGGTCAATCCTTTTGTAGATTTGGTCACATTTCTCCAACTTCAGAGAGGGAAATGACCCATTTACCCCTAGAATTGGCCATTATTGGTAGGGTGGATCATATGAAACTTGTTCAACTAACAATGTTCCCCTGCAATTGAGGTACAAATGCTCAATCTTAATAACTTGAGAAACCAAATGGTGATGAAATGGAAACATATAAATTGGAGATCAATAAAGATAAGAGATGAACCAATCAGACTTACCAATTTTGGTGAAGATCCAACCATGTAAGGGTTGTTGGAACTCCCACCAAAATGGTTCATGGTGGTTAGAACTCCAACTAGGTGGTCGGAGTCAATTTTTCCTTTTTTTAATTATACGGAGGTGTCATGTTTTCATTAATGTAACACACATTATTTTGATAATGTGTGTTTAGGATCATTTCCCTGTGTGAATTTGGAAAATTTTGCTAAATCTAAAAAAAGGCATATCATCGCTTACCACACTAACTTTAGGGTTTACGCTATAGTCATGTGCTGGCAAGCATATTATCAATATCACCTTTATTATCAATATCACCTTAACTTTGAGGCATATAATCAATTTTCCCTATAGTTCTAGCAAGACAGAGAAAGACTTGTGTGCGATTTGGAGTGTGTGTGTTTGAGGGTAGTGAAGTTATTTAGGGCATGTTTGGTTATATGTAGGAGGCCAGTCTGGCCACGGCATGCAGGCTCGTTGAACCTAGCTGTGGGGAGTGTGTGATATGCATCATCTGCATCTCCCTAGGCTGCCTCACATGATCCGCTATTTGGTTTCCCCCATAGCGTTGCGAGCTCCGCCCACCTCCACCGATGCCACAAGCTCACCGTGCCCCAATCCTCCATCGACAGAGCTCCCTGCCACTGGATTCATTGTCGACGGAGCTCCCCGCACCCGCCCCGATCCGCCACCTCCAGTGCTCCTCGCGGCCGAATTCATCGTCGACGGAGCTCCCTGCGGCTGGATCCGCCGTTGCCGGTTCTCCCCACAGCCGGATCCGCCATGCAGGAGCTCCCCGCGACCGAATCTGCCATCGTCGGTGCTCATTGCGCCCCGATCCACCCTGTCGGTGCTCCTCGCGGCCGGATCTGCCAATGCCAGTTCTCCCCGCACCCAACATCGCTGTCGCCGAAACTCCTTGGGCCGTCGCCGAGCCCCTACAGCTCCCGCCCATCACTGTGCCAGCCTGGCTCCAGAGAAACACCCAGATTGGTCGTTTCACTCAAGCCAGGCTAGCACAGTGTTTTTGCACTGCGTGGGCCTGGCTCCGAAGCTGGTGCAGACAACCAAACGTATGGTGGTTGCATCCTGCGAGTCTGGTCATCCCGGGTGCAGCCAACCAAACACGCTATCAATCGTACACCATGAAGCTGAACTTTGGCCCTTTTAATCTGTGCACGATGATTGAAGCCTGATTTAAGAATGTTTGTCTCATTTGACTGACCTTTTTTTTTTACAAGAAATATAAAAAAATAAATCATTTTTAAAAACATTGAACAATTTGTTTTTAAAATAACTGCTCAGATATTGGGTTAGAAAAATGGAGCAGATGAGTGACGGAAGAGCTAGGCAGGGTAGAGGGGGCCTTTCCTCGGTTTGGCAGAAGGGGAATCTGTGCAGGAGGGGGGCCACCGGCCACGCAGTGTTTGGGCGCGTATGCTCAGCGCGCAGGGACGGCATGCAATGCAACACCAAAACACACCAGCAGTAGGGTTAGAGGGAGATGTGGGGGTACGTAGGAGGCTGATGTTACCTTACTTGCCTTCCCCCAATCCTTCCCTCCTTAAGCACCATTTGCATGCCTTGGATGGCCACGTTTCTACCCGTGCCCTCTGACAAGAGCCACCTCGTAGATAGTCCTCTCTCCGTTTTTTTTTTACCTCTTTAACTTTTGGGATATCTTTACCATTCGTTTTATTAAAAAAATTAGGGCAAAGATGCCAAAAAATAAGTAATGTTTAAAGTAGCTTTATTGATAAAACAAATCACAACAAAATAAATGATATTTAAAAAAAAATTTGAATAAAACGAATGATTAAATGCATGTCCAAAAATCAAGTGTCAAACAAAAAAGAATGGAGAAAGTAATAAGCAGCTGTCCGACCAAAAACCAACACCCGAAACTGATCCAACCGCTTTGACTGTGTGTAGAGATTGGACGGGACTGATGGATCGACTTTGGCTTATTAATGCATGCCTTCCCCTTTCGAAAAATATAAAACAAACAATATAAAAAAAGATATGCATGTTATCTCGATAATGATGTATGTTTTCATATATATACTCATATGTTTGTTCTGGTCGACTATTAAAATTTATTCAGTAGCATACATACAGAGTATATCTTTTCAATACAATAATATAAGGGTGTCTAAGTCATTTTCTTCCGCTCTTTTCTCCAACTAACGGGCATCCTAGTTCATGTGCGGTGTGCCAAATCAATATTTATCGACCGAGGGGGTAAGAGATGTCAAGAGATATAATCTGCAATGGTACAAATTGTCCAGTCGGCTTACAAATAACGTTAGAGCTTACCGTCGTAGAGCTAGCAATATCGGATATCGTTGCCGAGACGGATGGCACGTACATCAAGACATCATTGTATCAGCTCTAGTTTGATATGACCCATTAAACTGTTTAAAAGATAAAAATATAAATCTTAAAAAATATTTAATAAGCTACTATATTTTCATAGCATTTAACTTTTCCTTCACTTTTAATATTTTAAAACTTTATTTTTTTAAAATTTTGGACCAATATGGGCTAATATATGTTGACGGTACGGCTATTGGGGTAGCTCATGAATACCACGCATGAATCCAACAATCTCACTACTCGCAATGAGCTCGCCCTAAGAGGAGAGAGGGTGGTCACATTTGCGAGCCTCTCTACTCTATCTCTACTCAACCCTAGTCCACGCTCGGCAACAACCAATCTTCTCACATTTTCATTTGAAAGACAAGGCACAGGAGTAAATGTAGCCATGATAACAATGTCAACATAAGTGACACTAGCAGCGGAGATGGAGATTGTGATGGTGGCAGAGATAGTGGCGGAGCCAAGAACTTTGTAAAGCCCGGGCAAACTAGCCGTCACCATGCATCTACCAACCGGCCATCATGTTCAGACCCGTCAATTGCAAGATGCTTATGGCGTGCTGCTGCCACTGGAGCCTAGGCATGTGCCCGTGCACGTCAGGCGGTGGCTCCACCACTGGACAGAGGTATGGTCCAACCTAGAGATGACAGTGGAAGCATAGGTAGGGTAGAAGCGGTGGCGCGTCGAGATAGTGACATACCATAGAAATGACCATTGGACGTGAATATGCACTATTCGAAACCCAATGGTGATGGTGGGAGCGATCGACACCATTGAAGAGCAGAAGCTATGGCAATTGAATGGTAGGCCGTTAACCACAAAATAACAAAACATAGCATAAATAAGATAGAGAGTGGAAAATGAGAACACCAAGATATGTAAAACCAAAACACAGAATAGATAGACAGCAGAAAATCGTGAGGACATCAATTATATAATTAAAATAAGAGCCAACGGATCTACCGCATAATACAGAAATTTTCACATAAATAAAAAAAAGATTACACTGTTGATTTCAGTGGGGCCAGATTATAACAACTTAGATTATAAGACACATACTATACATTCAAAACTAAGAATAATAAAAATAAGAGTTCATCTTAGATTAAAATAAAGAGTATATATCAGATCAAACAAAAACAAAATTGTTTAAAAAATAATATTAGAAATTTGGAATTAAAAATAATAAAAATAAGAGTTCGCCAGATTAAAAGCACTACTGGAATCTGCCAATTTCGCGAGGGCCAAAAATTATACACGAGGGCTGCAAAAAAGCCCTCGTAATAAAACATAAAATCACGAGGGTCCGATACCGCCCTCGTTAAACATGTTATATTTACGAGGGCTAAGAAGTAGCCCTCGTAGAAAAGAGTAGCAGCAGAATACTCACGAGGGCCTAATTCCAGCCCTCACGAATAACTGCCACATGCTGCTAATTCGCGAGGGCTACTCTGTGGCCCTCGCGAAAAAGGGTGCCTCAGCAACTACTCGCTAGGGCCATACTCCAGCCCTCTCGAATAAAAAACCTACAAATTGAAAACCTAATCCCTCTGTAAGCCTTAAATCTCCCGCACATTGTGGTTTTACCTCGTTCGTCTGCAGAAACTTGGTTAACTCTGGTATATCGTGCTTTTTTCTCTCTCGAATTCGAATTCGACAGAGAAAATACGGAGTCGTCATCAGTCTCCAGAGAAGACAAGTGTAAAATAGTGTGTAACGGGTAATGCGTAATGTCTATAATTTATCAATAATGTATTATATAATTTCGCGAAATGAATTTCCGAAATGTATACTAGAATGCTTAGTATATCGATAAGCTGATAGTGTGAGATAAGAAAGGGTTAATATCAGAAAAATTCGTTTTATGTTTTAATTTTTTTCTATAGCAACAAATGGTACATTAAAGAATATTATCAACTCAAACATATTTTAAACTATTATTTGGTATTTTTAAAAAATAATTTGAGTGCAGGAGGGAAGGAGAATATTTATTAGTAGCGAGGGTTCCGCTAAAAACCCTCGTATATAATTATTATACGCGAGGGCTAATATGGCCCTCGTATTTAACGACCTATAGACACGAGGGCCGCAGAATGAGCCCTCGAATAAATGTGTGCGTCCTTAACTCGCGAGGGCTAAGAGGCCCTCGTTATTAGGAATGGCTCCTGTGCTGGCAAGGGAGGACAGAGCAGGGCCCACACAGCAGTGACCAAGCGTTAGTCGCGAGCGCCACATAGCCCTCGCGAAAGACAGGCAGCTCGTTTATTCACGAGGGCCACAAAGCTCTCGCGATTAGTAGGCTCTGGTGCTGGCTTGCGGCGCACAGTGGTGGGCCCACCAAGCAGTGAGGAAGGTTGATTCTCGGGGCCCAGCTAGCCCTGGCGACAAAGTGGCGACTCGGTTATTCACGAGGGCCGGATAGCCCTCGCGATTAAGTGGCTCCTGTGCAGTGCAGTGGCGGACAGAGCTGGTCCCACGAAGCATTGACCCAGCG
>SPJY01014556.1:1148050-1163383 GCA_005191435.1 Raddia distichophylla
GGTCGTGTTCTGATGAAACTTGGCCGTGTTCTGATGAAACCTGATGAAACTTCGATGTAACCTGATGAAACTTGGATGAAACCTGTTGAAACTTGATGAAACTTGAATTGACCTGATGAAACTTGAAGAAACTTGAAAAAACTTGGATGAAACCTGATGAAACTTGACAGTTCGGCAAAGTTTTACGAGTATGAAACCCAAGTTTTACTAGGCGGAACTCAAGTTTCAGAAGGCGAACCCCAAGTTTCACCAGATAAGTTTGAAGAGTTATATGGCAAAATATATCTTGTTTTGTTCGTAAAAATACGAGGAACACGTTGGCGCAAACGGTTTGTGGATTGGAGCACCCAGTCGAAAAATATGGACGCCGAAAAAATAAAATGCCCGTGGGCCCCACCCGCATGTGCACTGTGCCGCTGCTGCCGCCCACATTACGCGCGCCGCGTCAGCGAGGCCGGACGCGCCGGCCTTGTGGGCATTAGCCTTTCCGAAAATAGAAATAAGAGTTTATGTCAGATTAATAGAAAGAGTCCATGTTATCTTCAAATAGATATATCTTTTATATAAATAAAATATAAGGCAATGGAGTTACCACATTAATCCTAAAAGACAAGAAATTTAAACATTATCTAGAAGTCTATTACATAACTAACAGGGGAGCCAATAGATTCATCACAGTAGTCGGATAAATTCTCACACAAATAAAAAAACAAAAGACCCACACCATTGGTTTCAGTGGATCAGCTTATAATGGCTTAGATTAAAAGAAAAATATTATAAATTTAGAATTAAAATAATAAAAATAAGAGTCCATGCCAAATTAAAAGAAAGAGTCCATATCAGCTCTAATAAAAAATTAAAATTAAAAAAATCATAGGTCAAAATAGAGTCTATATTGGATTAATAGAAAGAGATTATATCCGCCACCATTACAAACAGAAAATATTAGAAATTAGAATAAACAATAATAGAAATAAGGGTCTATTTATAGAAAGAGTCTATGGCCTTGTTCTTTTCAGCGTTACGTACCGCTACGTATTACTGTAACATATTTTGTTATTTTTATAGCTTAAATGTTGTGATAATTTGTAACGATTTTTTCGTGGCTTTTAGTAGTCCTCTCAAATATCCTAAAACTATTTTAAATTATTTTTTTCTAATCTTTAGATCTCTTTTCGAGGACTCTCAAATTTGCTACATTAATACGCCAACACAACGATACGCTGAAATGAACAAGACCTATATCAGCTACAAATACATCTATCTATTATATAATTAAAATTAATCCTATTGAGCTACCACATAAATCTAAAATACAAGAAATTTCCATGTTAATAACATAATAGAAAGAAAGATTACACCATCAGTTGTTATGGGCCCAGATTTCAGTGGTTTAGATTTAAATAAAGAACTTATATAAACTACGACAAAAAATGGGTTAAAAGTAAAAGAAACAAGAGCTCATACCAGATTTAATTAAAAGAGTTTATATCAGCTGCAATAAAATAATAATAGAAATTCAGAATAAAAAATAGTATAAATAAGAGTCCATATCAAAATCACTGTTCGCCTACACGGCCGTTTAGACCGTTTACACACCATTTAAACGCTACTCAGTAGTCAACTGTGTAGGCCGTGTAGGCCGTTTAATCCGTATAATCCCGTTTAATCCGTTTTTTGGCCCGTTTAATCGGCCGTGTAGTCCGACTATTGGCTAAACGAAGAGTGGCCGACTGTTTAGCATTTACCGTTTAGGCTAACACTGATCAAAATAGAAAAGTTCATATCGCCTACGGTAAAAAATAAATCCAGTTCATGTTAAATTAATGCATTAAGATAAATAAATATATTCGTATAAATACGTGGAACACCGCGGTGGTTGGAGCTAATCTAACGAGGCCTTGCCTTGCCGTGCTAAGGCATGCAGTGTAGAAGGCCCGTTTGGTCGGTGTCCGAGTCGAATTCATCCATCCACAAAAGGTGTCATTTTAGTATTAGAAATTGTAAACGCGTGCTTGTCTATTTTATGACCGAGATAAATAACACACTGAACTCTGGGATGAAGCTAAAATGCTCTCTGAACTACGTTTTTGCGATCATGTTAAAACAAATTGAACTTCATCGTTATTTTATCAATTAAAACACTCTGAACTTCGTTGGTTTATATCTTATGATCAAGTTAGAAGTTAAGTTAGAACACTTTGCCCTTTGTTGCTATTTAATCAAGTAAGCCGTAACAAACTCCGCTGCTATTTTATTTATCGATTAAACGCACTGAATTCCACTACCACTTTATCAAGTCAAATTACACCGAACTCTCTAATTGATGTTCTTTTTTTCAAGTTAAAACAGGCCAATTGCTATATTATCCATTGGGAACGCGTCAAACTTCGCCGCTATTCTATTACAGCCAAATGAAAATGCATGATCACCATAGCTATTTTACACGGAGTTGAGACAAATCGAACTCCACAGCTATCTTATTAATTTGAACAAAACGAAAGACCGCTGTTATTTTATCAAGTTAAAATGCACTGAACTCGGCAGCCATATTATTATTTTGATCAAGTTAAGGATGCTCGATCGAGAATTCGTTGCTATCTTATCAATTAGAACACACTCAACTGAGCCGCTATATACAATTCATTGTTTTTTCTTTGAAAAGAACACGACAAGCTCTATTGCACCAAACCTCACCGCCATTTCTGAATCTAACAAGTCAAGAACATTTTAGGCTTATTCTATATGATAAATTAAAACATACCAAAATGTGTTTCTATCTTATCAATTGAATCGCACAAAATCCATCGCCATATTTTTATCTAAGTTAAGAGCGCATTAGACTCACTTGCTATCTTATCAATTGAAACGCACGGAATTCCGCTGCTATTTTTTTATATCCTAAGTTAAGAACACGCTAGGCACGGTTGCTATTGCGACAACCGAAACGCGCGGAACTCCGCTACCATTTTTATCAAAGTTAATAACACCGCAAACACGGTTGCTATCTTACCAATTAAAACGCCCCAAACTTCGCTGCCATTCTGTACAAAAACCACAAAACGCCCTGAAATCCGCTGCTATCTTCACCGCCAGATTCGACAACATGGTTACTCGCAAAACACGTCCCTACCCAAGTTAGATACACGGATAAGGAAACACGCCAAGATAAACAAGGATGCACAATAAACACAGGCATAGGAGGAGGCAGCAGCAGCAATACAAGCAGTATATAAGTACAGTAGCTCCAACCATGGCAACCAACCCAACCCACAGGGTGGCTTTGCCTACTCCGCAAAGCCTCCCGCACACAGCGCTGGGTTACCCCACCCGCACACACAACACCACCACAGCAAAAGCAAGCCAGAC
Source organism: Raddia distichophylla (assembly GCA_005191435.1). NCBI lineage: Eukaryota > Viridiplantae > Streptophyta > Magnoliopsida > Poales > Poaceae > Raddia > Raddia distichophylla. The sequence goes on from SPJY01014556.1 coordinate 1,151,420, forward strand.
CAAGAGCAGGAGCTCGTTGCTTTCCCTTGCGCTGCGCCACCGCCGCACTGCATCCCTGCCCCCCTCGCTCCACCACCACCACCACCGTCCACCGTCCACCGGCCAGAAGGGCGGCGCGGAGAGGCCAGGGCGCACCGCCACTACCCCCTGCCTTGATGACTGCCCCCAGCATCGAGATGATCGCCTCCTCCCTCCGCAACTGCTCCCTCAACGGCGCCGGCGGCGGCCGGCGCAGGGGCAGGCGCCACCACTCGCACGCCCACTCCGGCGGCGGCGGCGCCGCCGCCGCCGAGGGCAGCGACGACAGCGAGGGCGTCACCGTCGAGCTCAACTCCGAGGTCGCCCTGCCCTACCACTGGGAGCAGTGCCTCGACATCCGGGTACGTGCCCTGACCCGGCCGATCGATTCCTCCCTCCCTCCCGATCGATCGATGCGTGCATGCCTTTCTTCCTCAATCATTCGGGTATAAATGGCGAACAGTTTCCGAGGTAGGTGTATGAGCAGCCGCGCAGGTGGGCTTCGGCTCGGGCTCGATTGGATCAATCATTTGGTCATTAATGGCGAAAGTGGCATGCAAACCGGAGAAATCCCCTTTCATTTACTCTACTCGAAACCCGCTTTTGGGCGCCGCCGCCACTGCCCCTGCCCCCCTCTTTTGTTCTCTTATTCTTGGATTCTTGCCTAATCAGCGATTTTTCCCCTTTCCAGTTGAGATGAATGAACCATCTGCTCTGCCCTCTTCTTCTTCCTCTCCTTTCGCAATTTATTTTGGCCAGGGAGTTCAGAGTTTCAGACACAGGATGGTAGTTCCTGTCATCTTCAGAAGAGATCTTCGTAGGCACTTTATTTGATTCTATGATCTTTATCTTTCGTTTTCAGTTCAACAGGGGTAAGCTTCCCTTCCCTTGGAGATTGGGCTTAATCATCTTCAGAAAGGCTTGTGCTTTTTTCCTACTGAACAGAAGACTTCCCGAGAAAACAAAAAAGAATAGCTTTTTCTTGTTGATCTTCTCAATATGTTCTAAAATCCGCGCTGTGCGCTCTCCATCTTCATGGTGATCCAACACGGCCTCCAGATCTGTGTTGTCTTCTAAAATCCTGACACATCCCTGTGGATCCATTCCTTTTTGATCTGTCTCTATCTGAACTCTAGATTTCGATATGGATTTCTTCTGGACCACAATGCTCTGTTGGGCCTAGCTTGATTAACAGCGCAAGTGTTTCTCACCTCAGAGAAAATCTTTGGTACTTTGGGATGAGAGATGCCTTGCTACCTTTTTTTCCCACTTCTGAGCACGCAGATGTATTAACGAAAAGGTGTTATGTGACTCAAAAGTGCCCCCCATTAATCATCAAAATGGAGTATTCATCTGCATCTTCCCTCCCATAGTACCCCAAAAGGCACCATTTCTTTTTGTGGTCTTTGAAAATCCTAAATACACAAATGTGTATGCAACATACACAGCTGGCAATAGCACAGGTTTCATGAGAGGTTTAAGGTTTTTTTTTTCACTTTGTACCCCAAAATAGAGAATGCAGATGTGTTGTTCTTTCTTTTCCAGTCATGCCCAGCCCTGTAATCTACCCCTGGTTATACTTGCATACCGTGCAAGGTCACAAGTTGCATATGTAGCAAACAAACAAATAAGGGGGCATCACATTTGATCCAGAATTTTTGTTCGGCTCAGCTAAGCCCCTGTACTTTGCATGTCTGCATGAGCGCATCAGTTTAAGTTCTCAAACCTTCTTTCGTGGGCACTTATTAAGCAGCTGCTTCTGCAACATTAATTGCTCTTGCAGGCTGGCCAAATGTACTTAAAAGATTTGCAATTCTTGAGCACCATGCATAGATTGATTAACTTGGTGCTTACAGTGCTTAATTAGTGTTATGCTCGAATGATCTTACCATTTCCATGTGTACTGTGCCTGTGCGCGGGTGCGTGACCTGTTTGATGCAGACGGGGCAAGTGTACTACATCAACTGGGAGGACGGCACCCGGACGACCGTCGACCCGCGCACCTCGCCGGCGTCGGCCTTCTCCTCGTCGTCGACGACGTCGCGCTCCACCTCGTCGGCGTCCCGCCGCTCGCGCACCCGGCGCGCCGCCGCGTCCACCTCGTCGTCCGGCTACAGCTCCGTCTCGTCCGTGGACGCGGTGGAGGCGTGGCGCGCCGGCGCCAACGGCGGCGTCGGGTATGGCTACAGCGGCGGCGGCATGGGATACGGCTACAACGGCGGCGGCGGGTACGGCTACAACGACGGCGACGGCGACGACGAGGAGAGCAGCAGCAGCAGCAGCAGCAGCGCCAGTAGCAGCCGGAGCTCCGCCATCTCGTCCACGCTGTCGTCGTTCTCCCCCACCGACGAGTCCGCCTCTGGCAGCAACGGTGGCGGCAGCCCCGGCCGCCACGTGCTCGTCGCCGCCGGCTGCCGCGCGTGCTTCATGTACTTCATGGTGCCCAAGCGCGCCAGCCTGTGCCCCAAGTGCGGCAGCTCCGGCCTCCTCCACCTCGGCAGCAACGGCGGCGGCTACGCCTGAGCCGAGCAGCCATCGGCTCGCTCGCCTCGCCGCCCAGTTCCATAATTCACTAATTGTAGGGGACCATTTCGCAATTGTGCAATCTCCTGTCATGGGTCCAGTCAAGTGAGGCTTAGGTGGTGTTAGAGAACTTTCCAACAAAGAACAAAAAAGAAGTTTTTGGCGAAAAGGTCCCCAGGTCTTTCCATTAATTCCTACATTGTACGCCAGTGTATGGGGGGAAGGAGAACATCCATTTCTATAAATTTTTGCCCCCCTCCACTCCTTTGTGCCATTTTTTTTTTCTTTTCCTTTCTTCTCATTTAATTTCCTCTTCTCCAATTTGTGGGGACTCAACAACAGAGAGACTAACCCCTTTTCCTTCCCTTTTCAAGAATGAAAACCTGTACCTTGATTTTCCTTTCCTTCAGCTGGCTTAGCTGGTGTCAACTAGTTAATGCACTGCTGCTGCTGCTAATCCTGCAGCAGGGCAGCATGATTTGATTAGCACTAGCACCCTTTGCTGGCATTGTGCCAAATGCTGGTGGATTGTTTTTGATATTATAATTGGCTTGCCTTGGTACCTTGCCTTGGTACCATTGATGCTTAGTTGTGTGTGTGTGTGATCTGTGATGTACTAGTACTACTGCCTGCTGGCCTGTTTGGTTCTTGCTTGCGTGATATTCTTTTGGTGTGTGGCTTGGAAGCAAGTGCATGCGCATAAGCACATGCAGACGAGATGCTCTCTATCCATCCTGGCCCTGCTGCTGCCTCTGCAGCTTGTTTTGTTGTTTCTTCCTTCTTCTCACCTTGTGCCCATCCGTATCTGATGCCCCTGCACCTGTCATGCAACAAGAAATTCCTTGTGAAGAGGGGGGCATGTAGACATGCAAACTAAGTATATTATGCTAGGGTTGATTCTTCATGTTTCAGAATGAGTTGTTTATTTTCCCCCTCTTGCTCTCTGTCTTCCTTCCAGTAGTGTTCATCAGGCCAGCGAGGGATCAGATCGGGTGCAGCTGGTTCACGTGCAGCAGCTACGCTGCATTTTGTAATTCTAGCCAGTCAGTGGGACTGGAATGTTTGTTTTGTATTATTTACATTAATTAGAAGTCTTTCAGATCTCTGTGGCTACGTTATCCACTCGTATAATCAACCCTTGGTCTTTTGTCCTGTAGATGAGTATACTGTTGATAGATTCATGTACACATGCATTGCTTTGCTTTGGGTTGGACCATTGGAGATGGGATTCAGCTTCAACTAGGATTAAAATGAAAGGAGTTAACCACTTGAAACATCAACCCTGCTATCCTCCAATGAGCCTTTACACTTGCTTTATAATAAGTAGCAGGTTCCAGGAGAAGCTGGCACTCTGTTTCCCCTTTCTTTCTTGTTCCTTTCTGCTTAAGCATCTTCTCATTTCTCCCACTACAGGTTCAGACACAAAGGTCCTCCTTGCTTGTAAGAACATAAAACACTCGTCATTCATGCGTAAGGCTGTGGATTAGTATTTTTTTTTTCACACAAGGGCAAGAACGCATAAGCTCTGGTAGGAAAGAGACAAGGTCACAACACATAGCAACGCAGTGAAACTACAGACAACTCTGAAACCGCACAAGCAATGCAACAAATGCATCAAACAAAAGGGGCATACTTTTTAGAGACCTGGCACCCTAGCAAAGTACAGCTAAAATCCTACAAGTAACCAAGTAGGCAGGAGGTTCATGAGCACTGTATCTTGTTCTTGTCCTTTCGATATTATTGTGCTTTTGTTTTCCAAGACCTAGTTGCTTGCATGGAAAAAAAATAATCACCGAGTTACATTGTTTGTCGTTTCCTCTGAAGAATTTTAGACTGGGGGAGAACACTGGTTCGCATCTCGATGTCAAAATGTGGCCTCTGAATTCAGGCAGCAAGAAAAGTACAGCACCTCACTGCTATTAATCTCTATAAATGTATAATAAGAGCAGGCTACTCTCCTCCATGTAAAATCTCAGATTCTTTTCTGGCTAACCGGATATGCCTGTATGGCAGTATGGATCCCGTTGAACATACCGAGGGACCTGATCCTCTCGTTTATATACTTTTCTTTCAGAGGGATAAAAAGTATTTCAACATTTGCAAGTTCTATCTATGAATTTTGCTAGATCATTGTTGCACACACATGAGGAATTAACCTACGTGGTAGTCATAGCTTTGCTTCTTAAAAGCCAATTAGTAGCCATTTTCCTTTGCCAATTGGTGGCAGCAACTAATTGGTCCAATATATATCAGAGCAAATAGCACCATGCACTTGCAGGCAGCTGGTGGATACATATACATATATCCCCTACTATTTGCTCCGCAAAGTTGGCAGCTGGGAGTGCACAGAAACTGGGACAGTAATCTCCCAAACTGCAGGGTCTGAGGATGCAACACATTAAAGAGAAAACCACTCCACATATGCTCCTTTCTTGCAAGGATCGATAACAGTGGCCGGAAAACATGGAGTAGTAGACTAGTTGGTACGTGGCAGACGTCTACAAGATGACACACGCAGGTGAGAAACACCTAGAGCAGGGGAGGGCGTATTGGAATCTAGCAGCAAGGTGATGGGAGGAGGCAGGAGACGAGCGAACGAATGAGGTCGCCTTGCTTGCCTGGGATACCCGTATAGGGCTATAAGATGAGAGATTTCCCTGTGCGCCACTGGAAAAGTTTACAACCCCTATCCGCCACTCGAAATTCTCTCTTTTCTTACATGCCATTGGTTTAAGTTTTTTCTTCTCTTAGTACCACTGCCGTTAAATCCGTTAGTTTTAGCCGTTTAAAAAGTCCATTAATATCTAAAATGCCCTTTCGGATTAAAACTTTAAAAAATCATTTCTCCTTCATTTTAACTCCAAATTGAGTAATTCAAATTTATGTAAAATCATGCACTACTTTCTATTCAAATATTTGTAACATTTGGTATTTTCAAATTTTGTTCTCCTTTTTCATGAGGCATAATAAGTTTGATTAATTTTTTAAAAAATTACATCCAAAAAGTTTTAAATTTTACTTTCAAATCTGGCTATACATAATTTTATGAATCTGTAGAAATTTTTCTCATGTTTTTAAGAATTCTATACTATTTTATGATTTTTTCTATTTTGTAACGTATTAAAAAGGTAGGGGCATAATGGTCATTTTTTAACTTCGTTGTATTATTTACTGCTTGAGTGGCACTGAGGGAAGAAAAAACTTAAACCGGTGGCATGTAAGGGAAAAGAGAATTTCGAGGGACAGATAGGGAATTGTAAAATTTTTTAATGACATACAGAGAATTCTCTCCTATAAGATTTGGATGCTGCATGAGCATGAATGTGTGGGTATGAGAGAGAGAGAGAGAGAGGTGTGTGTGTGTGGACTGTGGACCGTGAGGTTGCTTCTCTTGCTCTACTCTGCAGGGAGAGGGAGGAAGGACAAAGGGGGTGGTAGAGGAGAGAGTGCAGGAAAGGCGAGACAGTGTTGTTCTTATCTGTGGCTGCCTCTGTGCATCAGGGAAGGGAGGAATAAAGTGGTCATGATGCGTCTCCGTAGAGAGAGAGAGAGTATGATGCTCATGCAATGCATGGAGGAGAGAGACTAGGAAGCCTTTCCTCCCCTCCTCGGTTTGGCAGAAGGGGAATCTATGCAGGCCGGGGGGCCAGGCCAGCGTTTGGGTCTGCATGCTCAGCTCAGCTGCGCCACCAGCGTAGCTTGGCTAGATAACACCAGGGACAGCATGCAACACCAAAACACGTCACACGAGACAGGTAGAGAGGGGGTTGTGTTTTTTTTTATCCCCCCACATCGATTAACGAGGGGGGAGATGAGGATTGCCGTGGAAGTGTGGATCAGGTTTCCATAATATTGTACCATATAAATACGTTTAGTAAATCTAATTGCAATTAACTTTGTGTATGTATCGTTCATAACTAAAAAAAGTTTGAAAAATAATTTAAAATTTTCAAATTACTCCACACATCATGCTACTTTAAAACAAGCTAAAGACACATTGAAAACACCATGGAAATGGTTGTGGAGCGAAGGTCAAGATAATGGTCATCTTAATAGTATCTTCAACATGAAGGAGAGAGTTCTGAAGAATGTCATTTCCAAAGGAACCATCTTTTATTGTTGGAAAAAATACAAAAATGTTATGAGTTTTACATCATGATCGAAGCAAGGTTGCAATGTTGCATTGGTGCCATGTAGTTGCCCTCATTGGAGATAAATATAAAAAATTTAAAAATAAGGCGTTGGCCGATAGTCTAGCCTACAGGAGAAAACACTTGAGAGAAGGGTCTTTCTCGACGGCCTATCATAAAGCCATCGAGAGAGGTTCAGGGGAACCTTCTAGAGAGATCTGTCTCGACGACGACCAATAATTGTTGAGAAAGCCTTACAGGGGTAGACACAGACTAAACTAATATGGGGGTTGACAATAAAGGGAGATTTTGTTCATACCGAAGCAATGTGTAGCGCGTGACACCGTGAGGTCCGTGACATCCATTATTCTTTATGAGGAGCGATCTACACATAAAATGTAACAAATTAGTGACAGACGGCAAATAATAATTAAAAATAGTTATAAACATTACAAGAGAATATTGCATACCACTAGGTTTTTTTGAGGCAGTAACATATGACATTCTTTTATATGTTCGAACCGTTGCATAATTTTGTCATTACTAATGCTTCTAAATATATCATTCGCAGTGTAGCATATCATTAAGTCATTAAGCCATTCATCCCCTATTTTGCTATGCAAATCTGTTTTATGAGAGTCATACCTGAGAAGACTCTTTCAACTGAAGTCGTTGCCACCAAAAGTATTAATGTGAGCTCAATGAGACAATAAACCAATGGGTAGGATCTGTTCTTTTCGATTTGAACCAGTATTTCAGCAACCTTTGGAAGATATTTACACCCTAGAAATTCTTTACTTCTCCGAACATTATAAATAAAGCTTTCTAGTTGAGACCTTAATAACAAAACATCACCCACCAAGAAATCTTCAGCATAAATTTCAGCAAGTCTCACAAGCTTATCCACATCAAAATTAGAGAGTGAATTCTTTGGATTAAGAGAAGCCATGCACACTAATAACTCTGAACTAACTTCATTGAACCGATGATTCATCTCTGACAAAATAGCATCTATGGCAGTAAGAAATATCTCAGCTTTGTAGAAATATGCATTTGTTACCTTCTGCCTTCTACGTGCAGATGCCCTCTAGCATTTACTTCCTTATCCATATTTGACACTTCAATTTCATTTTTACCACAAAATAACTTCACTCTTTCCATCAATGGCTCAAATCCATTTTCCCTCATATCCTGCAAGCGGTCTTTTACATCCATGATCAAATTCGTGGCATCAACAATGTCTTGATCCTTCCTTTGCAAAGAACGTGACAAATCATCTGTAATACCCAACAAGCTTATCATCAAATGCATGATGAATACAAAATCAAAGCTTTCCATTTTACCAATTAAACCAAAGGCTCCACCAGTACATGATGGTTTAATGGAATCTTTCTTTACGATCTCAAGCACCTCTAGGATAGCCTCCCACACTACAAAAATGCGAAGCAAAGTTTTAAGAAGTGAGCCCCATCTAGTATCTCCAGGCCTAACTAGGCTACTTTCCTGATTCAGACCTCTTCCAGTGGCAATATCACCATTCTCTACCTTCTCTAACAACATATCATGATGCTTAGCAAGTAAAGCATCCTTTCTCATACAAGAGGCACTCACAGTGTTAACTATTAAAGGAACATAGTTAAAAAATCTGCAATTATTGGAGTAGAAGTTGAAACAGTGACCATTGCTAACTGCAACTGATGGGCAAAGCAATGCGCATAAAAAGCATAAGGATTTTCATCCCTAATCAATTTTTGCACACCATTAAATTCACCTCTCATATTAGAAGCTCCATCATAACCCTGTCCACGTAGTCTATATATGGTTAACTTATGACTAGTAAGCATACTAACCAAAACTTCTTTTAGTGCTACTGCTATAGTTCTTTCAACATGTGTAAGTCCAAGAAACCTTTCCATGGCCCTTCCTTTATCATTCACAAACCTGCATAACACAATCAAAATTACATAATCAAACTAGTAGTAAATAAAATTAATATTACATAATCAAACTAGTGAGCAGTGAACTACTAACCTCAAAATCACAACCATTTACTCTTTTATTGATACATCTCGGGACTGATCAATAAGCACAGAGAAATTACGGTCTCCAATCTCATCCATAATCACTATCGTAACTTCTTCTACACAAGCTTTTGAAGATCCTTCTGAATCCGAGGAGAAAACATTTGACAATTTTTAGAGCCTTTCTCATATGCATTAATCACCTTCTTTTTCTTTTCTTTATACCAATTAACCATCTCTCTAAAAGTACTGTGAGCATCGTTGAGCCCTAATTTTTATTAGTGGCATTGATGTCAAAATAAATTAATATAAAGTGTTAGGGGGTTTTGGATTTCTCGAAACCCTAGCGAAGACTCGGCGTTTTTGCAAAACCCTAACCTGAAGCGACGACAAATTTGTGAGCTGCTCCGAGGTTTCAATGCGTGACCGGGCGAGAGAAGAGGTCACGTATAGATTAGGAGTAGTTAGGTTTATTTCCTGTTTTTCGTCGGTATACGAAGTTATTACGACTATCATTCAGTCAACGGCAATGTTCAGGGCATCACAGTGGCGGATATGAACCTTGCGTTGGGCACACCAGATTCTGGCGCCGACCTAAATGAGATGACCTATGAAGATGGTTTCTGGAGGGGCAAATATCCTCCTTTGGCTGAAGTCAGATTTATGTACCTGGATCTTGATGATGAAGAAATTAGTATTGATAAGGCAAATCAGTTGCGACAGGAGCCTGCCCTTATTAATCTTATACTCAGAAGCACATTGTTTGTTCGAGGTGGCAATCGCGACAGAATTCTTCCCATTTGCAGCTGGTTCATGTTATTTCTTCTGACAGGCAAGACCATCAATGTTGGAGCTACCCTCTTGGGAGAATTTGATGACGCCATCTTCAGAGAAGTTAATAGGGCACTACCTCTAGCTCCCTATATTGGTCTATTGCTCTCCAGGACAGAGCGTGTAACAAATGATGAAGTAAGGAGTTGGAACAACAGAATCAAAAAGCATCAGATGAAGAACTTCTTGAATTCTCTTGGGAGCAAGCCCAAGTTGGCTAGACCTGGTGATGATGCTCCTCCACCAGCTCCTGTTTTTGTTCCTGCTGCTCCAATGCAGCCATTTGTGCCAGCACCTGGTGCGAGTTCTTCTGCCGCTGCACCTCCTCCTTGGTATGACTCGTTGATAGGTGAGATGAGGGGGCTACGCACTGACATGACAAATTTCCACACTGAAGTGAAAGAAGAATTAGCAGCCACCCGCAGGGAGATGACAGACTTGGCAGGGCAGCAGACATACTTGGCAGATGAGTTCGCAGAATTCAAGTCAGCTGTTCAGTACATGGGGGCGATGTTTATGCCAGTGCCAGAAGGGGCTAATCCATATACTTGGTATTCACATGCTCACAACAGTTATCAGGCTTATGAGCAGCGACAGGAGTTCCCACGTCCACCTGCCTACCCACCACCGATTCACCCTTGGGTCTATCCTCCTTCAGGACCTGCTCCTCCTTCTGTGCCTCCACCTCAGTCATATCCTCCGCCTGGTAAGATTCATTTTACTGGTGGAGAAGTCGCTCGCCATCTCAACTTTTCTTTGCAAAATCCTCCTCCGACCCAGCTCTTTGATGATCAATCCTCTCCTCAGTCAGTACCTTCTGCAGTTAGACAACCAATGGTTTCTTATGGTATCTTAAAGATCTAAAAGGCAGAACCATCAGCATAAAAGCAGAAACAACCTGGATGTTTGAGATGTTTGAATGCGGAAAACATTAAGTTGTTTCATAGTGTGATGATAAAACCAGTAAAATATCCAGTAACCAGTGGTCATGGTTGGTGCTCCACAGATGACTGGTTTGGTGCACATATATCACTTGCGGAGTTTAGTTTGTGTTCTTTTATCCTGACTAGATACACACTGGATTCTTGTACAATTATAAGGGCCTAGCTGCTTCCCTCTCCCAAACGCAGTCCAGGCTAATAATACCACTGGTTAGCGAGTTACCTGATTTGGTTTCCGACGTAGGTATTAAGGTTCTTTTTTAGGCTGTGAACTATTTGCAATAAAATATTGGCCATAATAGAGGTATTAGTATTACCAATGAAAATTTAGTTATACCGGATCTAGGCACAGCTCCCAACCCATTCGTATAACTTCGTATAATGTATGCTATACGAAGTTATTACGAGATAATAGCGCTACGTCCAACAGATTGATTCCGGCGCGATAATGAGTACAATGGTTAACTTAGGTTTGACGATGCCCGATTCGAGGTGTTTATGGATGCCTATGATGATCTATATTGATATCTCTCTCCTCCTTGAGGGTTTGAAGTTACCTCTTTATACTGTGCTACCCTATCTCCAACGCATAACATCCCTTATAAACCAGGGTTAGGTATTGATACATATGGAACTCTATGATACATATAAGTTAGGACACCGTACGTCGTTGGAATGCTCATGGTTAAGGAACAACCATGACTCTACGAGCAAACATGCTCATGAGGAAAATTAACGAACTAGATGCAGGACGCGTCCTTGCTTGCGAGGACTTCTTTGGCCCACCCAACGTTGAGCGTTGGAGCCTTGGTTCCAGCCCAGGCAGCCCTGGAGCCCATAGATCCAGCCCCGCGCAAAGGAAATTTTTTTTTTTTGAAGGACCCGCGCAAAGGAATTGGCGAGCCTGGGTGACCTACTGGTGGAAGCCCTTGCCGAGCAACTTGCTCTTCCTGCCTCTTTCGAAGGAGCTTTCAGACCTCGATGTCAACACCCGCACTTCTTGTCGTGGCTCAGGCAAAGGCTTCTCAAGCTCCCACATGCAACTTGGAAAAATACTAAGAGCAATCCGAAAAAGGTAGGCAGAACCTTTGTGAGTTTGAAAATTGAGAACAGATGTAGAGCAACTTTTTTCTGTGTAAACGCTAAAGCGTGACCACTGACGGCGACTAGGTCTAGGAGTTGGAGCATAAGCATGCGCCTTCGATCAGGAATGAATGGCAGCCTCTGCTACGCCTTTTTGTGATGTTAGACGCTAAAAAATGGTGACCATTGCTGGCGACTAGTTGGAATAGGAGCGCACGCCTTCGACAAGGATGGGCGGCCTCTGTTGCGCTGCCTCTTGAGGTCGAGCAATGACGGGAGGAAAAATATAGATAGGAACAAACTCGATAATGTTTTTCATGAGTTATTTCCAACTTTATAGTGAACTATCACGCTAACATGAATACTATTCTTGTACCGCTCTGTTCCTCCTCCTTCACTAGACGAAAGAAAAACGAT
>SPJY01014556.1:1163972-1231894 GCA_005191435.1 Raddia distichophylla
TTTAACTAGTAAATACTAAAGTAATCATATTATTAATTTTATATAAATATTTATTAGTGAAATATGCAAACTTATATTTTTACTGGACTCTAAACAGTATTTAGTATTTTACAAAATTTTATCATAAGTTTTAGAAGTCTCCTTCTATTTTTAATAAACTAAAACTCTTTATCAAATTTTGAAATGAAATGCATCTAGTCGTTGTCGTCAGCTTGTCATCAACCTCCGAACAACACACAGCCCGCGGAGAGAAACGGCGATTGCGGGAGCTACGGTCCACCGTTTTGGACGTTCTTGGGCTCTACGGGTTCGTCTCGACGGTGCGCTTCTAATGGTTCCATCTACACAGCTGGCGGAGGTCGGACACGGCGGCTTGACGAGCTACAGCGGCGGCGCTCCTTCGGATGCACGGCAACGGCGGCTCACTTCGTCTCCGGAAAAATTGAAAGGCGGGGAAGCAATATATAGTCGCGGGTATGCTTAACGTGAGGTCAAGAGGATAGACCCCGAGACGGCGCGGAGCTGAGCAATGGCGACGGCGAGCTCCGGCGACGAACTTGTCAAATAGAGTGAGGGGAAATGCTCGTGAGGTGGAGGAGAATCTACGGGCGCATGGAATCGAACCGAGACTTACCGAATAGGAATAAATCGACGGAGAGACGCTCGCCAAGGGTTTCGTGTCGACGAGAAATTCCGAGCCAGGAAGGCGTTCTGGCGGCTCGTCGGTGCTTGCCTGCTTGGGGATGTTCCAGGCGACACCGGCGACGAGATAAAGCAAGCGAAGGCCGCTGGGAGTGAGGCAAATGGAGAAGAGATGGAGGAGCAGCGGCGGCGACGGTTTTGACACAGAGCAGTGGGGAGATGAGGCTAGGCGGTGCTAGCATGGCTCGGTTAGAGCGGTGGAAGGCTAGGTGGTGACTCAACCACGTGCCATGTTGCCTCTGTGGCCGAGCTCAAGGAACACCGCTGCAGAGAGAGAGAGAACGGCGTCGGGAGGAGAGAGAGAGAGCTCCGTGAGAGAGAGCAGAGCAGCAGGGAGAGTCGGTGAGAGAGAGGAAATTGGGCCAAAAATGAGCCCAAGAGAAGCCCAATTACAGTCCAAGCTGCACACTCAGATAAAATTTCGAATTATGAATTTCACCAAAATTTGATTAAAGTTTGAAATTTGGCTCAATTTAGGTGTTAGTAAATTGGCTCAATTTTTGGGTGTTACAGTGAAAAGGCCAAATTTGTTGCGGCAGTGTATATGTTATACAATGTCAAACAATAAAATATCATGCAGTCGTGTAAGAATTAAGTGAGAGAATTAGAGAAAATAATCAAACTTCTACTCACATTTATACAATTGGAAAGTATTTCTACGTATCAAAACTGATTATTTTAAATATTCTATAATCTTTATCTAGTTAGGATGTGATATAGACTTCGGTTACTGGTTACTAAAACAGTTGTCGTTACCACCCCTCCCCTTAGAACCGGGAATTGAATAGGGACTAACACAACTCCGAGCTGCTCCTACATGCTACATGCTTAAGCCAGTCCGTCAGAACGTTCATCCTGGTTTCAATGTGTGTTAGGAACGACAGTATAATCTGAGTGCCTGATCTCCAGTTTGTGAATTATAGTGTGTGTAGAACGACGATGCAGCACAGATGGCCAGCAACACCTCTGGTGGAGTCAGCCCTCCACTAATGGACATTGTCACAGAGAAACGACGGCAAGTGTAGGTCTTCAAGCCGCTCCCGTGCTGTGAGGAGCCACACAGATTAAATTAATTAAACCTTCCCATGAACTCAATTATCGACCTGTATTACTTTCTTCATGTTGGCGTCACGGAACATAGGGGACAGAAGGAGGCAGGGGCGGACGCAGACTAAACTAATAGGGGGGCTGACAATAAAGGGAATTTTTTTTTCATACCGAAGCAATGTGTAGAGCGTAACACCATGAGGTCCGTGACATCCATTATTCTTCATGGGGAGTGATCTACACACAAAATATAACAAATTAGTGACAGAGGGCAATTGATAATTAAAAATAGTTATAAACATTACAAGAGAATGTTGCATACCACTAGGTTTTTTGAGGCAGTAACATACGGCGTTCTTTCATCTGTTCGAACCGTTGCATGATTTTGTCATTACTAATACTTCTAAATATGTCCTTCTCAGTGTAGCATATCATTAAGTCATTGAGCCATTCATCCCCCATTTTACTACGCAAATCTATTTTTATAAGAGTCATAACCGAGAAGACTCTCTCAACAGAAGCCGTTGCCACCGAAAGTATTAATGTTAGCTCAATGAGACGATAAACCAATGGATAGGATCTGTTCTTTTTGGTTTGAACCATTATTTCAGCAACCTTTGGAAGATCTTTACACCCTAGAAATTCTTTACTTCTCCGAACATTATAAATAAAGCTCTCTAGTTGAGACCTTAACAACAAAATATCACCCACCAAGAAATCTTCAGCATAAATTTCAGCAAGTCACACAAGCTTATCCACATCAAAATTAGAGAATGAATTCTTTGGATTAAGAGAAGCCATGCACACTAATAACTCTGAACTAACTTCACTGAACCGATGATTCATCTCTGACAAAATAGCATCTATGGCAGCAAGAAATATCTCAACTTTATAGAAATGTGCATTTGTTACCTTCTGCCTTCTACGTGCAGATGTCCCTCTAGCATTTACTTCCTTATCCATGTTTGGCACATCAATTTCGTTTTTACCACAAAATGACTTCACTCTTTCAATCAATGGCTCAAACCCATTTTCCCTCATATCCTGCAAGCGGTCTTTTACATCCATGATCAAATTCATGGCTTTAACTATATCTTGATCCTTCCTTTGCAAAGCACGTGACAAATCATCTGTAATGCTCAGCAAGCTTATCATCAAATGCATGATGAATACAAAATCAAAACTTTCATTTTACCAATTAAACCAAAGGCTCCACCAGTACATGATGGTTTAATGGAATCTTTCTTTACGATCTCAAGCACCTCTATGATAGCCTCCCACATTACAAAAATGCGAAGCAAAGTTTTAAGATGTGAGCCCCATCTAGTATCTCCAGACCTAGCTAGGCTACTTTCCTGATTCAGACCTCTTCCGGTGGCAATCTCACCATTCTCTACCTTCTCTAACAACACATCATGATACTTAGCAAGTAAAGCATCCTTTCTCATACAAGAGACACCCACAGCGTTAACTATTAAAGGAACATAGTTAAAAAATTTGCAATTGCTGGAGTAGAAGTTGAAACAGTGACCACTACTAACTGCAACTGATGGGCAAAGCAATGCACATAAAAAACATAGGGATTTTCGTCTCTAATCAATTTTTGCACACCATTAAATTCCCCTCTCATATTAGAAGCTCCATCATAACCCTGTCCACGGAGTCTAGATATGGTTAACTTATGACTAGTGAGCATACTAACCAAAGCTTCTTTTAGTGCTGTTTCTTTCAACATGTGTAAGTCCAAGACACCTCTCCATGACCTTTCCTTCATCATTCACAAACCTGCATAGCACAATTAAAATTAGATAATCAAACTAGTAGTAAATAAAATAAATATTACATAATAAAGTGAACTACTAACCTCAATATCACAGCCATTTATTCTTTTATTGATACATCTCGAGACTCATCAATAAGCACAGAGAAATTACGGTCTCCAATCTCATCCATAATCACTGTCGTGACTTCTTCTGCACAAGCTTTTGTAAGATCCTTCTGAATCCGAGGAGATAACATTTGACAATTTTTAGAGCATTTCTCATATGCATTCTTCACCTTCTTTTTCTTTTCTTTGTACCAATTAACCATCTCTCTAAAAGTACCCTTGTTAATAGAAGTGGAAGACTCATCATGTCCACGAAAAGCAAGACCTTGCTCAATGATAAATCTTGTAACATCCAAAGAAGCTGTTAAACGGATCTTGTATCGAATCTCTCCCCCCTTGCTAGTATCTCTAATTTTTTGGGACACACTTGTTCTTTGGTTCAAAAATTCTTCGCACTTTAGCCTTGCATTTTTATGAGTCATGCAATTACTATGACAAATAAAGCCTTCCATAGCTTCTTCCAATTTGTAAAACCTTCCTATGCAAAGACAGCAGCCCCAAATTTTTCTGGTTTTCCCAACATAAAGAAAATATAACAATACAAGCAATAACCTGCGTCCTTTGACACACTATTCTCCAGCCAATCAAACTCATCATACCAAGTTTTTTGAAATGACCTCCATTAACCACTTTGCCATTTACTAGGAAATGAATGATTAACAGGTTGAGTTTGACCATTCAAAGCATATGCCCTCTTTACTTGATCCCTAATATCAAATGGATATTCTTCAATTGGTTTACGGCTACATGGGTCACCAATTAAATCCGACTGACTAAACTCTACTCCAGGCCTTTTCGGTTGACTTGTGCCCTCGTCAATGTTAGGACTACCGGCTAGGGTTGGGGTACTAGTAGTATTAGCATTGCTTGAGTTTGAATAATACGTGAATAATGTTCTTTTCGACATGTTATCTGTTCAAATTTGATATGAACTATGAGCATTTATTTAACACATAATCTATAAATTTAACAAATAACAAGGTACTAAGTATTACTGTATTAACACATTAACAATAGCATTAGAATTTAGAAACATCTGCCCGCCACTGCCTTGCCCCCTAGCCGCTGTACTCACCACTCACCCTCGTGGCCTCGCCGTACACCGAGTGTCGCGCCGCGGCTAGCCGCCGTCGGTCGCTCTCCCCCCTGTCGCTGGCTGCTGCTCCGCCCTCGCGGCCTCGCCGGTCGCCCTGCCCGCCGCTGGCCGCCTCCGACCGCTCCTCAGCTCGCTGTGGCTGCCGTGGCGCTCAGCTCGTCGTGGCTGCCGGCCCGCCGCACATGGCACGCCCGCACTGGCTACTGGATGTGGCTAGGGTTTGGATGGCCGATGTGGAATTGGGGATTGGGGAAAGACCGAAGGAGGCACAAGGCGGCTACCAGCTTGGACTCACTGAGAGAGTGGGAGAGGGAGTGATCGGGCACTCGGGCCGGGCAATTGGGCCATCGGGTGGAGGCCGGAGGCTGGGCGCCTCAGTGCTGGGCGGCTCCCTCAAGGCCCAAGTCTCAATCCCTCAAGGCCCAAGTTTGTTTAGCCCCTCCTTTCCTATTTTACACTAAAAACTATAGGTGGGTCTAAGGGGGGTTCCACTGT
Organism: Raddia distichophylla; assembly: GCA_005191435.1. NCBI lineage: Eukaryota > Viridiplantae > Streptophyta > Magnoliopsida > Poales > Poaceae > Raddia > Raddia distichophylla. The sequence goes on from SPJY01014556.1 coordinate 1,169,201, forward strand.
CATAGACAGTGTAGGTGGGGCTAGAGCCCCCTGACCCACTGGTGAGTCCACCCATGGCCTTACTAGTATCTCTCATAATGACCTGCTCTAAGCCGTCGAGAGAGACGCTGCCTAAAGTCGTTATCATCGTCATCGACATGTTGAAGAGAGACAACGATATTTTAATGCACAGCATGGCTGGGGACTTGGGAAAAAATGACCAAGATCCCAGTCGTGCCTCACCACCTTCTTGCCGCTACCTGTCGCCTCCTCCCCGTAGTTGTGCCGCCTCCTTCCTACCGCTCTGCCTCCTCCCTTCTGCTCCACATACACTCTTGTAGATGTGTAAGTGGATGTTGAAAGCTATTTAAATGTTATGTGCATGTTTTTTTATCTATATATGTGTGAGTTTGATGTTGATGCTCAGGTATATTTGGATGTCACATGTGCGAACATGCTAGGGTAGAGAATGTTATTACATTTTGGATTTGTAGGTTGCAACAATTACAAAAATCTAGGATTTTTTTTGACCATTTTATCTATTTTTTCTACAAATTAGTTACTCTCGATGACCATGTATAAGGCCATCAAGAGAGAGCCTCTAGAGGGTAGCCTAGGAAGGAAGTACTCTCGATGACCGTATATCAGTCATCAAGAGTATTAGCATCGACATGGCAATGCAGTGGGGGCTTGCTTGTAGGTCCCGGTAAGTACCGTTGATGGTTGCATACATGCCATCGGGAGTACCGAAACCTGTTGTTAACTCATAGTCGGTTGCAGCAGTACTCTCAGTTGCCTCTTACATGATCGTCGAGATAACCTACCTCTCTCGACCCTATTGACTCGAAGACTGTTTCTTGATGGCTAGCCATTGAGATTAGTTTGTCTTGACGATTTTCATCGTTTTCTCGATGGTTCAAGCCGTCGAGAAATTTGATGTTTGTTGTAGTGTTTATTTGATCTCAACCAAATCGAGCTTGAGCCTAACTAAGCTTCCATCAAGATCGATCTCTAGCCTGAGTCGAGCCCGAGCTAAATTCAAGGTTATCGAGCCAAAGCTAAACTCAGCCTACCGAGCTCCAGCTCCGGCAGTTTGATCTCTCTCAGGATGAACTTGAACACAGCCCTTCACTCAGAAATGAAAATATCGATGACCGGCTGGTTAGTTTGAGAACCATTCATGTTTAGAAACCGTCCATACATGTCTTTTTTTTTCTTCTTAGGATTAGGGCGAACGTTATTTTTTAAGACTTGTTCTTTCTCGTACCTCCAGAATCAATACACATCTCAAGCTATAGCTAAGTACACTAAATGAATATTTGTCTACATACCATTTAATATTCACATTGATATAGGAGTATAATATTACTCTACATTTAATATTCACATTTAATATAGCTATAGTATTTTTCATGCCATGCGTTTAGTATAATCATGTAAATAACTGCATACATTTTTTTTAAAGGGAAGGGCAGGAGTGGTGCCGTCCATTCAATTGAAAGAAGAAGAACGGTGCGACGCACCAAGTTACAACGCAACAAGACTGCTGCACACCTTGGCCCAAAGGACGTACACCCACTCACAAGGCCAAGATAGCTTGCGGTGACACACACCTAGAAGGGGTAGAAAAAGGGAGAGATACAACACCGGCCACCGCCGGTCACACCACCAACACTCACACAGGCCTAGCGGAGAACCAAAACAGCGCAGGGCGACAAATTAATAAGACACCTCCAACAACGTTGAGATGGGAAGGACTCGCTGTCGTCACGCGATCGCCGGGGCTTTCACCCAAAACGAGGAAAGGGCTACACGATGATGCCTCCAACGAGGGAATGACACCAAGGTGACGCCACCACTGGCCCAGGAGCGGACAGGGCTTTCGCCGAAGCACCTTCCCCCGCGGGCCCGCCAACGCACTATGCGGAAGCCGCAGGAGGCCATCGAACAGGAGAATCGAGCCGCTGGCTATAGTCCCTGGACCGAAGAGCGCACACGATGCGCCACCACCTAAAGTGGAAGACGCCGCCCGCGCCACCAAGTACCTCATAGAAGGGGAGGTTCAAGGCGGAGAAAGCTGGACCAAGTCTGGCAATAGAGGACCGGAGACGCCGCCGGAAAAAGGACGCCAGCCAACGTTGCTGAAGAGGGGGCCACCATGCTAGGTGACCCCACGCGCAGAAGTGTTGCCGACCAACGCCGCACCTCCAGAGCCTGCACACGAGCCGAAACACTGCCTACTAAGTTGGAAGATGCCGCCCAGCTCCGTCAAGCACCTCAAAAGAAGGGAGGGGCATGGAGACGTGGACGGGATCAATCTAGGAGGCCGAGCGCGCTAGTGTCGCCAAAGGAAGGGCGACGACCATACCTGCTACCAATAAAGAGCCGAGCATCCATCAGAAACACACCCCTGTAGCACACTGTTGTAGTCGCTTCAGTCAGACACCACCAGATCTGGACCACCTGCCGATGAATTCAGCCACCCCCGGAGCAGTCCCCCCAATTGGTCCCCACTAGGAAGGGCACAGGGGGAGGGGAAGAAGGATGGGGGGAAAGCCGGTGCCGCAGCGAGCGGCCACCAGACACAAGCCCCTGGAGCACGGCCGCTCCAACCGCTCCAGCCAGAGTACCAAACCCCCCTGGCGGTCCTCGCCAAGACGGGCCTAGGGGGAGGGGGAAGAAGGGATGACGGCACCGAGCTCCTCTAAGACACGTGAAGGTAGGTGCATGACAGCGCCGCAGGCATAGCCAAAGGCGCCGCCAAGGAAGAGAAATAGAGAAGAGCCACACCAGCAATGCGAACCGCTGGAGCCGCCGTCGCCGACACCGCCAATAGCCCAAGTGCCCCACCGTATAGCGACCACGTAGGACCCAAGACGGCAACGACAAGAAGGGCCGCCGACACTGCCTGTCTAGAAGAGCTGAAGGAGGTCATAGCGGGAGCCGTCACCGTCGCCGGGAGCTGCCAAATCTTGGCAACCTGTCCACCAGGCCACCATGATCCGACACCAGAGCAGCGCGCCCACCGTTGCTGCCTAGAGGTCACCGTGGACGCCATCGGCGCTGCGCGCCTGCCGTTGCTGCCTAGAGGTCGCCATGGACACCTCTTCTAGAGTAGCTAGATCTTGCCGCCTCACCGCCACTAGCGCAGGTCGAAGCTACGGTGGCCTTGCCGCCCTCCGACGCCTACACAACCACCTAGCCCCCGCTGGCCATGGCACCACCATTCACGCCGGAGCGGGCGGCCACGTCGCTGCCCCGACTGCCACGCAGGAAGCCGACTAATGGAGGAAGGGAGCCCGTCGATCATTGGGACGACGGACCAGGCCGTCACCGGATCGAGCCTCCCTGCCACTGGAACGGGCCGCCCCCGCCGGATCTGGCGGCCGCGCCATCGGGCCGGGCCGCCCCCACCAGATCTTGCAGCAACGCCATGGAGAGGAGAGGGGAGGAGAGGAATAGGAGCTAGGGTTTGGGAGGTGGTTGGGGACACCGGTGTATCGTCCTCAATTCGCCCCAGGGGGACAACGTGAGGGCCTGGAATTTTTTGTTAGGGCACTTGTTAAATAACCGCACACATGAATGCATATGGTTAGATTAAACTATACTACCACACTCTTCGTTGTGTACACCGTTGTGTACGCAGTGTAAAATTGCTTTAACTTGCTGTTTTTTGTACTCCCACCATTTTTTTCAAACACTAAGCTGGCTTAGCCGGTCGGCAAAACATCTCTGATATTCACATATTATAATATTTTATCAACTTAGGGATAAGCACACATGCCATTTTCAATACATTTCGCCGTACAGAATTTAGCATCTAGGCATCTAGCTACTGGTCTCTTGTTTCAGAATAAGAAAATTTACATCGATAGTAGACGCTGCCTTTCATCTTTTACAGAATCCTTAGGAAGTACTCCCTCCGTTCCAATATATAAGACGCATAAATTTTTTTGAGTTGTCTCATAATATAAGACGTCTTCCTATTATTTCTTTGGAAAAGACGAGCAATTAACTCATAGTTAAGCTATTCACACTATAAAGTGCATGCTTTTGCTAGCGTTAGCTATTAAAGCTATTAATTAAGTGCATGGAAAGGAGATGCATGCTTCGAGTAACGAGATAAATAAAGATGATTTACTCTCTTAAACACCATTTCTTGGTCTTGATGAAAATTTTTATACGCCCTATATTTTAGGACGGAGGGAGCAGTATATATACAATGCTTCTATCAAACGAGATTTGAAGCTGCATGCTGTTCGAATATATGAGACTGATTTTCAAAGTTCTCGCTTATATATATGTGAATCAATCTTCAAAGTTCGAATACATGTAAATTTCATGTTTAAGCTAGCTAGTTAATTAATTTCATGTTTGGGACAGATAAAAAAGATTATGTTTTGGCGTGTTTGATTGGTGGATCCAATAGGAATTCTCGCCGTGACCATGGACACGTCATCAGATGGCCCATCGATCATGGAGTGATTCGAGTTTGCAATACATGCCAGCTTGGCCGGTAGGCTAGCTAGCTGGCTTACATGAACTGCCAACTATACACCAAAGGTGATCAGATTAGTTAGGGCTAGCTGGCCTTGAAATATGTTCACATCAATCTGTTGTAAACTTTTTAGAGATAATGATCGTGGAGCTGTGCATCCTGACAATGTTTTCTTTTTTTAATGTAAGGAGATGAGATAGTCAATAGGTACAAATTACAGAGATGGTACACATTACAGGAATCCGTCGCAGGCATAAAAAAGCTATTTTTATCAGTTTTTGGCATATTTTCGTTGGTTTCCATGTGACCAACGAATATCAAGAGATGAAAATACAAGTAATATTGTTGCCTGTCGACGAAAATATCGTATTTTCGTTGGCCTACGTGGCTGACAAATATTTTTTTTGATTTTCCAGATCCGCGATGATGTGTTGTTGTGTCATTAGTTTCGTCAGCCATTGGCCGACGAAAATACGTGACAAGTCAGTAAGATGACGTGGCGTGGGAGGAGGAAGATGCCTTGTGGCCCACATATTGTCGTCGGCTTACGTGGCAAGCTATTTTCGTGGGCTTACAAATAACCCTGCTATTCTCTGAGTGCACATCCAATTATTGTGCATCAGAGAGCAACATGGTTATATGCTGTCGAAATTTTGTTGGGACTATGTGACATGTCATAGTAATCATGTGTAGACATCCATTTCTAGCCTATTAAAAAATGTGGACAATTCCAGACCGACATAGCTCAGAACTTAATGTGAGCTATGTCGCTCCCAAATAGGTGACATATAGGTTAGGTTACTTGTGTTTGTGAAATGACTTATCATATGCAAAAGAAATAAATCAATGTCATCACAAAATTCTCATTCGGACATAAGCTTATGACCATAAAAATAAAATTTTAAATTAGACAAGAAATTAAAATTGTAACTTAAACATAACATTGAAAATGTAATTAAATTAAACAAAAGAGCATATATATACTCCATACAAAAGTATGCACATAGCATCATATTTCTCTAACAACTTCGCATGCATATTGTATTCACTAAGTGACGTTATCTTTGCTCATATTCAACTTTAGCATTTCAACACATTCTAAGACTCGTTGCATCCTCGAAATGAGGTAACATATCATTTGCATTTCACAATCACACTAGCTAATCACACAACATTTCAACGTAACACTAGCTAATCACACTGTTGGTGAAAGACTGACGGCCCATGAGCGATCGTGGCCCATTCAGGTGGATCCAAAAGCAAACAAAGCCCATGAGACGAGACGACCCAAAAAAGGCCTCCCGCTAACTGCCCAAGCACGCAGTCAAACCTCCGTGAACCTCCTTTGACCCAACCTCGAGCTTCGTAAGCTCGATCTCGGGCTTACAAGGCTCGAGACGTACGCCCCTGAGCACACTCTGTGTCCTTACCCACAACGGGCACTACACGGTGGCGACCTCGAGTCAACATAGACCCGATACCAAGGCACGTATGCCGCATGTCATCAGCGGAAAATAACCTCTAGCTGATGGGTCAAATTGTCTACGCGCCGCTTGACACTGAAAAGTCGTGGCCCCGTCATCATTAGCTAATAGCCACTCGCTATTACCAAGCAGACTTAATAGAGAAACCCCGTGGATCATAGGTAAGGTGACTATTGGCCAACAGACATCCGCGTGCCTCGGTGCCTCTGTGAATTGCTAGGAGATCTCAAGCCATCTGGTCTTGGATAAAAAAAAGCACCATCTTCCTGCAGAACTTAGACTCTTCATCAAATAACTCTAATAGAATTAACGCACAAGCACTAGTTTAAAATTCGGTACTTAGCAAAGGGAGTTCTTTCCCCCACGTAGCTAAGAACACCTGCACTAGTGCCTGCACTTATTGTACTAGAGTTTGAGCTCCTTAAGCTCGGGATTCCCCTGTAACCAAGCTCGGGGAGTAACAAGAATTGGACGTAGGACTGTTATCCGACAGTGGAGGCCCGAACTGTCCTTGTCCTGTAGCTTCAGCTACTCCCCGGCCTTCCCCGAGACGTGCTAGCGCGTAGCCGAGGGAGAAGGGTCGTGGTTGGGTCTCACTCCAACTAAGGTCTTGTTCTTTTCAGCGTATCGTTGCGTTGGCGTAATATTGTAGCAAATTTAAGAGCCCTCAAAAGGAGGTCTAAAGATTATAAAAAATAATTAAAAAATAGTTTTAGGATCTTTGGAAGCACTGCTAAAAGTCATGGAAAAATCGTTACGAATTATCACAACATATAGGCTATATAAAAATAACAAAATTTGTTACAGTAATACGCTGATATGCTGAAAAGAACAAGGCCTAAGTAAACTCGGCCGGTAGAGTCCGTCTATCAGTTGCCGACACATAGCATTTCATTAAAAACAATAGCTAATTAATCACGTAGCATTTTCAAATGAACATAAATCACCATCATTTTGCATCACTTCACTATGGAATCATAACTCATTTCATGGGCGATAAATTTACTTCACCGGTAACACAATGGTGTGGTGAGCGGAGGGCAATGACGTGGGGCGGGGACAATGACGGGCACGTCGCGGTTGGCCGCGACTACTTGTGTTGTGGTGAGAGATGGTGTTGACGATGGCGGCGGTGATCAGCTGTGGGAGCAGGCTCGGTGGGTGCAATGGTTGGCGCCTTGGCGGCAGTGGGTGTCGTGTTAGCTAGTTAGTCGAAAGAAGAAAACCTAGGAGACGACGAGCGCACCGAAGTTAGTCAAAAAGCCCAAGACAAGAGCTTAAGATTAATCAGTGAGGCCTTGATGAGAAAGGTCTGACTAAAAAGGTGGCCAACTAGTTAGTAGAAAGAAAAAAAAAACCTATTTTGCTTTGCTTAATTATCAGCTTGTTTAAATAGATTCGCCGGGCAAAACTTTGTTTCACGACAAGCCTGCCACATCCACATCATACACACACACGTACAAGACGAAATTGAAAAAAAAAATAACATTCACACGATCGATCGATCACGAGGCTCGAATTCACGGGCCGCTGTTACATCTCACAACTATCTAAGCTTTGTACATTCCTATGCGATACATTCCCTAGGTCCATCCTGTCTGCCTAATTTGCACCAGTGGGCCCCTAGGACAGCAGCAGCATTTCAGACAGTACAGCCGTGTTTTTTCGTTGGTGGCCATATGCCTTTGTTCGCTAACACAAGCTAGCAGCAATTGTATTTGTATGTAGCGAGAAAATATATGAAAAAAATACATATCTCTCTCTCTCTCTGTGCAGGGGGAGGCTAGCTAGAAATACGAGCGATGGATCGATGGATCGACGGGGGAACACTACAAGAAATCGAAATCGGGGGAATTTTTGAAAGAGAATCTCAGGGAGGGCCCACGCGAGGCCAGGGCAACCCTCTCCAAGCTCTGGTCTGGTTCTGGTCTGACGCATCCATGGCGCGCCTGCCTTGGGGGCCAGAGAGAGAACCGATCGATCCATCCGTACATGGAGTCAAGTTGCAAGTTGTCCCTCTTCCGCCCAGCTTTGCACATTGGAGAGAATGGAGAAGAAGCAGCAGCAGCGGCAGCGGCAGCGGCAGCCAGCTGCTGATGGTCAGTGCATGAGAGCAATCAGTAAAAGAAGTACTCCCTCCCGTCACAAAAAAAATTGCCGCTAACTTTTAAACACGCCTTTAACCATTCGTTTTATTTAAAAAGGTTATATAAATATTATTTATTTTGTTATGATTTGGTTTATTATTAAATGTATTTTATGTATTACTTATATTTTTACATATTTGAACTAAATTTTTGAATAAGACGAATGGTCAAACACGTGTCCAAAAGTCAACGGTGACTTCTTTTTGTGACCGAAGGTAGTACATGCAAAGGACTAGCTACCTAAGTTTAATTAAGTGGGTGCGGATGTCCATGACCTCTGTTTTGGACGAAGATAAATAGGATGGAGTAAAGATTGTAAGGGATCGTCGATCTATAAAAAAAAGCTATAATTTTATCAAAATTTTAACCATTATGGATCATATTATTTCATCATATGTTTCTTAAAGAGCATGTACAATGATACATGTGAGTTTTTATAAACCATTTTTATAAGGATATTTTTGGATGGATGATCATGTGAAGAAGAAAGAGCAGGCATAAAAATTTGTTCGTCCCCAATACAAGAGTAGACTAATTTGTGTGTGAACAAAATATTTGAAAAATACCATCTTTATCACTATATGAGTTGTATCTAAGTGGCATGACAACGATTAGAGACATCTGGGGACAGCCGGATGGAACCGTGGGCACGATCGGACGGCCGTCGATCTTTCGGCGACGTGGGCACGCGGGAGCAGGCTCGCGGGGAAGGCGCCGACGTGGACGCACGAGGAGGCGGGCTGACCGCGCTTTGTTATATAAAGTTGATATGCATAGATCTCACGAGCTAAGCTCTAATTACATGTGTCAGGGAGACATGGACTGTTCACGTGGATGCACTATATATATACTGCACATCGCTGTCCACCCAGCTGGGCGGCCGCGGGAGGCATATATGTGCATCGATGAAGGGGAATGTGCATGTGTACCGTGTACGTACGTACGCGCGAGCCAAACGAATGCGCTGCATGCACATGCACATGCACGCGATCGAATGCGCCCCCACGCACGAGCCACGGTGCGTTCCGTCCATCGCCCCGGGCCCCCGGCCCTGCGGCTGAAAGGATCACATCGCCATCGTCCAGGTGGGCGCGTGCGCGCATGATTTGCGCCACTGGCCGTGCAGGCCTACCCCGATTCGCGGTTCAGTTTGGTTGTGTTGAACCGAAAGTTGAGGATCCGTAAAAATATATACGCCACCCGTTATTATATAACTAAGAAATATATATTCAAAAATTATTATTATGGATGTTACAATGAATGTTCCGTAGAAAATAATAAATTTTAACTCAACCGATGAGAATCACACAAAACCGCGAAACAAAGAGCACGTATATCTGGCCCCATTGATGAGAGAGACCATGCAAGTTGAGACTAGTTGCAGCAAACGGCACATACTGGTACACGTACGTACGTCGATCGACCGGCCGGTACCGTGGTACGTACAAGCTACCTAGCTAGACGCACATGCATCATGCATGCATACGGCCATGGAGGCAGAGATCGATCGAGCTGAGAGAGAGCCAGAGAGGATCTCTCTCTCTCCATATATTTTTTATGCAGCTTCCTATTTTGAAAAACTTTGAACAGTATCGGCGCAGTGTTCATGTGTTGCTGCTGGCTGGGTAGCACACCTAGCGAGCAGTGAGACACAGTCGACACTCTCTCTCTCTCCATGACCGATAGATGTTGCATGCTGCAGCGCAGCGCAGCGCATGCCCCATCTCCATCATGCTGCCCTCCCTTGTGAGACACAGTGCCCGCTTGTCTCCCCGTGACACATATTCGTCGCCGGCCGTCGAGCTACGTACGTACGAGCTGCATGCATGCCAAACAAGCAACCACATGCACGCGCACCGTGCTCGCTCCGATGCCTCGCTTTAATTTATGCTAGGACGGGAAAGCGCGCGTATCCGTACGTGTTTAATGTATCAAATCGAAAGGAATAAGAGGGAAAAAAAAGTAAAGAAACAATATTTGTACGAAATTACAAGAGGAGAAAAGAGACGACCAACAATATCCTAAGATTTCAATTGTTTAGAATTTTAAATTATTTCGAAGTGTACAAATTATTCAATTTTTTGTGAATTTTTTCGGTCGAGCTTTTTTGTCCGCTCTTGATTCCAATTCTTTATATTTTCTTTGTTTACGTATTTTGACAATCTTAAACATTTTCAAAATTTTCTATTTTCTGGAATTGTATAAAATTTTAAACTTTTTATGGATTCTTTTGGTTTTCTGTTTGCAAACTTTCTATATTGCAGCTTTTTTGGTACATACAGAGAGAAGAATAGAAAAGGGGAGAATTATGGCCTAAATAGGAAAGAGAAAATTGCTTTTAAATTTGAACTTCAAAAACTTTCGTAGATATCCAAACTTTGTATGGACGTTCTTTGTGTAGGCATGATTTCATTTCTGCGAACTTTCAATTTTTTTACTTTTTTTTGCGGCCTACAAGAAGTTAAATAGAAAAGATGTCATAAAAAAGGAGGGCATGTGGGGCATTTGGGAGGGTTGAATGATCGGAATGTCGCTAGACGGGAGGTGAATAGGCGTTACAAAATTTGTTACCGAAGTTCGGATCCTTTAGGGGAGCCTACGTCTCAGTTGAGGTAGGCTTGATCACACTTGAGCCCGGGTCTCTTTCAACCTTTTTCCTCATTGAGGTCGCACCAAAACCCCTCGGTTTCACTATTTGATTTCTTCCCTTCCTGAGGTGGAATCGAACCTTCACAAACGCTAGGCACACCACACAAAGTCTTGGTGCCTTGAGGTGACGCCTAGACGTCTTGGAGTCCTCATCCTCCAAGAGTAATTAATCCAACGAAATACAAACTTGAGGACGAATCAAGTGGTCAACGGATGAAGCAAAGCTCACCAGGCACTCGATCTCTCTTCTCAACCCTACCAAACTCTTAGATCAAGGGGATTAGGGGTAAGGAAAAGATTTACTCAAATGGCTAGCTAGGGTTTGTATTGAATGTGAGAGTGAAGAGCTACCCAGCTGGTAGGTGGGGAGGAGTGATAAAAAGGTGAGGGGTTGAGCTAGCTATTGGACCAAGTTTCTGCCCACTCTGGATACTCCGGTCCAAAGTCCTGATACTCCGATGTTAATTGATTCCAACAGACAGAAACCCAAGAAACTTGGATTTTTGGACATTCTGGGTTTCCACATACCGAAAACTCTGGTCCAAACTCCAGACACTCTAGCGTAAAACTAATAAAATCAGAAGAACAAAAGAGAACCTCAAATCTACGATTTCCAGACACTTCGATCTACCCGACACCGGATACATACTCTGGTCCAAACTCTGAACTTTCCATGGAAAATCAGAATATTGAAACAGAGAGGCCCAAAAACTCCAGACACTCTGGCTGTCCAGTTCCGAATACTCCATACCTGAAACAGATAGTTCGACCTCCAAAACAATGAACCTGTGAATTTAGGAATCGAGTTAAGATTAGAGTCTCTCTCCCAAGCTATACTTCATCCAATAAGCACTAGAGGTTTTAGCTCATCCACTTTACTTTAAGAACTAAACCTGTTCATTACTCACGAAAGCCATTAGTACAAATATCATAATGTCATTAATCACCAAAATTAATAGGGCCTGGATGCACTTTCAAGAGCGCCCATGCATGCAAGAATTGAAAGATCAGGTGTGTATGGGGGAGGAGGGCACACCGTGCTAGGAAATATTGGGGAAAAGGGGGGAGGTCAGGATTTGAACCTAGGACCTTCAATGTGAGGGCATGCTCGGCAAGCCAACCAGACGAATATATCGGTCACCTCAACATATTGGGGGAAAAGGGGGGCCGGGATTCAAATCTGTGATCTCTAGTTGTCGGGACACCATATTAAGCAACTTGGTATCTCTCATGCAGCATTAGTCTAGTATCAACTCTAGTATGCAAAACCGACTTCATCAATGATATACATTATAGTACTCGAACAAAAAAAAATTAATAGTAAACCATAGGAATGAAGTGCCAACAAGTTGTCACACAGGTCTAAATACGAATCATTAAAGAGTCGTTAGAGTAATTTATTGTAGCTTAAGCAACATAAATATAATGAGTTGTCTCATCATTAGCAATAGGTTACTGAATGGGAAGAACGTCCAGCTACTCGTCTCCACAAACAACGGGGATGATTCGTAATTTTCGTAACATGCCGAGATTGAGTTGACAGACCGCAAACAAAAGCTTACAAGAATGAGTGCATTGAAAAATCCAATAATTTGCGCGCATACAATGGCATGATGCATTTTCTTTCACTATATGCTTGGTCTTGTACAATGGAAAAACAACGGTTCATTTGCATAAATTACGTTTAACAAAGACATACATATAAATAGATGAAGATAAAGATAAAGATAGAAGTCTATCCCAAATAGGGAATATATGCTTGTAATCCCGGATAAGAACATATCCGGCAAGAAAGGATAGAGATAGGAATCCTACCTCGTAACCAACCCTGCCCCCCCCCCCACCATATAAGGCGGGCAGGGGACCCTGGTTCGGCAGACATAGACATATCCATCCATGGAACAACATCTCCCTCGACATTGATCATCAGATCACCATCATAATCACAGAACACACGACTAGGGTATTACCTACACCGCGAGGGCCTGAACCAGTATAATCCCTTGTCTTGCATTACCATCGAGTTTGGATCCAGCGCATAACCCCATATATAATCATTGCGAACAACACTCCCCGGTTTAACAAACGTCGACAGTTGGCGTGCCAAGTTATGGCAACATCATGATCAATCTCATCAAGCTCGATGGCAGCAATTGCTGGCATAGATTCTGTACGCGATCTTGTTTCTTCGATTCCCATCGATCCAGAAGGAATTTAGGGACAAGAGTAGATGTGTCGGAAAGAAAACCTCGTTAGCTCTCCAACGAGTCATAGAACGTCAAAAACAGAGTCCGTATGTGGCCAGGGCGTCCATTTCATTGTAGACCGCATATGAAGGTAGCGAATCTCGGCAAGCTCTTCAAGCTCATCGACGACCTCCGCGGTGTGGGGATTGGCCACAGTGCACTTCGTGGATTGTTGCTGACCAGCGAGAAGGAAGCAATGGGATCGTCATGAATGACTACTTCGTGCAGATTGGTGAACCGACTTCATTGACTCGTCTTCCGTGGCACTGCGCGTCGTTTTCCACTTCGGATGCTTGGATTTCGTCACCGACAACTTCAGCAAGCTCGCACTTTTGGAATCGGACCCAATCCGATCTGACTCCGACTTCATCAATGGCAGGTCCGAACTCCTCTTCGGGTTCGAGAACACCGCCACCGAATACTAACGCGTAATGCGCTGGAGGCTTAAGCTTGCTCTTTCAGACTTGGATTAGATTTCATCTAGAAGAGACTTCACCAACACTCCAAGAATCACTCTTTCAAACTTGGACAAGATCCGATCCGGGAGAAACTTCAACAGTGCTTCACTCGGACTCCCGTTCGTGTTGGGGAACGTCGCCGCCGCCTACCGACGAGTATTGCGCCGGGGGCTCAATTCCCGACTCGGATACGGCAAGGACCCAACTGAGAACGACTCTCGGATGGTGACCGTCATTAGCAGCAAATCACTTGGACTCGACGATCATGGCACCCATCGTGTGGCGCTGGCTTTATCAACCACGAGACGAACGCAAGAAGAAGATGCGATCTGTTTTCGTTCAGAATCTGGATGGAACTTGTGTCATAATTTTTTGTTAACTCAGAAGGATTTTCAAGGTGATAAAAGATGCGTTGGAAATCTTATTGTGTTATCTTTCCAACGAATCCAAGAACGGCTAAATCCGATTTCAGATGCGATCGTGACGCCTGTTTGAAGAAAGACAGCATATGGAGTCGTGAATTTCGGCGATCTGGTAAAGCTCGTCGGTGCCGGCCACGGTGTGAGAATCGTATGTGCCACACGTCGTAAGACATTGAGGACCAGCGAGTACCTTCACCAACCTTCACTGAACACGTGGAGATTGTCTTCGACCACGACCGCAACTTTGACGAACATGACCGAGACCTCGGCGAGCACGTGCTATTCGACCCCGACCACGGCCGAAACCTCGGCAAGCACATGCTCTTCGTCCCCGACCACGGCGCGTGCTACTCGGTGTTGATCAGGATGTGAACAACTACTTCCGTATGCCTACTCCCGCGCCCCGCGTGACCAACTCTATGGCTCGGCGACACGCCTACTCCGGCGCCCCGAGAGCCCAAGTCTACGGCTCAACGACACGCATACGTCAGCGCCCCGAGCGCCCAAGTATACGGCTCTGCGACACGCATGCGCCAGCGCCCCGAGTGCCCAAGTCTACGGCTCCGCGTCTACGGCTCCGCGACATGCCTACGCCAGCGCCCCGAGCGCCCAAGTCTAGGGCTCCGCGGCACGCCTACGCCACAAGCATCCAAGTCTACAGGTCGGCCACGCGCCTACGCTGGCTCCCGAGCTGCCAAGTACATGGCTCGGTGACACGTGGCTACGCTTGCGCCCCGAGCGCCCAAGTCTATGGATTGGCTGCACGCCTACCCCACGAGCGCCAAACTCAACGGCTCGGATACACGTCTACGCCAGCACCACGAGCGCCCATGTATACGGTTCGGCTACACGCCTACGGCTGCGCCATGAGTGCCCAAGTTTACGGCTCAACGACACGCCTACGCCGGCGCCCCGAGCACCCAAGTACACAGCTCGGCGACACGCCTACGCCGGCGCCCCAAGTCGTCTACTCCCCGAACGCCAAACTCAATGGCTCGGGTGCACGTCTGCGTCTACGCCACGAGCACCCAAGTATATGGCTCATCTACACGCCTACGCCTGCGCCACGAGCGCCCAAGTTTACGGCTCGGCTACACGCCTAAGCCTACAAAGCACCTGGCTCAGGACCAAATCTATTTAATCAAAGGGCGATCCCCTTAATAGGCTTTCTCGATAATACGTAACAAACAGTGACAATACGTTGACATCGAGCCTATTTTGGCCTCGGTACACACAATTAGGTCATAATATGACCTGAAGCGCTACCCATTAAAAGTGTCTCATGTCATACCTCATGTTGGGTCAGTAGCCAACTTTGCATGTCCAAAGTTGGGTGTTGATGAGGCTTGGATACTGTTTCGGAGGTATGCTCCTCGTAGGTCGCCAGTTGTATACCACAACCCGGATACAAAATACCTCTGGGCCAAACTTTATCCAAACGGTGCGCCCTTAAGTGGGTCACTAGCTAATCCCTCCTCCGGTTGGGACAGGTACCACTCAGCTAAAAACGAGCCCCATGCTGCGCCAAGTGTTGAATTCTGCAAGACAGGATGGGGCATTTGATGCCGCATACCCCTTAATATGCTAAACACAGTACACCGCTAGACGGGTACAGCAACTTCACGGCTTAAGATAATAGAAATAAATGGCAAATGAACTAGTCGGCGAGATACCTGACTCGATTGCAAAGCACTCGGGCGCCCTGAACGCTCAAGTTTACGGCTCTGCGATAGGCCTACGGACCTACGGTGGTGTGGACTACATGGGCCCTGGGTATCCTCTAGAAGGCCCATGAGGGAGCAAATAGGGGACGACCCAAGTCGGCTGATTAGGATAGAGACCACTCGGGTTACGTATAACTTGAGAGCCAAGGAAGTTCCCGAGGATATAGCCAATCTCCATTTAATTAGGAGATCAATACTTGCATATCATGCATCGGTACAACCGAACTTGGTATCATGTACTACGTACCACAATGTAACTCTATCTCCCCCTGCACAATATAAAGGGAGGGGGTAGGGGGCCATGGGCATATACGATCATCATCTTCATCATCATAATCCCAGAGCACAGGAAGTAGGGTATTACCTCTGAAGTTGAGGGCCTGAACCTGGATAAATCCCTGTCTTGTGCTATCATCTGGTATGGATCTTGAGCGTGCCCCTTCGTACAAATTCATTGCCGACGGTGGCCCCCGATCAGCCACCAGTCAACAATTGGCGCGCTAGGTAGGGGCCTGCGTCAAGATCATCGCTCAAGCTAGATGGCTTCTTCAAGATCGCCGCCCATCGCCCTGAGGCTAGGGCAGTCACTGTGCTTTGGCACCCTAGACTTCATCGCCGATGGCATCGGCAATCTTCATCTCTCCCCTCCTAGAGAGATCCCTCAACAAGAAGGTTCGCGCGATCAATGTGACCCATTGCCCTTTGGCTTGGAGAATTCTGCATGTGCCTTCGACAGAATGTTACGCCGACGATCCCACTTTGCACCTTTACTCGAAGAGGGTAAGGAAGGACTCGGCGGAATCACCCCACAGGTATGGATCTAATCCAGCCCGATGAGGACTCAGTGTCCCCGACTGGATCTCCCTTCGTTCTTTGGAATTCCGCTGCGACCTTTGCGCAGGCGGTTTCTGAGACTGGGATAGGAGGTGACCACTCGGGAGGATCTGTTAATCCGGTCGGACTTAACCGATCGGATCCAACCATGTTCGTGGGTGTCATTAATACTGGCCAACCCATTCGACAAAGCGAGCAGGTTAGCCTCTCCCTCGCAGATTCAGAGTCCGACGGGAGCACGGAGATCTGCAACTACCGGGAAGTCTTAGTCCTTGGCGCGGACGACCATCACTCTGCCTCTAAACCAGTCGGGAACGAGGCGGTCGACGCGGACCCGCGTCGTGCCGAGGATCAAGATTGCTTACAACAACTTCACATCCGCGAGTGTAATGTCCAGAACGAGCTACGCGCAGTGAAATTGAGAGATCAGGACGTCTACACCACTCCCCAAGCAAATATCGCCGCCTCGAAGACTCTTCTCGAGATTATTGCGCCGCAGCTTCCTGAGAATAGCCCGCTTGTCCAGACCCTGGCTCGTGCAACGGCCATGGTCGAGATGGTGGCCATCCAATAGAACGAGGCGCACCCCGCTCCCACCACAACGGCTCACAGCCGCTCTGGACGCAATCGGAGCAAGGGGCGCACCTCCGCCACCTGCGGTTCGCGCCCGTCGGCCGGCCACGACCTCCGCCACGACATTGAAGCTAGAAGACGGGAACGCGTCGAGGGTGATCGGCACTATCACTGCTACCGCAGTCGGCACAACGATGATCACATCGAGTGCTCTGCCAGTTCGGAGCGACCATCACCAAGAACATCATCGTCAAGACTCGTGGCGGGACTATCACAGTAGATCCCCGCAGCGGCGGCAGCCCCGACCTTTGGAGGGGATTCGGGCTTTCACCCAGGACCTCCGCCGATTGGTTTGGCCGGACGGTTTCAATCTCAAAGGCATCGACAAGTTCGTTGGCGAGAGGGACCCCTAGAACTGGCTGCAGGTTTACACCTTAGCGGTCAGCGCAGTAGGAGGTGATTAGAATGTAATGGCAAATTATCTGCTAGTCGTCCTGACCCCAACCGCTCAGACCAGGCTTACGGGACTCTCGGAGAACTCCATCGAGTCTTGGGACGACCTCGAGGAACAGTTCATCACCAATTTCCAGGGGACCTATGAAAGGCCCTCCAGATGATGGGAGATCGGGCAGCTATACCGACGTAAGAACGAGACTCTTCGAGAGTTTATCAAGCGCTTCATCAAGAAGAAGAACGAGATTCGAGATGTTTCGTAACAAACTGTCATCGACGCCTTCTTCGCCGGATGCAAATCCGAGGAGTTGGTCAGGCAGATGACTCGGGACCCCCCGCGAACTCTCAAAGCAATGTTCACAATGACGGATCTGGAGGCCAACGCTGAGGAGGCCATTATGAACCATCGTGGTGGCAATGACGGAGGCCCCAAGAAGAAGCCAAACAACGAATAGAGCAAACCTAAGGACAAGAAGCGCAAGGGGGACGACATGGTCGCCAACATGGAGCGTAACCGGCCTAAGCCCCCCAATGACAACGACTATATATAACAAGGTCACGGAGGCGGTATGTCCCTTTCACCCGCACGGAAAACATGCTACCAAAGATTGCCTCATTCTCTAGAAGTTTGCCGAGAACTCGAATCAGTCGGCGGTGAAGGGAGGACACGGCAAAAAACCCGATGGAGGTCAACGTAATCATGCTTGTGGTCCCCAAATATCTGCGTTGGTCAGAGGTACCCATCACCTTTGATTGATCGGACCACCCAGATCGGATCGTCTTCCCTAGGAGGTATCCTTTGGTCCTGGATCCGGTCGTTCGAGGAAACAAATTAAAGAGGGTCCTAGTCGATGGCGGGAGCGGGATTAACGTCCTTTTCGTCAAGACTCTGGATCAAAAGAAGATTCCTCGCTCCGAGCTACGGCAGGGGTCATCCCCTTTCCTCGGTGTGATTCCCGCAACGTCCACGATACCACTCGGGCAGGTCTTGCTGCCTATCATGTTTGGAACCAAAGACAACTATCGGACCGAGAGTCTCAGCTTCGAAGTGGCCGATTTCGACACGGCGTATCATGCCATCTTGGGAAGGCCCGGGATTGCGAAGTTCATGGCCGTTCCTAATTACACTTATCTCGTCATGAAGATGTCGGGTCCCAATGGAGTAATCGCCATCCCTGGCGATGTAAAACAATCTCTCGTCTGCAATTGCGAAAGATGCGAGATGGCACAGGCATTGGACACATCGGCGGAGATGGAAAAGATTCGGCAAGAGGTTGCATCTTTTCAGGAGGAGGGAGACATACCCGCCAAGAAACAGGCCAAGAGTTCCATCCAAGCAGCCGAAGAAACCAAGAAGATACTATTGGACCCGTCTGACCCAGTCAAAATAGCCATGATCGGGATAGGGCTTGATAGCAAATAGGAAGACGCACTCGTCACTTTCCTCCGGGCAAACCAGGACGTGTTCGCTTGGATCCCTTCGAACATTCCTGGTGTTCCGAGGGAGGTGATCGAGCACTCTCTCCACGTCGATAAAAAGGCGCGGCCAATCAAGCAACGCCTCAGAAGATTTGCTCTAGATCGGAAGGATGCCATTTGGGAAGAGATCACGAAACTGCTGGCAGCACGATTCATCAAGGAAGTGTATCATCCCGAGTGGTTGGCGAACCCAGTCCTGGAGCAGAAGAAGAAGAAGACATGGCGAATGTGCGTTGACTATACCGACCTCAACAAAGCTTATCTCAAGGATCCTTTTGGGTTCCCCCGCATTGACCAAGTGGTGGATTCAACCGTCGGGTGTGAGCTCCTAAGCTTTCTGGACGCTTACTCAGGCTATCACCAAATCAGCCTGAAGGAGGAGGATCGCATCAAGTCGTCGTTTATTACGCCTTTTGATGCTTTTGCTATGTCACAATGTCGTTTGGGCTGAAAAACGCTGGCGCAACTTATCAGCGCACCATACAGCGGTGTTTTCACACTCAGCTCGGCCGCAACGTGGAGGCTTACGTTGACAATGTCATCGTGAAAACGCGAACAAAGTCAGATCTCATAATAGATTTGACCGAAACATTCGAGAGTCTAAGAGCATATCGGATGAAGTTGAATCCTGAGAAGTGCGTTTTCGTGATTCCATCCGGTAAGCTACTGCGATTTACCGTATCTCATCAGGGGATTGAGGCTAATCCTGAAAAGGTCTGTGCCATCATGAAGATAAAGCCCCCGACCAGTCAGAAAGTTGTGCAGAAGCTCACTGAATGCATTGTGGCACTCAACCGATTTGTTTCCCGACTCGGGGAGCGCGGTATGCCATTCTTCAAGCTCTTACGCCGACAAGACAGTTTTCAGTGGACGGCGGAAGCACTATAAGCTTTTGAAGACTTCAAGAAATTCCTTACTACGCCGCCGATATTGGTTCCACCCATGCCCTAGGAGCCCCTCCTACTTTACATTGGCGGCACGACTCATGTAGTCAGCAGTGCGCTGGTGGTGGAATGGGATGAGCAAGGCTTCCTCCAGAAGGTACAACGCCCGGTTTACTTCGCAAGAGAGGCATTGGACGATTTTAAGATAAGGTACCCCCATATTCAGAAGCTTTTGTATGTTGTATTAATCACGTCACGGAAGCTTAAACATTATTTTCAAGACCATGAAATTTGGGTGGTCACTTCTTTCCCGCTTGGAGATATTTTTCATAATCGGAAAGCCATCGGGAGAATTGCGAAGTGGGCAGTCGATCTTGGAGCCTTTGAACTAAAGTTCAAGCCTCGGCTAGCCATCAAATGTCAGGTACTCACCGATTTCGTCGCAGAGTGGACAGAGATCCAGACCCCAGCAGCAAAGAAAAATCTCGAGTACTGGATGATATACTTTTACGGTTCCCTCATGCTCAGCGGCGCGGGGGCTGGGATTTTTCTCATCTCTCCAACTGGAAAGAAGCTACGATACGTCCTTCAGATCCTATTTCCAGTCAGTAACAACGCCACCGAATACGAGGCACTCATCCACGGGCTACACATGGCCATATCGCTCGGCATACGGGGGTTAATGGTGCGTGGGGATTCCCTGCTTGTGGTCAATCAGGTTCAAAAGGAGTGGTCTTGCATCGGCGACAACATGGCGGCATATTGCCAGGAGGTTCCGAAATTGGAGGACAAATTCGATGGGCTGGAATTATCTCACATACTCCGACGAGACAATGAAGCAGCAGATGAACTGGCGAGGATGGGATCTAGTCGGTCGCAAGTCCCAACTGGTGTTTTCGTCGGGGAATTGCGCAAGCCTTTCATCAAACCACCAACCCCGCCGGGAGATCAGAATGACGAGTAGCACGAGTCGGAGGTATTATCAATTAACCCCGGGTGGACGCAGCCATATTTAAATTATCTCCTCCACGATGAGTTGCTGGAAGATCGTAGCCTCGCCGAGTACATCACATGCCGAAGCAAAAACTAGAAGGTAATCGGGGATGAGCTTTTTAGAAAAAGCAGTTCCGGAGTATTAAGGCATTGCATATCCGAGCAAGAGGGCAAAGATCTACTGAGGGACATCCACTCGGAGGAGTGCGGACATCACGCGGCAGCAAGCTCTCTGGTTGGGAAAGCCTATCGACAAGGGTTTTTTTGGCCGACTGCAGTAACAGATGCGGAGGATATAGTATGCAGATGCGAAGGCTGCCAGTTTTTTGCGCGGCAGATTCATATGCCGGCCCAAGATCTACAAACGACTCTGATCTCTTGGCCGTTCGCCGTCTGGAATCTGGACATGGTAGGGCCCCTCAAGCGAGCGCAAGGTGGATTCACTCACCTCTTCTTCGCCATCGACAAGTTTACAAAGTGGATTGAAGCCAAGCCGGTGGCTGACATCATGGCTGCCAAGGCACGCGAGTTCTTCCGGGACATCGTCGTAAGCTTTGGCGTGCCTAATCGCATCATCACCGACAATGGCGTTCAGTTCAAGAGCAGCGAATTTCAGGACTGGGGCGAGGAGCTGGACATCAAAATCTGCTATGCCTCTGTGACTCATCCAAGGAGTAATGGGCAAGTTGAACGTGCCAATGGGTTAATCCTACAAGGACTCAAAGCAAGGATCTTTGACCACCTAAAGCTGTATGCCACACGCTAGGTGAAGGAGTTGCCTTCGGTTCTCTGGGGGCTTAGAACAACCCCAAGTCGAGCGACCGGGCAGACACCCTTTTTTCTAGTCTACAGCTCGGAAGCAGTCCTCCCGACTGAATTGAAGTTCCACTCTCCACGGGTGCGCAACTACAACAGCAACCAGTCGGACGAAGGAAGAATCGAAGACCTCGACAGGCTCGAGGAGTCCAGGGAAGCAGCAAAGATCCAGTCGGCTAAATATCAACAGGGCTTGCATCGTTATCATCAGCGCAACGTACGGGGCCGTGTATTCTCTAAAGGAGATCTAGTCCTCCGAAGGAATCAGAAGCACGAGCACAAACTCTCCCCACTTTGGGATGGCCCCTATGTGATTGATGAGGTGACGCGCCCGGGGGCTTATCGGCTAAAGCGAGAAGATGGATCAGATGTGCCTAACCTAGAACGTTGAGCAGCTACATCGTTTTTATTATTAAATATTGTATTCAAATATTGTGTAATTAGTCCCTTGTTTGACTTGCTGCTCAACCATAAATGAATAAGCAGTAAGTCGGGGGCTACACTAAATAGTGTGCGGAGTCACCGCACCCTATCTTATCATGAAAATTCTTGAGTAGTGGCGCTCATACTTGCCAGAGACAACGTTTAGTCACTCGGCATGTGCATAGTGAGAAGACCACGCGCTTATTCCAAGCACTTGGGGGCTGGACTACTCGGCAGAAGCGTTACATGAAAAAAGGATAAACCGCATACTCAGATAAATTAAAGATCAAGATGCATTGAGGATCAATCAAACATTCCGGAGTTAAGTCATTTACAGAGTTAAATGTTTAGCCCACGTGGTGGAGATATCCCAAACTTCTTCCATAAGAGCGGAGGCCTCTTCTTCGTCACAGGCAAATCCTTCTTGCACAGCTTCGATGTCCATGCCGGGATAGTCCGGCATTGTAATAGCCAAATCTTGGCTGGCGCAAGTTGTCGCCGCCTCCCTTGCGAAGACCTTGATCTGTGCGGGAATGTGTTCAACTCGCACCATGAAGATCTTGGCATCAGATGGCAGCTCGTCTTCAGGATAGAGATACTGGAGTGCTGGAGCCGCCACCTTCAGAGCACGGTCGCGTAGTTCATTGGCGGATTTCACCCTCTCGTCGACGACTTGGAATTGCGCCTTGATTTTTTGCTGATGGGCTGCAAAACCAGTCGGACATCATAAACTAGTCGGGCTTTAGTGGGGTTGAGCCAGGAAGAGCCGGAGACAGAAAGTTACCCTCTAGCTCCTTGGCCGATCTGTCGGCTTGGGTGCATGCTAGGAAGACTTCTCCCTCCATGGCCTTCTGCCTCAACTCCATCACCTGCTGGTTTTCCCATAAAGCTTTGTACAAAGGCAAGTATGAAATATCAATCTCAAAGGAGCGTTTTATAATTGCATGGGAGTTCAATGTCGTTCGGAGGTGCTACCTTGGATGGTATTGGCTTCTTCTACGTGGCGGAACTGAAGTTTAGTGATTTCCCTTTGGAGCTCCTCGATCTCACCATGGTACTGCGACTTGAGTGCGTAGAGTGCGTTGTCGAATTCATCGCGGGACTTCAACTCACCTACGGCTCTTCGCAAGCACTTGGACTTTTGTTTCGACCTCTTGCTCATGCGCTGTATGGGGACAAGAGGGAAGATCAGTCGGGTTCTTTTGAGTTAAACGAGAATTCAAGACATGAAGGGATTTTTACCTCAAGAATGGTGGTATTGAATTTCGATATATTCTGCAGTGCGTCCTACTCTTCGGCCTCCTGCTCATCATCGACCTCATAGCCTTCCATCTCTTTCCTCCATTTTACTCGGAGGGGAGGAGGATTGGCATCGGCGGAGGGACGAGGAATCTCCTCGATTTCTGGCTCTGAGCTTTCTGGAGCCGTGGCCGGGATCTTACCTTTTGCCGATAAGGATTGGTGAGTTGCAGGGGATGGTGGGGAAGCAGGCTGAGCTGCCGCGCGTTGAGCTGGGTCCTCACTTGGAGTAGGCTTAGTTTGGCGGTCAAGTCTTGGAACAGCAGAAGCCGGTGCCTTGGTGCTGCGTTTACCTGGCATGGCGCCCTTCTTGCAAGCATTTGAAGATTTTTGAGACCCTGGTTTCTTTACAGACCATAAGGAATGAAGTTGTGAAGGGAAACATTCACGACGGAACGAATTTGGTTCCCACCCAAGTGGATTGACCACTCGGGGCAGAGCCGGAAGGCCTTTTGGCCTCTGGCATGGCCTCTGGGCCTACAGTTGGAGGAGTCGTAGGGCTTGGAGATCGCCTGGATGGAGCTGGGCGACGATGACGCATGAGCGGGACGTTATCTTCATCATCATCCTTGTCCGAGTCCCTCAGGACAACTCCCTTGCCCTTCTTGGGTGGAGGGGCATCAGCTGAGTCCTCTGCAGGACGCTTGGGCGGTGCCTCCTTATGGCTGGGAGCTTCGGGGACGGGATACGTAGAAAAGAATGCGGCACGTCCCTGCGCGAAGATCGAATCGGATCAATTATAAAAGAAATTGCTAGTTCACAGCAAGTGGAAAAGGGAATTTCTTGCATACCACTGGAGGAGGGCACAATGTGCGGTACGTGGCCGGACAATCCTTTTTCTCTATGATTGAACCTAGGGCAAAGAGCTCAGTCACTCGGGTGATCAGATCCTTGTGTGATATTGGTTCTTCAGTTTCCCGGGAGGCGTCTTGGAATCCCGAGTACTCGAATCTGAGGTGCACCCTCTCCTTGATGGGTTGGACACGGCGGACGCAGTAGTTCATAACTACACCGATGCCAGTCAACCCGGCGGACTTCAGTCTTCCGATAAGCATCAGCAGTTTCTTAACTTGGCTCCCTTCGCTTTCAGCGAGGAGAGAAGACCAAGAGGTACTGACTATGGGGCACTCTCCGAAAAATGAAGGAAGGACTGGGGGAAGATTGGCGTAGTAAAACCATTCAGAATGCCAGCCCTTATTCGAAGTTTTCAAGGGAAGATCAAAGTAAAATTTCTTGGCCCCTTCCCGCAGCTGGAATCCGGCGCCGCCTACGGTTCTGGGAGAAGTTTTGCTGGGAAAGGGTTTCAGGCAGAAAAGGCTTCTAAAGAGATCAAAGTGAGGGTGATTCCGAGATATGCCTCGCAGACATGAATAAAGACCGCGATTTGGAAGATAGAATTGGGGTTAAGGTGAGTGACTTCGATCCCGTAGAAACGCAATAATCCCCGGAAGAAAGAAGAGCAGGGAAGGCTGAAGCCGCGAAGGAAGAAAGATTCGAAGACCACTACCTCGTCGGATCGAGGGGTGGAGGAAGATTCACCGGCGGTGGCGTGCCACGAGATCAGCACTTCCGAGGGGAGCACCCTGGCGGATACCAGCTTCTGCAGCCTCCGGTTGGTCGTAATGAACTTCATCCAGTCCTTGGCGCTCTTGGTTGCTTTTGGGGTGGAGGCAGACGAAGGAGCCATTGCTGATCGGCGATGGTGGTGGCGGAGAACGCGAGGAAGGAGAACCCTAGCAGCAGTGGCGGAGTTCGCTGGAAAGGGCAAAAAGACTAGCGCAAAAAATGGGCGGGGTGAACTAACTTCGTTTCCCTGTTCCTAAAATACTAAACGGGCTACGTTGCGCATTCTGGCTTGGGCTTTCTCTAGCGCTGGATGCGGCCGCTTTGAGATGGCTCGGATGACCACTCGGGTACGTGGCCGAGTGATTTTTCCCGAGAGGTTCGCTTAAGCGTCAGACGCTGGTCTGGGAAGCGTGCGAATTTAATTACTCGGATGAAGACAATGTCAGTCGTAAATTCGATGCTTATCAATTAGAGACAGAAGATCAATACAGGAAATCTCATGATGCTTTCAAAAGATTTTCTATTAATGGCTCTTAGGCCAATTGACATTTCACCACGGCGCAGCACAGTGAGCTAGGGCTCGTTGCTGGCTCACAGAGGAAGAAAAAAAAAGAAGGCTTGTTGCCGACAAGGAAGGTGAGGTGCTTGTGGAAGGCACCTCTAAAACCATCCATCTGCCAGCATTGCTGCCACCAGTGCGTCCTTGAGGTGGGCGCACACCAGGTAGATCTGCGGGAATCCGCGGATCAGAACCCTGATCGATTCTTCCACACGGATCTACGCGGTAACTTCACAAAACTGCCTCCAGAGGGCATCCAAGGTGGCTTGGGCAGCGGTGTGAGTGGCGGCGTCAGCGGCAGCCTCAGCAATCCACTAATCCATTTGCTCACCTTGGCCTGCCATTGCGATTGGGAGAAGGAGGTGGGAGCTTTGGTGAAAGAAAGGGGAGAAAAGACTTAGAGACTGGGTGTGGAGCAATGCGCTACATCCAGATCTTTTTTATACACGGAGAAGTTCAAAAGGCACGCCTCGCTATCTGTTCTGAACACAGTGAAATCATCATGACGATGGGACGGAAGTGGGTGCGGTTGCGCTTCCCGAGGAAAGCGCGTGATGCTTCAGCTGTGTGAGAATGGCGCGAGAACTCTTCGCCTCCCAAAAATGGGTTTGGGCCAAATAAGCAAAGGGCAATCCTCTTAACAGGCTTTCTTAACACGCCGCTAATGGCGGCAATGTGTTAACATTGAGCATAATTCGGCCACGGTACACCCTGGAGGGCATATGACCGGAAGCGTCACATTGAAAATATTTCACGACATACCCCATGCTGGGTCACTAGCCATCTTTGCATGTTCAGGGTTGGGTGTTGGTGAAATTTGAGTACAGTTTCGGAGGTATGCCTTCTTAAAGTCGCCAGTTGTATACCGCTACCCGGATACAAATACCTCTTGGCCAAACTGCATTCGTACGCCCTTGGGGCCGACAGCTGATCCTTTCTATGGATGGGACAGGTACCACTCGGCTGAAAGATGTGCCCCATGTTGGGCCTAGTACTGGCTTACAAGGTGAGGCCGGGCATCTGATGCTATTATTCTTTCAACGCAAACTTTACAGCAAGCTACAAGACAGAAGCTGTGATTGCGTGGCTTAAGGCATGCCCCATGCTGGGTCAATTACTGCTTTCTCAATGCGAGGGTAGATGTCAAGTAGCCGAATTCGTCTGTTGAGGTGACGTGCCCAATGGGTCGAAAAAAGCTAGGGTTTTGGTATTGCAAATCCGGGCATTGCCTCTAACACAAAAGGCTTGAGATTTCTTGCGTTCTTTACAACCTCTTTTCAGATTATAGGAGACATTGGTGAAACCAGCCGGTCGGACATCTGACTCGATCGTAAAGCACTCAGGGGCTACTGTGGACTACATGGACCCTGGGTATCCTTTAGAAGGCCCATGAGGGAGCAGATGGGGGACGACCCAAGTCGGCTGATTAGGATAGAGACCACTCGGGTTACGTATAACTTGAGCGCCAAGGAAGTTCCCGAGGATATAGCCAATCTCCATGTAATTAGGAGATCAATACTTGCATATCATGCATCGGTACAACCGAACTTGGTACCATGTACTACGTACCACCATGTAACTCTATCTCCTCTTGCACTATATAAAGGGAGGGGATATATGGACTACATGGGCCCCGGGTATTCTCTAGAAGGCCCATAAGGGAGCAGATGGGGGGCGATCCATGTCGGCCAATTGGGGATGGAAACTACTCGGATTACACACGCCTTGCGCCGCAAGAAAGGATCCGGGGATATGGAATATCTCCATGTAATTAGCAGATCAATGCATACATTCCATGTAACATCATAACAGAAATAGTTGTCGTGCACCGTGCGACGTTCTGTAACCCTACCCCCCTACACTATATAAAGGGAGGGGGTAGGGGCCGTCAAAGGAGAGACCAGGAATAATCGAATAGGAACATCATCTTGCATCTCGCATCTTGATCCACCACATAATCCCAAAACACAGGAAGTAGGGTATTACCTCCTCCGTTGAGGGCCTGACCTGTATAACCCTATCTTGTGTTTGCCATCTGGCCTAGTTCTTGATTAGCGTCCCCTCGTACAAATTCATTGCCGGCGGTGACCCCCCAGTTAGTCACCAGTCGACAGGATAGGGGGCCATAGGCAAATACGATCAACATCTTCATCATCATAATCCCAGAGGACAGGAAGTAGGGTGTTACCTCCGAAGTTGAGGGCCTGAATTTGGATAAATCCCTGTCTTGTGCTACCATCTGGTTTGGATCTTGAGCGTGCCCCTTCGTACAAATTCATTGTCGACGGTGACCCCCGATCAGCCACCAGTCGACAGCTGGCGTCTGAGCTACCAAGTCTACGACTCGGTCACGCGCCTACGCCTACGCCATAAGCGCCCAAGTCTACGGCTTGGCGACACGCCTACGCCTCCGCTCCTAGCGACCAAGTGCATGGCTTGGCTACACGCCTACACTGGCGCCACGAGCGCCCAAGTCTACGGCTCGGTGACAAGCCTACGCCGGCGCCCGAGCGCCCAAGTCTACGACTCAGCGACACTCCTACACCTACGCCACGAGCATATAAGTCTACGGCTCGGCGACACACCTACGCCTACGCCACGAGCATCCAAGTCTACGGCTCCGCGACACGCCTACGCCAGTGCCCCGAGCATCCAATTCTTCAGCCCTGCTACACGCTTACGCCTGCGTCAGGAGCGACCAAGTCTACGGCTCGGCTACATGCCTACGCCCACACCACAAGAGCCCAAGTCTACGGCTCGGCTACATGCCTACGCTCACACCACAAGAGCCCAAGTCTACGGCTATGCCATAGGCCAATGCCTCCGCCATGCGCGTCCAATTGTTTGGCTCAGACTACGTCTGCGCTAGCAGCTTATAAGATAAGTTCTCACTGTCATAATCTTTTTTTGAGTTGTTTCTTGATTTGCTACTTAGTTGGTCTCCAACTAAACCGTCATTCAGGGGCTACACCTAATAGGTGCACTTGCGTGCTCTTTTGTTGCTTTTTTGTTAATGATTGCAAAGGAATCCAAGTACTATTCTGAGTAGTGAAGCTCTGACCCACGAACGGCAAACTCTAGTCACTCGACACGCGTGTATGGGAATTGAGCCATGAGCCAATTCCCAATGCCTGGGGGCTATACTAGTCAGGCAGAGTGCATAACAAAAGAAAGATTATTTGGAGTAATTAAATATCAAAAAGGAAAAGGAGCAAAAGTATAAAAATTATCTAAAAAAGCAGTCCGATTTTACATCCATCTAAATGCTTTCATAATACTGCCTAAACCCTACATGGACATGTTACAGGGGGCTTCAACTCGCGTCTGATGTGAATCCTGCTCCTAGCACTGTGATGACAAGTGCTGGAGGCCGTTATACCGCCTTCCGCGAGCCTCGGAAGTTCATGTATTTCTCCTTCATCAATTGCCTTTTACGACTTTGTTTACAAGCGAAGAAGGGCCTGCGCCACGAGCGCTAACTACGCCCTTGGCCACGAGCAGCCCCGTGTCATGACTGCCAACTACTGCTCGGCTATAAGCCTAAGCCCTTGGCCACGAGCCACCCTTCACCACAAGAGCAAATCTAATCTAGGATGTGGTATGCCCCATGATGGGTCGACAGCCAAATCACCGCATCAGGCGAGATTTGGGTACCCGGCTTGAGATAGGGTATGCCCCATGATGGGCCGATTGCCAATCACTGTACTAAACAGGACTTGGGTGCCTACTAAGCCAATTAGATCAAAATTTCTTTTGATACGCCCCATTTTGGGCCAAGAGCTGGTTATCGCGCTAGTCAGAATCGTGTATCACAAGTTGATTTCGGATTAGGGTTCCAAGGATATGCTCTAAAAGAGTCGACAGTTGTACATCGTCACAAAACAGGTAAAAATATCGTTTGGTTAAACCCAATGTAAACTACAGCATGGCTACAAGTCTACGCCTTTTGCCATGACCCACCCAGCGCC
Organism: Raddia distichophylla; assembly: GCA_005191435.1. Taxonomy (NCBI): domain Eukaryota; kingdom Viridiplantae; phylum Streptophyta; class Magnoliopsida; order Poales; family Poaceae; genus Raddia; species Raddia distichophylla. The sequence continues at coordinate 1,198,655 of SPJY01014556.1, forward strand.
ATGAGCGTCAACTACGGCTTATCTACAAGTCTATGTGTAAGGATCCTAGGCCGAGAGGGGGGGTGAATCGGCTCTTTTAAATTTTAGTTCACTCGATTCGCTTGATTTACTTAGTCAAAATAAGAACCCAAGCTATTGATTAAACTAGGGTCTAGTTACAGAAGTGATCACAATAATGCACAAGCGACTACTAGGAGGCTCGATGGCACTCACACGCAAGCGATTAATTCAGGTGCGGAAGTAAATGGATGGAAAGTGGAGACGCAAACCAATTTGTTTACCGAAGTTCGGTGCTCAACACATGAGCACCTACGTCTCCGTTGAGGAAACTTCTCACACAGAGAAGTCGGGACTCTCTCGTCCCTAGCCCTCAATCCACTCGAGGTAGCTCTTCACCAACACATGGTAGGCGAGCTCCAAACCTTCACACGGAGGCGAGTTCCCTCACAAGCGAGAGTTCTCACACCCACGGCACCGACACACGGCACCGACCACCGACACACGGTGGGTTTCACCTCAACACATGAGGTACCCCCAACACATGGAGGATTTGGATCCGACACACGGACGCCTTGGCACCTCCGACACACGGAGATGGCCGCCGACACACGGCGGACTTTACACACCCCGACGAACGGAGAGGAAGCACCGTGGGAAGCACGGTGACCTTCACGGAGAAGGGTTTGCTTGCGGTACGCTTGATGAAGCTCGGCAACGACGATGTCTCCCGGTGGCAAGAATCCCAAGAGCACAAGACCGGAGACACTCAACCCTCAACCCACCATGGAGAATGGCAAGGCAACCATGGAGAGGGCACAAACCTTGAAGATGATGAGGAGGAGGCTAGGGGATGCTCTCTTCTTCTTCCTCACTCCTTTTCCCTCAATCTCACAAGCACATGGAACCCTAGATGGAGGTGGGAACCATGGGAGGAGCTCTCTAGATGGCTAGGGCAAAAGGTGGCTGCTAGGGTAGGCTCTCTCAAGTGTTTCCCGTGCTCCTAGCCCCTATTTATATGCCCAAGGCGAAACCCTAGAAACGGACGGCTCAGATTAAATCGTGAAATCTAGACGGTCCTTGCCATCGTTACTATTCATGGAATATATGTAAGAATAACCATACGTACGTGATATATAAGTTCCATGCGGTTTAACACATACGGGTTTTGGTGAACCATTTCACATTTGTGAGGGAGGCGCACATCCATTGTAACCATCTGTGGAGCAGTGATCCCAACAGAAATCAGTATGGATGTCAATGGCCGATACTCTCAAGCCCACCTTTTTTTAAAGCAAACACCGAGCTTAATTTTATACAAGTAGAATGGTGTGACATTCATTTTTGGTACATCTTAATTAATAGAAATTACACGCAACTAAGACCCTCTCTCATTCGCAGTTTTGTTCGGTCCTAATTTATTACTTGAGTCGAAAGTTAAGGGTGTTTTTAAAAATAGGTATGGAAAGACTAAAAGTTCATTAAAAATATTTTTAAGGTTTTTGAGTAAAACCTCACAAAGCTCTGAAATATTGTTATAAAATATTACATTGTCCTAAAAAATAATAAATTTTGATTCAACCGAACAAAATCAAATTAAACCGCGAATCAGAGAGGGGGTAAGTGCACCTTGCCCAGCTGGCCTGGACCGCTCGACATAGAGATGACTGCATAGGGTGAGCAGTGGTGGTCGACCGGCCCGTTGCTCTGCTCAAAGCTGAGACTGAAATGGAGCAGTTTCTTCAGAGTGGCTAGAATCGGAGCTGTGGCATCGGCCCTCGGCCTCCTCCATGCTCGGGGCCATATTATCACGATCGCATATGCTCCATGCATGAAATCTGGCCGGTGGAATGCAAGCAAGCCCATCCCTATGGCAACATCGGATAAGCGAGCGAATTAAGCAACTTGTTTTTGTGTTTCATTTCAGAGGCGGCATAAATACCGTTTGCTTTTGCATGCATGCCCACTGCAGCCGCAGGGATCCGAGAAAGGTAAGTTTCCTCCCTCGCACGATCGATGCATGCGTATGCTTGATCACAAGCTTGTTTCGTCTGAGCGAAATTTGTTGCAAACAGAATAGCATGTCTTTCATAAGTATATATACATTAATTGATATGATCAGTAAGCACGTACGCCAGGTTCAGAGTTTCAGTCAGGGTCTCAGGGACTCAGGGTTGGGTACGTATTCCGCGTCAGGAACCTGCAGCCTAACAATTGATAATGCATGAGGCCAAATTGGTTCGCGGTTCTGATGGTTTATAAAATTTATTATTTTTTGTAAAATACATTCACTGTAATATTTTTTTAATCATTCGTGAGGTTTCTCTCAGAGATCTCAAAAATATTTTAAAACTAATTTTTTAGCCTTTCCATGTCCTTTTTAAAGGTCTTCAACTTTTTCAACTACAACTGAAACCAAACCACAACCGCAATACAAAGTGGGTCTAAGTCCCTACGTATCAGTGTTCTTCAACATTTTTTCTGTTGCTCAAATAGAAAAGTTATCAACATGAAAAAGATGTGTCATAAAATTTCTCTACCTTTCGTATATACGGAGTAACATTTAATTTTTTAGACACAAAAAGGCCTTCAAATTATAAAAAAATTATGAGTTGCCCGACACGATCCTAGCACTATGTCGCGCGGTGTTCGAATTCGATGGTGGTGGGAATAGGGATGCAATTGAATCGGATACGGTTAAATATCACTCGTCCCATATTCTTTTTTTTATTGAATACAAATAATAAATTTTCGAATACAGATACAAATGCAGGTACAAATAACTTATAAAAGTAGGGATAGTTGATAATTAACTAGATATTTCAGCTAGAATAGTGTTTCCTTTTCCAAAATGAAACAACAAAGAAAAAGAAGCTTGAGAGTTGAGAGTGTAGAATTGATTAAGATATGGCAACATGCATGATGGGAATTTGTCCACACACGCATTAGACATTGATATGATAACGGTGGCGATAGGTAATTTGTAGACGCAATTTTTCTCAAACGCTAACAATGATATGCCAAGAAAGAACTGAAGAAATATCTTACAATGGACAGTAATAAGAAAAGTCCGCCTACAGTCGTGGTCGAGTTGGGCTCGGGCCTGAATTTGAGGCCCCATGCACTGGGCCGGGCTAGGCATAGGCCTGATGCCATGGGATCAGGCTTTTTCAAGCCCGGCCCGAGGTTTGATCCATTTCGTTTAACTTACTTTTTAATGCGTTAGGACCTATTTTCGAAACAACGAAAAAAACGTACTAAAAAAATCGAAACCATTTTTTTTTTCAAAATGTATAGTAAACAGTTGAACCGTTGAACCGTTAAGCTGAGCAGAACAAGCCTATATCGTTGGATCAGCTAGAATGATCATCCATTGGCCTAACAGCTGCCGTCTGAAAAGACTACACGGAGCGCCGGCCCAGGACCTTTTCAGGGCATTGCGAGAACCTTTGTTGGTGGATCGTCAGCAGCTGAGAGCCTTAGAGTTGATGGCCAGAACCTGCAACCTGCTGCGCTCAAGAATCCTGGTCTGCTCCCAGCCCCAGGTCCATTCCTGATACCTGGATGCAGTGAAGTGAAGACTCTGGCTGTCTGGGAGACAGCACTCGCATGTGGTAGCCCCCGGTTTAACATGCATGCATGCACTACACCACATGGCTGGCAGAATCATGGCAGACACATTATGCATTCCGGCCAGGAGCTGCAAGAGCCTGCCTGACCTCTTCCACCCAAGCAAATTAAGCTAAGAGTTCCACTAGGGGACGTGATGGAATAGCCCTAGTTGGCACCTGGCCGGCTCCTTAATTTCCTACCACCACGCCGATGACTTGTCCTCCTCCTTCATCTTCCATATATGCTCCGTTTCATGCTCTGTACGCCTCGCCCATCGCCCCACCACTCGATCCGTCACCATGAGTGGCCTGGGGCGTCGCCACCGCCTCGCCGTTCTGCCCCCTTTTCTTCCACCGCCACACCACCCCACCCAACCTAACACTGGCTACTAGAGATCCGCTCGCGCCTCTTCATTGTTGTTGGGACTGGTTCTATTAAACCTAACCCTTCTGTGTTAACAGTACATGTCCCAAGAATCAGTGCATGTGTACCCACAATAAAACGAAGTCGAGATATCAAACCATTGCTGCATCAACTAATAAAGTAATTCAGAGTGTTGCGGAGTGGTTTATTATATATAAAGGCTCAGGTTACCGAGCAAAACTAAGATTACAACCCCAAAAGTGGTGTCCCATTTGTGACACATGCAAGTATGAGCGGCACCTGGTAGTCTGGATCACCTTCTGGGAAGATAGCAACGTTAACCTGCACATTTTTATACTATAGACCTGCTCGTTGGAATAAAGCAATCCCATAAAACCAAGGTCAGTACGCCATGTAAGTACTAACTAGTCTTTCCTAAAAATTGAGGTTATGTTTGGACTCATCCTACGAAAGTTGAAAGTTCATTTGCATAAACGCGTTTCACCTAACAGTGTATAAGCGATTAAAAAACCATAACTTCATGTAGTATATACTCAAAAATAAACTGAATCGAACATAACGCCATCTCCTTTTCTCAACCTCTCATCACCCAATTCTCTTGTTTAGAACGACAATCTCACTCTCAGGATTGTAATCAGAAAGTCTCAAGCTCACAACAGGATTAACTAGAAGCGGCACGCAGCCAGAATCTTATTACCAATTGTCATTTTAATTATGGTGAATCTATGTTGTACGAAACCACCAAGTCACTTTTAACCATGGGCATGATCATTCAAATGATTTTACCCTACAGAGGTTATACGTTTTACCCACACGACATAGCAAGTAGGGACGGATCCAAGAAAATAAGCCATTGGGGTCATCAGGGTCATTTTAACTTTAAATCACCAGTTTTTAACTTTAAACTATATGTTTATATGTATATATATACTAATAAGGTAGCAATAGACAACAAGGGATTGTTCAAAATGCACCTGTGCCGCATGACATCGACCCTAACACTGTAGATCCGCCCCTGATAGCAAGATATGCCAAGGCCTCTTAGATATATACAAGTCCATTGGACCCCACAATAAAAATGACCCTACATCCCATGTGTCATGTTGTGGTCCGAAAGAGTTCACCGTTGTTGTGGGTGCTGCTCATGGACCCTCTAACCGACATGCATGATCCCCCATGGAAGCCCCATAGCAGACTCCCCTTTATAAAACACCAGCAAATATGGCTCCATTGGTACCCAATGGTGCGAGCATGTATGTAGAATCGGCCAAATGGTCCCATTCTCATGTGTGATCGTACGGATTCTTGGTTGAAGCCGTCACAATCATCGATCATTATTCTCAAAGCAACGACCAAACACAAACCCAATTTTGAATAAGAAGGCATCCACCATACAGCCAACCGCTCCCATCCCAGGTATTAGTTGGCCAAATTTTAATTAAGAGTAAAATGCACGGACGGTCCCTAAACTATTAGTCGATTCTCATCTAGGTCTCCAATCTATGAAACTAAAGTTTTGGGTCCTTAATCTTTTTAACTGGGTCCACCTCGGTCCAAACTTGCCACGTGACAACCCTAGAGCTGACGTGGCGCTGACATGTCACGTAAAATAGTTTTTAAAAGGGAGAAATCATTAAAAAAACATAAAAATACATGGAAATCATTTTAAAAACCATTAAAAATGAAAAATATTAAAATGTGGGAAAATTATTTTAAAAATCACAAAAACGAAAAAACAGGAAAAATAAAATCATTAAAAACATATAGAAAATATCAAAAGAATCATAAAAATACGGGAAAATCATTTTAAAAAAAGAGAAATCAATAAAAAAAATCATAAAAAAAGCATAAACATACGAAATTATAAACATATTAAAAAGAAACATAAAGACAGTGTGGTCGCCTTTAGTCCCTCTATAGTTGTAAGCGCAAGGCCTCTAGCATCGTGGCGTATGGGAGCCATCAAGTGATACTCTTTTCTAATTGTTTTACCTATTCTTGTATTTTTTATGATTTCTGCAATTTTTAGGATTTTTCTGAATTCTTTAAGTAATTTATGTGACATGGACGGCCATGTCAGCGTCACGTTGGCTCTAGGGCCGTCACATGGCAGTTTTGGACCGGGACGAACCCACTTAAAAAGATTAGGGATCCAAAACTACAATTTTATAGATTGGGAACCTAGATGAGAATCGACTAATTAATAGTTTAGAGACCCATGTATTTTACTCTTTAATTAACGAGTGAATAAACCAAACCGAAGCTCTCTGTTAGCAATACCCCCATAGCTGATCATTAGTGACAACTCTCGTTGTGGCCTAACTTGGCAAGCAACTAGCATTTAAAAAAGTTGGTATTACATTATAATTACCCTAGGGCTATGGATTTGACATTGGGTGCACATATCGAGCAGATACATGTACTGGCAACACTATTAACCATACATAAATTTAGCTAATTTATCAATTTTAGCAAATGCTATAAGATTAGATGCTGGGGGAAAGACTTGCCTTTTTGGAAACCCTGGGTATCTCATTCGACATCGACGGCGTTGAACGAACCTCTTTGTAATCTTTTCCATGTTCCTAATTCAAGCAGCTAGAAATGTTTCGGTCTATATATATAGAAGACTGCAACTAATAACAACCTGCGTGTGTACGTGTATAGATTGCATGCGGTTAATAATTTGAATATCTGCTGATCCTTCTAATGCTGACACAATGATGTTAATATTTTTCACACATGCACAGGCAATTAAAGACCAAGTCATATTGCTCGAGCCATCGCTCATGAGGTGACCCAATAAATCAACAAAAATTAATATACTGACAGTTTGTTTCACCTTAATATTTTTTTTGCGTTGGGAAATCCAAATGAGTATCTGATTTCAACAGAGATTTCGCTAACCATTCTTCTGCTATAGTTTTCGCTGTACTAATTTGATCTCCAAGCACGCAGTCCATAATCGAAAGATGAAAGAAAGAGGGTATAGCATGCATGTGAAACTTGCGTTCATATAATCGTCATGGTTGTCGTCCTAGGCGGTGCCTAGACTCTAGACGGTTATCTAGACGAGACTGTATATATAGGAAGTTCTAAACGCCGATGCTGCTTGTTCTTGGTTTGATGCTTCCTAAGACACAACGCCCATACGTGAAATTTCAAGCATCAAAGTTTAGCATCTAGTTCGTTCAAATGGGTGTTTCTCATTTAAAAGGGTACGTACGAGCTCTCTTTACAGTCTATAGAGCAAAGCATTTTAGGGGAAATATATATGTGTGTGTGCGCGCGCGTGTGTACCGCACCTGAAGGTATTGACCACTAGATTTTCATTGATCTACTCGTCTAGATCTTCCAAGACATTTCGTTACGGCGATTTATAAGACGATCGAACGATGGTGCTCACAATCCGAGATCGATATGTGCAAGAATTGGTGTAATCTAATCAATGAATATGATGAATCAATCGATAGTCTATCATCTTCAAGATGCAACTGGTAGGCTGGTAGCATATAAAGTATATATACTAAAGAGTACTACACAGATAACACCAGCTGCTCCCATGGCAAGATCATTTACCAGCCCGAACTAAAAAGAAATAATTTAGGAACCACATCTGCAAGGAAAAGCTTCTTTCTTAGATCTCAAACCAAAGTACCAGACAACAGTTCAAACATAGATTTAAACTCCAAAGGGCATAACCTTAAGAGTTTAAGAAAGATCGATCGAGCTGCAAACGACACATACATGGCAAATTAAAGACAGCCAGCTAGCATACCTAGCTATGTTCTTCTTCGCCTTCCATATGTACGTAGGTAGATCGTAGAAACTAATTAAGCAAAAGAAATTTTCGGACCAGGACGCTTGATTCCCCATAGTCATGTGACAGTGGTACAGAGAAGCCGTGGCAGCAGGAGCAGCGAGAAAGAAGAGAGATGTTTGTGGCAGCTTGACGTTGTATGGCCTTCTACTTGACTTGACTCACACACATGAGCACTACCACAAGTCTAGACCACCATCATCACCACCTCTCCATCTCCATCTCTCTCTCTCTCTCTTCACCTCAATGCACACTACCACACACCGTCACAGAGCACAGCATGACTACACCCCTCTCTTAAAGCTCGGCCTCCTGCCTCTTCTCTGGACCGGCTGAAGCTTGCAGCGGCGCCATGATTCTCCCTTGGAAGAAGGAGAGGGGTTTCTTGCGTCACATGCCGTGCCATCATGGAGGCCATGACACAGGCCACGCCATGTAAAACGTACACCTTTCTTGCTTTCTTGGGCTCCTGAACCTTGTCTCCCCTCTTCTTCCTCTCTTATCTCTAGAGAGCTGCTGGCTTCTCCCTAGCAATGTGAATGCGAGGCCGCGAGGGTGATGTGTGAGCTGTTCGGTGATCATGATGGGTTAACTTATAATGGACTTTGGCCGCGGATCTCAGAGTTATTTTATGAAAATAGTCTTGCAAAGTGAATACCCGCTACTTTAATTTTTAGCGCGGTCCATAGTATAGCATATAAGATTGTTTCTAAGAGGATGTAACGCAATGGCTAAGACAGCCGCTATATATATTGAGTAATATTTCATGTCATCTAGAGACAATTGTTCTCTCTAACAATATGTCATGTACATTTGATTATATTGTCATGTACATTAATTGATTGCCTTTAGTTGTCTCTAACAAACTACATATTATTAATTGACTCTGTTTTTATGAAGAGTCAACCTTTCATGAAAAGACACCATCTTTTTCTTCCTTTTTCCCCCTCCATCTCACCACAAATTTGTTGTGGCATATCTTAGAGATGGCTTAGAGACTGCTGACGTAGTGACGTGGACCATAGTCCATAGCACATGCTCTAAGGAGATTAGAGTGCATTGAGGTCTAGCTATTTGGTGCAAGCTAGCTCTAGATGTAAAAAAGGGTCTATATATATAGCCATGAAATATAAAGTTCATGCTTTTCCAAAACAAAACTCTTTTGACAATAAGAGCATCTCCAATGGTGCTTAATCAACTAGCTATAAAGTTGTCAACTCAGTATTTTGTTTATTGGAGGAGAATACACACACACACTAACTTACAACCACCACTTTATATATATATAGCTGATTCAAGGTACATGTACACTATTACATGTGTCTATAGGCAACACATATCTATTTCTTATAACTAGTGGTTGGCTATATTATTGAATATGCTCTAACATGGAATGACAGTTTTGTAAAGCATAAACTTTATAATGGTATACATGTATAGATGTAAATGTTCTAAATATGAAGAGATATTATAGTCCAACTTGTAAGTCGAAGTAGATGGGTTTTTTTTTGAGTAAAACAGATGCGGGTCCTGTGTACAGAGGTTGAAGCATCTAAACATCGTAGAAAAGATCTCTGAGCTTTAGAGGTGAGCCGTGGATACTACTTAATTAGAGCAAAAAATGGTGATGTTAATTAGTTGGTGACGATTGAATGGATTCAACGGCCAGGAATTGGTGAAAGGGTACACTGATTGATATGTCATGGATAGTGTCATGTCTTCATACACATGGCATATACAAGGTCTTGGTTGGATTCAACGGCCAGGAATTCAGTGGTGAAAGGGTACGCTGATTGATATGTCATGGATAGTGCCAGGTCTTCATACACATGGCACATATGATAATGTTAGCAAGTCAATCATGTAGCTAGCCTTTTTTGCAGGTTGTTAGCTAGCTAGCACAGTTACATTTCCACTCTGTGCGGTTGATATATATATGTGATGCGCATGTCTAGTGAGTAGAACACCATGCATGGTTTTGGAGCACTTCGGCATTTTTATGATCCCAAAATTAAGTCAAACTAGCTATACGATTAATTATTGAGCTTCACTAATCTTTTCAGACTTTTAAGTCTGGAATATTGCAAGCTAAAGTCTATGCCACGTTCACGTCATTATAACTCTCGTATGTAATCCCTCCATTCTAAAATATTAGTCACTTTAAACATTGACAAGGTTTCGAAAATATAAATTTGACTATTTATAAAAGGGAATATATCATGTGCAATCGAGCTTACGGTACAACTACAGTACAACCGAACTATCAAAAGTTGTAAAAAATTCAAAAAACAATTGTAGATGTACTCTTCAACTTCCTCTACCTCTGTATATAATTTTAAGTTCAAATTAATCCTATATTGAAAGTTACAGCAAAAAGATAAATTTCTATCGATTTTGAACTTGTCAAATCTGCCAGTTTTTTTCTTTTTTATAACTTAATATAAAATGAATTTTGCTTTCAAACTTCATACTTAGGTAGAGTAAACAAGGAAGCACATCTAAAAATTTTTCAGAATTTTTTATAACTTTTGATAGTTCGGTTGCACGGTGGTTGCACGTAAACTTGATTGCACAAGATATGTTGCCTTTATAAAATACAATAAGATTATAACATAAAGGAAGTTCTATTTGAGACAAATTCATTTAATGATTATTATGTGCTCAAGAAAAATAGTTTAGAGGTTTTTTTATAACTATATAAAATTTAAAGAACTTATATAACTTATGACAAGTATTAGACGACTACTCACTCTGTCCCAAAAAGAATGTCGTTCTAGATTTGTCATAAGTCAAAAAATTTCTATCTTTAACCATCAATTACTAGAAATTTGTATAGTTTAACAACATAAGATTTATGTTTTTAGATTCACCATAAACTATACAGATTTCTGCTAATTGATAGTCAAAAATAGAAATGTTTAACTTAGAACAAAGCTAAAACAACATTTCTTTTGGGACGGAGGGAGTAGTACTATTTTACAATGAAGAGATTATAAATATAGCCTTTCATTGTAGCGCCTGGCTAATCATATTAATTTCTCTCGGGAACATGCTTATTGGAATATTAAGGCTCAACACAAAAATTCAACAATCCGGCAAGAATTTTCGTTTCGAACATGACAAATACTTGTAAAAAAAAGTTTGAGCCAGCTTTCTCACTTTTTTGTAGGGTCTACAAATTCCTGATGCCAGCTAGCTTAGTTTTTAGTGCTGCTCACTATGTCCCCTGAAATCAAAACACAAAGGACACCTGCTTATGGCCCGCGCTCACATGTGATTACATAGCTGCAGCCAAATCGAAATACCTAGTTTCATGTGATGCTCTGAGGACACATTTTTGGTTTTGCCCATGATGATGTTCCATTGGAAACAGATGGCCCCCTTCGATCCAGGAAAAAGAGGATAAAATCAGAAGCAGTAATCATATATCCATGGGCAGAGGAGCATGTGATGTATAGTGTATATCGTGCACATTCTCTATCCATGTTTTTTTAAAAAAATTAAAAGGTGCCAGCGGCATACAAACGTGTGCTTATTGAGTTAATTGCATCTCCAGTTGAAATAAGACAATATTAATTATAGCATATCCAGTAATGCATTGTATATGTTCTCATTCATCCTTGACCCTAAGTCCTTAATTATGACAAAAATCTAACTGTTACGGTCCGGGTCCAGCAATTAAAAGAACTGAGCTCTCGATCTTTCGATATTTTGAAGAAAAAAGAAACTCGATTGGCCATTATTTGCTCTCCTTCCTACCCACATTGTGTCTCCCTCCTAAATACCCACTACAGGAATCGACCTTATTGTCGACGGCGCGAACTGTCGACAACAACACAGAAGCGGTCGGAAAAGGGTGTTCTCGACGGCCAGCCATCGAGAGAAGGCCGTTGAATGCGCTCCGTCGAGAGAGGTACCCATTCTCTAGCCGTCGAGACAACATTTCTCGACGATCGTGGCTTAGGCCGTCGAGCTAAGTGCTCCAGACGCCGTTTCCGTCTAAATACCATACTCTCGACGGCCACAACCGCACCGTCGAGATCAGTGAGATGCAGGCCCCACGCAATGAAGTGGCCTGTGCATATCCCAGATGACATCTCTCAACGACGTTTTTGTAGCCGTCAAGAGAATGTCTGTTCAATTATTGACATCTCTCGACGGTTTCCTTATAGCCCTCGAGAGACTCTTTGTTCAATTGTTGACATATCTCGACGGCCCTCTGTGGGCCGTCGAGAGTAAGGCTGTTTAGAAAAAAATTGTTTTCAATTTTGCAAAAAAATTGTTTTCAATCGTGCACCTGAGCTGCTGCTGGGGCAGTAGAACCTGAACCCTTGAAGCAAACATAGGCTTATTAGTAAATGATATGCGTTGAAATGAAGTAGTACATGTTTTGAGGTCAAATGACTTACCGCCTCAGTAACGTACGGGAAACCACCATGTGGGCGAGGTGGGCCCACGTAGTCACCTGCTGGAGGAGGTCGGCCACTGTAGAGAGCTTGTTGAGGAGGCGGTGCACCATAGCGACCCTGTGCAGCAGGCTGGTGCGGTGGGCCCCCATAATAGCTCTGGTAGGGAGGCGGGGCCCCATATCCACTATGATATGGTGGTGGACCCCCGTAGAACCCCGAACCGCCATTACTACCATTTGGGCCAGTCTAAAAAAATTTGACATGTGACGCGTTAGTTAAATGGTAGGATGCATATGAACGAATATTTAAAGTTTAAACACATACCACAGCTAATCAAGAGAGGCTCTCCAAATAGGCGAACCTTGTCTCGAACTCCGTACGCTGTCGAGCCACCTCCTCCTCTTGCCTCTTTCGCGCTTCCTCCGTCATTCTTAGACTCTCTTGCATCGCGTGCAACATCTGTCTATTCTCTTCCCTCTCCTCCCCCCTCTCCCTCTAGAGTCTAGACTCAAAGGTGTGTCGGCTCTCGGCCTGTGTGTGGCCAGCCCGCACAGCGGGCATGTAATCCTCGGACCTTTAACAAAGTGTGTTAGTAGTTATGAATTTTTAACCGAGTTAACTTGTAAATATGACAAAAGCCTACCTTAGGTGGTCCTGGCCGATTACTAGCCTCCCGTGAGCCTTCCCACACCCAAAGTTTGGTGGATGAGCACAGGGTCAAGCGGCTCCTCCTCCGGGTTCTTCTCTTGCCTGTGCTTCTCGGCGTAAGCCTCCTTGTAGCGTGCCTACATCGAAGTGTACATTGGGCATGTATAGTTGAATAGTAAATTGGGTGAAAACTCGGTATCAACATTGTACGTACCTCTCGCTGTGCGACAACAGGGTCTATGGGCCCCGATGGAACCATCCTTGTTCTGTGAGGAGTGGCCCCTCCGAAACATTTACTGCCAAGGAGGCAGCTGCTCGGTCGTGATGGCCTGCAGCGTACAAGTAAAGAAAATATGGTTTTTAGTGCAAAAAACAAAGGTAAAAATAGGGAAAAAAGAATATTACCATCTTCTTCCTAAGTTGGGCGAATGACATCTTCCCAACTGTAGTCCTGCTCCCTTTAGCAGCATGGTTCTTCTTGGCCGTCTCGGACCTCTCACAGAACTCCTAGCTGGCCCAGTGGTTGGCCGGGGCCTCCCAGGCACCCGGGACGTTCGAGGCCCAATTTGGCCAAACTGTGAGATACTGCGGAGCTGTGAGGTACTTTGTCCAAGAAAAAGTGTTGCCGACCCTTTCGCCGTGCTCTATCCTAGCAAAATTATGACCAATTAAGCACTTTCCTCACCACATTTGTCTGTCTATTATATTTTTCCTTCGGCGTTGTCTATCTCCACATATCTTGACTCCCCACATTTATCGCAAGCACGCTTATCCGCATCATCTTATAATACAACATACAATGATTGGACAGTAGTGTATCTTCTCATATGGCATTCCTAGTCCACCTATAAGTCTCTTACACTCATACCAAGTAGGTGGCATCTTATGATCTTGAGGAAGAACATCGGAACACAACGATATAAGTTCGTCAAAACAATTGATCGAGAAATTATGCATTTAATAGTCATCATACGAGCCACAACAGACAGCAGGGCTACTGTGGTTCCATTATGCAACGGTTGTTTGGCAGACTTAAAAAGATCCATGAAATCGGACACGAATGTGGGTGCCTCCTCGCCCTTGAAATTATGACCAAAGTCTTCTATCAAATCATTCACTCGATCGATTCCATCGAAACCTTCATCGGATATGGGTAGGGGTAGCGCATACGCTGCACGACAACTCTCCCCATGATATACCCACCAATGGTAAGCAGCTTTGTGTAACCATGTTTACATAGTTGGAGCTCTATCTGTTCACGGGTTCTCTTCTAACAATTCCCACACTCAGCACAAGGGCATGTCACCTTAATGTTAAGGTTTGACGCATGCTGGAAAGCATAAGTCACGAATTTATCGATCTTTCCGTACCATTCATCTGTGTGTTATCGGTTCGATTGCCATCCATTGTACATCCATCTTCCCTGTTCTTCCATCTATGGTTGACATGCGTCATATCACGTGAGGGTTTCATGACAGGCTTAGGAAGGTTTCTAAACCCACTCATGAATGATTGGCCGAGCACAATTCATTGCGACACAAGTGGGTTCAAGACGATGACCCAGGAAGGTTATTAAAACCACCGAGCAGTTATGTTATGCACAGGAGAACGTCTTAGGACTATGCCGTCAAAAATCTTATCTCGAACCCACCAGTGCCACAATGAATTGTGTTCGACTGATCATTCATAGGCTGTCCACTGGGACGCCTATAGATGGTGTCCGCTGGATAATTTGGAAACGCTTATCACATCTCGTATGAAAACACAACGAATTATCATTCGTGTTCCATACGAGTTGTGCCGTTTCCGAATGGGTGACGTACGACTAGGTGACAATTGAAAAAGACTAATGCGGACATGTTATTATTAAGCCTAATATATTACCAATCCAAAAGCATGTAATAAATAACATTTACTAATTACTAAACAATAATTCATCAATTCAATACAAAACACTTTTTATTTAACATTTTTATAAGTTAATTCGTGTGTTAGCTACTAAACCAAATACATTATCTAAATAACAAATTACTAATCGGTACATAATAATTACTAATTACTAAACAATAAGTAATCAATTATTTACAAAACATCTATTTTATCCATTATTTTCCTAATTTACTTCGTGTGTTAGCAATTAAACCTATATTAGTCTCGACTAATCATGCATGGTCGTCGACACTATATAGCACATAGAAAAAATTTCAGGAATCGATTACCTCGTATGTCGACAATCAACGATGGGGACGGCGTCAGATATGAAAAGTGGGGATGGGAGGGGAGGGTTAGGCATCGGGGGGGGGGGTGTGCTGATGTATAATGACCCAAAACTATGGGATTATTTTTGGGGGAAATGTTACATATCCTCAATGCGAGCAAGATCAATCTCTTACTAGCACTGAATTGCCGTGGAGTGTAACTCAGACTAGCTGCCCTAATTTGCGTCTTTCACAATTTTGCTTGTAGTTCAACTATGGTGACACAGTTTGTTGCGAATTTTATCCAGTTAACTTAGCGAGTCTTCTGATCAAAATTAAGCTACAAAGTTGCAGTTGATGTGCAACTGTAGGTGTTTGTGGACAGGGAGATGAGCATATAATTTCTTGATGCAATTCCTGGGGTCTAACACCTAGGGATTAGATGAGATTATTATGGACATGTTTTTATAACACTCAAAATATTGTAATTTTTTTTTTGTTCTAACGGACTAGGTTTACATCTGGTTTAATCCAACAAGACCCTCCTTGCCAATTGTCAGAACTTGAGAGTGATTTGTATGCATCAGACAGGCTGAGTATAATTATTGCATCTGTTCCAACAATCCTATATATGTTATTGGACAACAGAGACTAAGGCATGAAGGCACTTCAGAGATAATGTAGAAATCATGACATGTTTGAATTACATAGCATATGCTGATGTTCACAAACTTTGCTTATTGTGTTGTGCAGGATGGAAGGCCAACCCTGTTGAGTTTGATTCCGTATTCAATCAAAGTCGGCACACTATCTCATTTGGAAGTCCAGATATTGTTCCTATATTCTGCAGCAGCCTACCTCACAGTACCTGGGGTACATATCCCCATGAATATGAAGACTTTGCAACAGGTCAGATCTGTTGTCAGCTCATTTAGATTCTAAAACCTCAGCTATTAACATGAGATTGCATGTATTTTGTTGCCTTCCATTTTTTTGTCACAACCAGAATCATTTTGTACTTTTCTGGATATGTTTAGGTAATGTGGTGCTTACTCATGATGTGTGCCCATTTGTTCTGAATATTCCAATTACTCTAAATGTTGATCTTGCACTCTTGCAGTTGATACAATAGATGGTTCTAAAATTATTTTCTTAGATCTCATCAGAATTTTTATGATCACAAACCATATCTATTGTGGTTGATTTTAACAGGCTTTTGTGTCAGTGATGGGCCCAAAGTTAGTTGTGTAAATATGTATGTTACTTATTTGAATACATGCAAGATTTGTCCCTCTGAAGGAAAATAAACAACTTTTACTAAACATTGCATAATATAAAGCCAAATTTCTACTTTTGTCATTTTTGCTTTCAGAATCTTGTGTTTACTTGTTTAGTGACCTTGAATGCAGATGCTTCATTTCTGGATCATTGGTCATTTGACCAGTTTCAAGGTCTTCTCAACAGGTCGTTGGATGATGTTAAATTGAGGCAGTTGCTCCTACAGGATAAGTTGGTTATATTTCTGCATTTACTGGGTTGTGATACTAATGGCCATGCACATCGACCCTATTCAAACATCTATCTGAACAATGTCAAGGTCGTTGATCAAATAGCTGAAAGTGTGTACAATCTCATGGAAGGTTACTTCAATGACAACCAGACGGCTTATATTTTTACTGCAGACCATGGAATGAGTGACAAAGGTATATTGAGACTAATAATTTTTTGACCAATTAATTCCTCTGCTCTTCTTTTTCGTTTGCCTTGTACGCTATATTGTTCCATCCATTTATATTCTATAGAGGCCTCCATGACAGTGTTTCCTCAAAACCTATTTTGTGCCTCTTTTATGATGTTATGTAATTCGGCAATTCTACTGATAGGAAGCCATGGAGACGGACACCCTTCAAACACTGATACTCCTCTTGTAGCATGGGGGGCTGGAATTAGAACCCCAAAGTTCTTGGCACATACAGAGAAGCCTGACGATGGCTTTCGGTTTGTTGATGACCATAAACATGATATGCCCACACCACAGGACTGGGCCCTTGAAGGCTTTGAAAGAGTGGATGTCAACCAGGCTGATATAGCTCCTCTAATGGTGGCTTACAGATTTCTTATGCACACAATTTTTTTATTTCTTTTTCAGCACCATCTGCTTTTGTTAAACAAAGAATGACTTTTGTCAGTTGTTCATAAAAAATGTAGGCTACACTTGTGGGTTTGCCATGTCCACTAAATTCTGTGGGAAACTTACCTACTCAGTATTTGAAACTAAGCAAGGTCAGGCAATAAACACTACGCTATGCAAAAAATAATGTTTATACTTGCCTCGCACACTGACTCTTAAAGATTATTTCACTGTTGTTATTCAGGTTGATGAAGTTGAAGCAGTTCTGGCAAACACAAAGCAAATTCTTAATCAGTTCATCCAAAAATCAGGTATCCTTCCAGAATAAGATTTAAAATTTTAAATTGTTACTCTATTATTTTAAATTCTAAGCTTCTAGTTATTCTGTTCTTTTGATGGACTGTTTGGAAGTGTGAATTGTCAATGAGACTATTTCATTATTGATCTGCTATTGAAGTCCACTGTTTGCAATAGATCATCTGGAACCGTTAACTATGGACCTCACCCTGTCAGTCACCTCGCTGTTTTTGCACTGCCACCAACAGCAATACATTAGATGATTCTCCTGCTTTTATAACTGCCTTCCCTAATCTATCTCAGAGGTGAAGCAATCCAGTTCACTCTATTTCAAGCCTTTTAAGCCATTGGCAAACTATTCTTTAGTCCTGGATCAAATCGAAGATCTCATATCTGGTAGAGACTATGAAACTGCCATGAAACATTCTGAAGAGCTCCGAAATATGGCTCTTTCTGGTCTCCATTATTTCCAAACATATGACTGGTTCATGTTAATGACAACAATTACCCTTGGATATATTGGATGGATGGTGAACCTCATTCTACATGTCCTACAATCTTATACAACTTTTTCTGCCAATCTTCTAAAGAGGACTCAAGTTTATCCCAGGAATACCTCCATGAAAGTAAGACAATCTATCTGGACTTTACTTTACAAATTTATGCCTATAATGTTTGTTGTGTTGTGGACATTTGCTTTTTTTCCTGAAAAAAGTGCTTCTAATGGTATCTTTTCCAGCTCAGTCGGGTTGTTGTCAATATATTTTTGTTCAACTCTGTTGTGTGTTTGGATTTTCACTTCCCCATAAACACTTTTTTCCCTTATGAAATTCAGAACAGGTTCTGTAAAGTTTGCATGTGACATTTTAGGGGTTTGCTTCTGTATGGAGCCATAGGCATCAGGTCCGACTGTATGGTGTTGAATACTTCTTGAGTTCATTTTTTTGTATCTTTTAAAATTGCTATTAAAAACTTTACTACTTTATTGGGGTGCCTATTCTTTAGTTGACTGCTGTGCTGAGGTGTTTTGTTACACTGTTTTGGTCTTATCTCTTCTGGCTGCAGGTTTACATAGGTGGATGCTTGGTTATGGGTTTTTCATCCACTATACTACTTCTAGAGAAATCTCCACTTCTTTATCATGCCTATGTATTTATGACAATTTTCCTTTGGACAAGAATTGTGCAAAACTTTGGATTCCTGAAGGCAGTGTGGAGAGAATTATCTAATATGCCATTCAAGTACATAGTGAATCTCCTGAACATTTCAGTTGTTGCATTGTTTATACTGGAGTTTCTGGTATGTTCCCACATTATTGTCAACCTAGACAATATAGGACTATATAAGAATTTGACATGGAATTTGATACTTCAATGCAGGTTATGAGCTTTTTTGATAGGAAGCTTTATACGTGGTGCTTTTTAATCCTTGGGATACTTGCTTCAACTTATGTAGCATTGTTTATTCAAGCTAGCCCAGCGCTTGCAATATATATATGGCTTGCAAGCTGGTTCTTGTCTGTATTCACATTGATGCCAGCTGAAATCCCAGAAAACAACAACTTGGTGTATGCTTCGTTGGCTGAAATAATTAATGCATTTTTTCATTTTGTTAATATTAGCTGAAATCAAAAACCATTATTCTGCTATCTGAAATTTATGATTCTTTGATAATTAAAGAAGCTGAAATTCCAGAGAATAACAACTTGTTGTATGCTTCTTTGGCTGAAATAATTAATGCATTTATTTCATTTTATTAATATTAGCTGAAACCAAAACTTACCATTATTCTGCTATCTGAAGTTTATGATTCTTTGATAATTAAAGAAGCTGCTAGCTATTTTACTGTCATCACTCGTCAGTCACCTCAGTTTAGTTTATCAGATGTTTACTTGCACCTTTTGGTCTAATAATGGAGCCTATAAATGCAGAATTTTTAGTGGGGCACTGATAATACTAACTGCAATGGCTTCAAGATGGACGAGCACAAATGCTAACAGCTTTTGGCTGTATCTTACTCGAGCAAATAAGCAGGGCCCTCAATATTCTAAGTTATTTTTTATACAGGTGCAAAATTCAAACTGTGATTTCCTGATACTGGTATTTGTTTTCTGAAAGTTTATTTGGGAGAGAATGTTGACATCTGTTGCAATGCTCTAGGTTGTTTTAGTTGCAATATCTTCGATAATGGTATGGTTGTCCACTTCGCATCGGTCTCAGAACAGAGAACTACACTCATTGCATCAATTAATCAATTGGTCCCTAGCCGGTAAAGCCATGAATGCTGACCTTATAACCTTGCAATTTGTGCTCTTAATATCTCCAATGCTTATCCTGTTCCTGTCCTTTTTTTGGCTGCATCTTGATTTCTTGTGATTATACAGATTATACACGAGCAGCCTACAAACCTGAAGCTTGCAAGAACTAGCACCTTTTCTTTTTAACATTGAGAACTGTTACAATGGTAGTTCAGAAATAATCTTTTAGCATGTCAGTTTTATAGTACGCGTGTTCACTCTTCTCTCAATCCATGAGACAGGGTCTTTTTTTTTTCCAAACTGTATAAGTTGTGGTTTATTTAAGTAGAATATATGCTGGACAGGAACTATTCTGGTATCTTCAAGAACGCTTTCTACATTCCCAATGGATCTTTCCCTTAGTAATCCTGATTAACATTAGCGGTAGTTTTGGTGCCATTTGCTTTTGTAAAGTGTCCATTGATCTTTTAGAATTTGGAACACGGAAAGCTGGAAAACAATTTGTTCAGAACATCGATAACTATCAGCCCCCAACAGATATAGCTGGCATTATTGTAAGTAAAATATAAAATGTTCTTGAATCAATAGTCTATATAATTACAATGTAATCCGCAAAGAATAATTTTTTTTATTGGCTAGGATTTAATAACTATCTTTTGGTTAGTGTTTCTAAACAGGAAACATCAGGGAGGACAATACTGGAGCATGTTAATAAAAAATAACTTTACAATTTACATGGAAAATAAAAAATAAATTTTTTCCATTCACTGGGAAATATCTGTGAGCATGTGACCACTGGTGGATACATTCTAAGTTTTAACAAACTAATGTCATTTATCATAGCTTCTTCCATCTAAAATGTAGTTGGCTGAATTCAGTTAAATGTGTCTTTTGATCCGTATGTGCTACCTATTAGTTAGTGTTGTTCCCTTGTCATATTTTCTTGTTAAATTTCAAGTGTTTTGATTGTATTATATTTAGCGTATAATTTTTTGACAGGTGTCGCTATGGTGCTACCACTTTTTTCACCACCTAGTGTTCTATCTCGTCTTACATCTATCTTCTTGGGTTTTGCTCCTCCATTTCTGCTGCTGTCTATTGGGTATGCTGTTAACTTCTGCCGTTGTGTTCATACTTCATATAGTATAGTTTTTTTACCTTTTATAGCTGCATCTGAGGAATAGTATGCACATGAATACATTTTTTTATTTGATGCCTGCAGTTATGAAGCAGTTTTCTATAGTGCTTTTGCGATGGTACTCATAGGATGGATATTTTTGGAATCTGCCAACCTGTATTGCTCAGAAGGCAGTTCTGCACGTAGTAGTAATATCATGGATGGCTCAATTTTTGGCTATGATGAAAGATGCTTACAACTATCTGATTTACGGATCCCTCTGTATTTTGTGAGTCTCTGATCTTTTCCCTTTTAGTCTTATGAATTGCATAATTCTTTATTGTTCGTAGTATACTCAACTTTATAGCTGTGGCACATAACAGAACTGAGAAAACTGTTTGGCAAATACAAAGTTGGCATAGAAACAGAGACCTAAGATATGAAGGGACATTATGTCGTCCTCTAGGATTAAATAAATGCAATCATAGATGCTTAAGTATTTGGAGTAGGGATAGTCAATGGAGGCCATATGAAACTGATTGATGTACCAGTACAAGTGTACAACAGGTAATGGGTGCTACGGTCACCACGTTATCAGAGGACAACTGAACTGATAGGAAGAGAAGCCTGAGAATTATATGGTTAAAATGCACTGAAATCACATGCTCAATTTGGGTTAAGGATCATAAGGTCATAAGGCCAAGGGTTTGATCAGCATTCTATTAAAGTAAGGACCTCGAGATCCCCTGTTTGCCTTATATAGGTTATGGTATTCCTACTGTCACGCGCTCAACTTCGTGACTTATTCAGATGCAATCTGAGGCTCATTAAAATATTGAATGTTGAAGACCTTTTTACTTGAATAATGTACAGTCCTGTTGCAGGCCATCAACACGTCAATCTTGCGCATGTGTTTTTAGCAATTCTATACAGAAATTATTGAGAAGGAATTCATGCTATGCGACTCCAAAGAATGCCACTTTAGGATTTGCCACTCCAAATATTCGCTCTCTAGGATTTACCATTTCTTCTATTTAAATTGGTTTCCCTCTTTTCTAACCTCTTTTGAGACAAATACCCCTGGTCGGAGTTGAGGAAGAGAGGAGATGGCCGACCAGAGCTGGGAAAGGAGGAGAGGGGTCAAATCACCAACCAAATCAGACAGCTCCATTTAATCTCAAAAGGGTTAGAAAAGATGAAAACCAATTTAAAGGGAAGAAATGGTGAATCCTACTGCGACAAATCTTTGGAAAGGCAAATTCTAGACTGCAATCTTTGGAGTGGCATTTCATGAATTTTCTCGAACTTATTTGGGTGATCTTGAGTTCCTGATTCTCATCATAGTAATCTCTAGCTAAAAAAAAGACAGTTAGTCTTGCAGTTTTGAGAAGCCATTTCATAGGAGTAACTCTTAGAGCATCTTTAAAAAGCCCTGTAAACAAACCGCTAACTATTATTTGAGGGCTTACCATGAAAAAAACCACTCTAGAAGAGCTCCTATTTGCCCCTATTTTCTCTCTCCTTCCTCTAAGAGCATCTCTAGGAGACCCCCCAAAACAAACTCCTTTTTTTTTCAAAAATTAGGGAGCCCCAACACATTAAGGGCCTCTTATTAACTCCCTAGTTCTAACAAACTACCTAAAATCACCCCCTTTTTGGTTGGTACACCGCCCACAGCAACTTCTATCGGTCTACCTTTCTCGCTGATACTTGTGCACTGCTCGTGCGCCGATACTTGTGCACTGCCCTTGCTTACCATAGCATGCAGTGTTAATGAAAATAAAGGTGCACATCTGTGTAGCTGCATGGTGAATCAATCAATATCTAATTTCGAAGCTTATTTGCTTCTCTCTCTATGGCTCTATTTCTTTCAGCTTATAAGCTGTAGCTTAAAATTTATCATTTTTGTACCGGTTATATTTTGAAATATTTTATAGTTATTTTTTCGAAACTTTGCACAATTTGTCTCAAAGATCTCAAAAATATTTTTCATAATTTTTTTGGCTCTTTAAATCTTCTATAAAAACACGACAACCTTTTCAGATTATAATCTAACCGCCCAAAGAAACACAGCCCATATATATGTACATAATGGTGTATTCGGTGCATCCAACTTTAGATGTGTATTTTCTTAACTCTTTTCTAGGAAATCCATCAGATTATGGCACATTCGACAAAGATTTCTTATGTGTCGTGGCTGCAGTCTATGATGCATGTGAAGAAATCGAGCGAGAAATCAAGGCCACGACATGGATCACAACCGAGACGAAGAGTCATCACTTGCAACTGGCAAGAGGGTGCTAGGTTGTATAGAGACTACGTCGATTCGCCGGTATATCCTCTTGTGATGTTTCGTCGAAAGTTTCGAATGAATCACAATTTTTTTCTCTATATTGTATCGGCTGTAGTAGCTTATGACGAAGATGAATATTTTGTCAAAATAAGAAATGTAGCTGAAAAACTTGAATTGTCCTCTTTATAAAAAATTGTTGCAGCATTTCGAATGCTTGAATATGTTATTCCGATGGATTTTCTTGATAACTATCTACAGATCGCTGAATATAGCACTAACATGAGTTTAAGAAGGTTTGTTAAATTCATTGTTGTTATATTTGGTGATAATATTTAATATCTACAAATGAGCATGACACTGTTAAATTGCTTACTTTGGGTGAGCAATATGGTTTTTCAGAAATGGTAGAAAGTTTAGATTGCATGCATTAGAAATAAAAAAGTTGTTCAACTACATGTCAAGTCATATATACTGGCAATGTTTATGAATCAAACATCATATTGAAAGTTACAACATTACAAGATCTGTGGATTTGACTGTTTTTTTAGGCTCTTAATGATATTAACGTTTTTGATAAGTCTATTTTATTTGCAAATCTTGCTCAAGGTCATGCTCCTCCCGTAAACTACCTATAAATGGTCACAATTACACAATAGGCTATTACCTTGCCGATATACCGTCATGGCGATAATGTCGATGGTATATAAATTGTGACCACTTATAATGTAATTTACGGAAGGATTATCCTTCAGCAAGATTTGCAAATAAAAAAAGCCCTACCAAGAACGTTAATGTCATTGAGAGAGCCTGAAAGAACAAAGCATGTCAAATCCACATATCTTGTGATGATACAGCTTCTAATATTATGGTTGGTTCATAAATATAGCCAGTATACATGACTTGTAATGTAGTTGGACAATTTTTTCATTTTCAATTAATGTAATCTGAACTTCCCGACATACCTGAAAAACCACGTTACTCACCAAAATAATCAATCTAGCAGTATTATTCTCATTTGAATATCTTACATATTCATTCATCACCAAATATTTTAAAAATGAATTTACCAAACCTTTTCAAACTCTCGATAGCGGTGTTTTTGGTGATCTGTAAATGGTTATGAAGAAAATCCGATGGAACAACATATGCAAGCATTCGAAATACTGCAACAATATTGTGTAAACAGGATAATCTAAGTTTCTCAGCTGCAATTCTTGTTTGCACAAAATATTCATCTTCGTTATGAGCTATTACTGCCGATACAATACGGAGAAAAAGATTGTGATTAATTCGAAACATTCGACGATTCATTACAGGGGATATACCGGCAGATCGATAAAGTAGTCTCTATACAACCTAGCATGATCATCTTGGCAGTTGTGATTGATGACTCTTCGTCCCGGTTGTGACCCACATCGTGGTCTTGATTTATCGTTCTTGATTTCTTTACATGAATCATAGGTCGCAGTCACGACACATAAGAAGTCTTCATCGAATGAGCCATTATCTGATAGAGTTAAGAAAATACATATCTACAGTTTGATGCACCGAATACACTGTTATGGACGTATAATTATAGATAGAAGCAAATAGGATTCGCAATTAGACATTGACTGATTTACCATATAAGATACACAGATGATGTACCTCTATTTTCGTTAACACTGCATGCTGTGGGTGAGTACGAGCAGTGCACAAATAGCGGCGAGCAAGGTAGACCGGTAGAAGTTGCTGCGGACGGTGTACCAACAAAAAAGAAGCTGATTTTAAATAGTTTGTTAGAACTAGGGAGTTAATAAGGGTTCGTTGACGTGTTGGGGCTCCCTAATTTTTGAAAAAGGGGATTTGTTTTGGAGGCTCTCCTAGAGATGCTCTTATCAAGCAATTCCCAAAAGAAAGCCACCCAAACTATTTTGGGATATTCATTTTACTAGATCTAACTAACAACCCGGTGATAGTGTATCCTCACCATGCATATTCTATCCAATGGTCCAGTGATCTGCTACCACCATGGAATCAATCTTCATTTGCCACAATGTGGCCTCTAACCTTGGTAACTTATAAGTTTGTTTGGGGAATATGCTAACAAGGCTAAACAATGTATATAATGGTATTAAACTATTAATTATGCAAACCGGTAATCAGTAATATACCTAAAATCTACACTAACAAAAAACCTTCGTATGGCGCTGAAATCTTGTCCTCTGCAGAAAAATTTATTGTTATCTTCATAGCTGCATTTATATACCACTATATCTTCTTTGTAAACGTTCCATGATAAATTGTCAATATAGAGGTACTGTAACACAAGTTTTATTTTAAAACATCATTCCATAAGTATTGTTATCCTTTTTGTTTTGCAGACTATCTTATTTAATGTTGCGTTCTTTGGAACTGGCAATTTTGCAAGTATTGCAAGCTTTGAGATCTCATCTGTATACCGATTCATTACAATATTCAGTGTGAGTGTTTGTCTCGTAACAATTTTCTTTATAATATCATTTTTCTTTTTTTTCTATAATTCCATTGACTGATCATGTCTCTCTCTCTCTTTTTTATGACAGCCATTTCTTATGGCAGCACTTCTTATTTTCAAATTGTTCATTCCATTTATGCTTGTCATGTAAGTTTTCTCAGCCTTTTGCACTGTTGTATTAGACATGTTGTGCTGATGGCCAATAAATTAAGTTAGTGTCCATGTGCTGAAAGGAAGTCTACTGTACAATAATTTTGTAGTTGTCTCCACCCTATTTACAAAATGTATTATTTGAAGATACAAAATAAGTGATGTTTTGTGATTTAAAGTAAAAACGGAAAAAACTTATTCCTAATCTACATTGTCTTGTTATATGAGCAAGGCAAAATTATTGGGTGAACAAGATTTAGGGGGCATGTCCAATGGGTCGTAACTTAGGACGTCCTAGTACATTAGCAAATAAAATATTAGAGAGAGAAATATAAATGAATAGTTAAAAGGAGGTATGAATAGTGGTTGAGACGTCCTAAGTTTGGATGCTATTGGTGGTCTTAGAGATTGAAGATAATTTATACATACTGACTATATTTGTCTTATTCCTAAATCCAAGCTGTGATTACTGAAACATCACATTTTTTTTGTTTCAAGTGAAGTAATAAAACGTTTAAAATTTAATATACATTCAGTAATATTATCAAGATTAAATGTAATATTTAAATTAGCTAACTTGAGTGGTTTTAAGATTAATTTGGATTTTCTATGAAGTCTGCACTTTCAAGCATAAAAAACACAAATTAAGATTTCATGGTAAATTTTTATAGATCCCTCCTTTTATGTTCAAGTCATGTTATTTGTGATTAAACTGATCCGTTATGTTGTAACTTATTGCAGATGCACATTTAGTGCTATAACCAAGGTAGTAAGGGTGCCACGGCTTGGTTGCTATTTTCTTGTGATACTGTTTTCAGATGTGATGACAATCCATTTCTTTTTCCTGGTATATGTGATGTTCCCTGCACTTCAAAGTTTTTTGTTAATGCCTTCAGCTATGTTCTATTTCACTGACCATATCTTTATTTGTTTTAAAAATTTGTTTGACGGTTGATGTTGTTTAGCTTGTCATGTTAAAACTTCTGCAAGATAATTTTGCATCATATAAATATGTATGCATGGTATGTGCAGTGGGCTCAATTGCTCAAACACGCTGATGTATACATTCCCGTTTGGAATTTGGAAAATTCAAGGAAATAGGTTAATCACAGCATGAATTGGAAATAATTTACATGTTTCAAATGGGCCTATGGTTATGTTCAAGTGTATTCTAAGTGCAATTTCTACACCCATAACAAATAATATAATATACAAAATATTCTTGGTTCATTTTACCCACAGGTTCGAAATACTGGGAGTTGGATGGAAATCGGCAACAGCATTAGCCATTTCGGAATCGTGAGCGCCCAAGTGGTCTTTGTGTTGCTGCTTTTTGCCCTCACAAATATATACACAAAAGATATCGTGGTTTCATCTCGTCAACTAACCGCACGGAAAGTTATGTAGATTTGTTCCAAAGTTTGTGCATATCCACTAGAATAACATTCATTTTTAAATGGCTTTTGGGCTCTTTGTTTTGCCCAAGTTTTGTGATGCAGGTATTGTAGTATTAGTTTATAGATTATTTTTTTGGTTGTTTTACTTTTTTATAAAAAAAACTTGTTAGGAGTAGCATTTTTTTAGTATATACATGCGATTCATTTCATTGATACGTAAATCCTAGCCGCAGCTTCTCAGGTTAGGAACCGACAGACAGGCTTTCTATGAAAAACTTTGGTTCAAAAGAATATTAGGTAAAGGGGAAAGGCAAAATATTTGGTGCAAACTAGTGTATTCGTGCAAACATGCAAACTTCCCTCCAAAGCCATTCGATCCGGTACCGATGGCTCATATTGAGGCACTCTCCCACCCAGTTTTCTTCCGCAGGAACCCGTATTGCGTGCCTCGGTTTTTTCCTAGCCTGCCGCAGCCTGCTCTTCCCCTGCTCTGTCTAGGGTTAGCCACCGTCCACCATGCCCAAATCATCCTTGACGCTGGCAACCGCACCGCCCTCCCCCCGACACCACCACGTCGGACGCCCTCCCTCGACGCCGGCAACTCGCCGCCATCCTCCACGATGCCGCCACCGCACCGCCCCGCCATCCTCCCCGACGCCAGCATTGCCCCGGCATTTGCGGGCACGACGCCGCTATCCTCCTCGACACTGCCACTGCGCCGCACCATCGGCCAGCTGACGCCCTCTCCCCAACGCCGCCATCGGTCGGCCACCGCCTCGATGCTGCAAGCCTAGAACTTGTTCGTGCTGCTTCTATACTTGGCAACCATTTACTGGATGCTTCTGTACAGATGCTTGTTGCTTCTGTAATTGACAAGTAATTATGAGAATTGGCATGTAATTTGTGAGAATTGGAATGTGAGTGTGAGAATGGGAATGTAATTGTGACAGTATTTTGAAATTTTGAAGAAACATATATGACAGAGAAGATAGAACTACAACAGGTTTATTGCAATATGCTTTCCCAGTGCTTTCAATATGGAAACTGAATGAATAAAGATATGACAAAAGTTAGAACTACTCTAGCAGTCCAGCACTCATAAGTGTTATAAACAAAGTTTTGTTTGCTGCAATATAAACAAAGTTCAGCATGAATCTTGAATGTTCAGATCAGTAGCAGGCAAACGTGGCCTAAGCAAAGTGAGGCTAAACACATATAGTACATGATGCTAGTCAATGTACACCACAACACATATAGTCCCAGTCAGAATTGCATCCCAAAATTACAAAAGACCATTGTCAGAATTGCATCCGAGAATTACAAGACACTAGATTACAAAAGGCATCCCAAAATTGCATGCTTGGTGTCAATTGGCATGACCAAAAGATTTGAGCATCCTTGGTGTCATTTGGCAATCATTTGCTAGCTCCTTGTGATACAGAAAACCTGTCCAGCAAAGAAGATCAAAATGAGAAGTACACAAAGTTGATCTAAAAAATTCAATTATGTTTTATCTAAGTACTTAAGTTTTTTTTTGGTCAATTGCGCCTGTCATGGAAGCCTAGCTCTTTGCATGTTTTGCACATACGTGGAACTTTTTCATTCTTCTTGATATTTTGCCTGCTCCCTCCCTTGTCCATGTGCCCCTTGATTCTCTTGGCCCTACCCTTTATGTGCACATCAGTAGGCGGCATTATGTCAATCTGAGTTGGAAGCTGACTCCCAATGAACTCCATCTCTTGAACTCTATTTCGTTGACTAGGGGGAAGCTCCTGATTCACTTCTTAGATGAACTTTTGAAATTTCATCTATACAATTTGCATGATTTTCATTGAATGTGCAGCTTGTTGTATGATGGCTTCCAAGTCATTATGCAATTCTGATGATACTTTTTTAATCTCTGTATGCATTGAAAAATTCAATTCTTCTTCCAACACATGCCCAGCTTCATCATATATAGTTGTCCTTTTCCAAGTTTTGGTCCACCTCTCCTAAATGTAATTACTAGGTAGTTCATTTAGCTTTGCACCAAAATAACCAGCTCGTTCTTGCAATACTTACACAAAATGGATGTGTGCATTTCTCCAGAGTCAATCTTCCGTCAATCTTAGGTGTGCTGCCGTCGTCGAGCAGAGCCGAGACAGACGTGATCAAGACATCGTTGCCCTGCAGTACCATGTCACCACTGTTGTAGCTCAAAACAGAGGCAGATATGGCCGATCCATCCATTGGCTTGACAGCAGCGGAGTGCGGCCTTGCCGTCGGCAAGGAGGGAATAGCGGCCAGCGTCTGGCGTTCGTATTCTTCCCCTTTGTGCCCGCCGTCGTGGTGGACGGCACCGCGGGTGCAAACATCGATGTGTGGTGGCTGACGTCGGCGAGGAGGGAGCCACGACCGCTGTCGGCAAGGAAGGAATCGGGGCGACAACGCCTAGAGAGAGGGAACCAACGAACCCCCAATGGTGAGTGTTGGTCGCCGGCCACTGTGCGCTAGGTTCCATCGCCTAGGCGAAGTGATGGGCTAACCCTACATCAGAGGAGGGAAGAGCAGGCTGCAGCGGCAGGAAAAAAAACAGGGCGCGCGGCTGATAAAACCGGGTAGGAGAGCTCCTCAATCTGGGCCATTGGTACCAGATCAAATGGTCGTGGAGGGAAGTTTGCAGGTTTGCACGAATACACTAGTTTGCACCGAATATTTTGCCAAGGGGAAAGGCAAGGCGAAATTGGCTACGTGATACTGCAAATATTGTGTGTATGATGAGACCCCTAAAATTCGTGTCTTCCAGATTCATGGCTTCGTTGGAAGAGACGGTAAATTGGGTGTATTTAGTCATGGTCTTCCCCCTCCTAAAACACATTAAAATAAATGGAAAACAAATCCAAAAAAAATCTTGAGCTATCGAAGACATCCAAAAATCCAAAAAATCTTGATCTATGAAAGACATCTGTATCGAGTGTCTCAATTTATAAACTTTACAATTTAGTATTTCAATTGCCAAAATATATGAATTACTAAACAAGAAAAACAAATTCAACATATGAAAATGATGTGAAAAAATTGGTTTTTTAATGTGTCAATTACATGTTTATTCATCCCTTTCAATTTTGAACTCCATAGTTCAATATTTTACATTTTAGTTCAAACACATTTTAAATAATGAATTATGTACATGTTAAAGTAGATTGTCAAATACTAAAATATAAAGTAAGTTCAAGGTACTAAATACAAGTGTATTTGGCACATTAATTTTTTTG
The DNA here is from genome assembly GCA_005191435.1 of Raddia distichophylla. Taxonomy (NCBI): domain Eukaryota; kingdom Viridiplantae; phylum Streptophyta; class Magnoliopsida; order Poales; family Poaceae; genus Raddia; species Raddia distichophylla. Next base: position 1,229,095 of record SPJY01014556.1, read on the forward strand.
GGGTTTTCTTAACCATTTCTACGCCAATATATGACGCTCTACGTGGATGCGATATTGCGATGACCTTTAATTCTCCGCAAACTCAGCAGCGCACACCCTCTTTTCACCAGCGCCACACCATGCTCTGCACACCATTTCCGTGAGGTAGCAACACTGACTTCTTCACCGACGTTTTGGTCTGCAACATTCTTCTTTAAGATGACAAGGCACCACGTCGTGCCCCTACCATGGCATGTTTCACCCACTGTCCATGTTGCTGAGTAACCAGAGCATGAGTTTCATGATACTTTGCTTGAACAATGAAAGGGAACATCTAGAATGCTTGGGCATTCAGGATCTGAGTTGATCAAGGTCGATCTCTGTGCTTTGCGTTTTACCTAGCTATCTATTAATGCTAGTTCTTTTAATGCACTGTTAAGGAGTACTCGTGTCTAAAGTAGAGATGTAGTGACGTAGGCAAGCCTTCAATGGCCTTATGCTAGTGAAGCTAGGTGAAATATTGGCGAAACTATAGACCGATTGTTTGGGTTCGTATGAAGTTAATTAATTATTGTCTCTTCACATGAAACTAGGTGAAAATATGATGAAACCACGCAGACACCATGAATGTTTTCATGGTATAGAACCACATGAGACTAGGTGAAATCCTAGTGAAACCACATGGAGATGAAACTAGGTCGAAATCTTAGTGAATGGTTAAACTACATGAAACTAGGTAAAAATCCTTGTGAAACTACATGAAACTAGTTCAAATCCTAGTGAAATCACAGATGGGTTGTTGGGTTCTTATGATGCTATTGTTTGTTCACACGCAATTAGGTAAAACCATGCTGAAACCATATAAGTATCAGGTAGGAATCATGAAGAATTGTATAGGTATCACAAAATATTATATATGTATCAGATAGGTAACTTGAAATATCATATATGCATTAGGTAGTTACCATTAAGTGTCGTATAAGTATTAGGTAAGTATCATTAAGTACTATGAAGTATCATATAGGTATCATCATGCATTGGATAGGTATCACTGAGTAAAAGGTAACATCTAAAGTATCGTTCATGTATCATCAACCAAGAAAGAGTTCCATTGATAAAAAAGGAAGCAAGAAGGTCATGAGAATGGGAAGAAAGTGGTTGAGAATTCAACGGTGGAAAGTCTTTGCCCCTTGTTGTTATGTGCGTGCGCTCTGAATAGGGAAGCTGTGATGACGCTCGGCCGTGTCTAGCCGCTACGATTAGTCTGAGCCCGTATCCAATGATGCAAAGAAGGCGGGAGAATCTACACCGCATTTGGTAGCATTTTTAAAAAATTAAATAAAAATGCAGGGGCGTATATTATTTTAGACAAGTTTAAAATTTTCATTTCATTTCATTTAGATCTTGAACCAAAAAGATACAAAAAATATGAAGCTTTAATGTCCAATAAAATTGATAGAGCTCTTTTACGGTACCTACTGCTAAAAATACTGCTATAGTAGTATATTATAGATCTGACCGTCCAATTTTAGGGGTATTTTGGTCTTTTATTTCACTAAGTGGGAGGGGTAAATTTGGTACGTGTGATTTACGCAGCTAATTTTCCCGATCCAGATCATACGCAGCGATCTCGTCTCCTGCCGTCCTGCGTTCTCTTCGTCGCCGCCGCCGCCGGTGGCCTCTTCGTTGCAGCCGCCGCCGCTCGCCTACTCCCCGCCACCGCCGCTCGTCTACGGCGTCCGTCTGCAGGTCGTCGTCTCGTCGTCGCCGTCGCCGCCGCCGCCGGTCGCCTATCTCCCCTGAACCTCACCGAGCCGGCGCCCTCGCCTGAAGCTCGTCGGAGAGGTGAGCCCCCATCCAACCCCTCCCGCGCCAAGCATCTCCATAGCCGTCCTGACATTCCCCGCTCAACAATTTTGGAAGAGATACATCGGAGCTCCACGGCAACGTCGCCCTGATTCCGGCCGCCGTAGACCTCGACGTCGACACGCCGCCTTGGACACTCTCTGGCACAACCAACCGCACGGTGAGCTCAATGTCGACCTCTTGATGCTCGCAAAATCATTCCCTGAGCTCGCGACGGCTTGGTGTAATTAGGACTGTATATTAGTACAGCTAGCTAATTTGGAAGAAGAGAAATATGCATGGCACGAAAAGCCCTCATTCATTTCAGCTCTGAACTCCTGTACTTAAAGCATTGCTGTTCAACTGACAAGTTCATGCTGGCATCAAAAGTTCTCCTTGTGCTGGTCTAAACGCAAAGCTTCACACAGAGAGAAATACTAATTCTTTAGATTTTCAAATATAGTGTACCTATTTCTCAACATGAAAAGAAAAGTATTAGTTGCTCTGTCGTTATTTATTTCTCAGGACAAGTGCCACGATCTTGATACTAGCAAAGCACCTAAATCTGAGAATTAAAATCCATTTATAACTCCCTGAATCTGGTGTTAAACATTGCTTTGTTTACTGACTTACCACCTGGAGGCGTTCTGAAGAAGCAAGTTCTAAGGGGTGGAAGAAAATTGATACCTGTGTATTAATCTACTCATACCGAGAATGAAGCTGATGTGACAAGTAGTAGCTACCTTGATCAGAAGCTAATGTTCTTTCTAGATTGATTGTGTGTTTTAGTAGTAGTATTAGAAGAAGAAGAAGAAGAAGAAGAAGAAGAAGAAGAAGAAGAAGAAGAAGAAATTGGGAACCCATTTTTAAATTATTTTTTCTGCATAACAATTTTTCATAGTAAACTCATCATACATATCCAATTTTTGTAGGCAGTAGGCAACATGTTGACATGAAATATAATTACATTTCAATA
>SPJY01014560.1:0-10586 GCA_005191435.1 Raddia distichophylla
GCCATGGCTTACAAAGACCTGTGCTCACGACCGTACTACTTCCACGGGGGCTCCACGAAGATTGACGTCCATCCGAGCAACCAAGGTCGTACAACTACGAATCAGAGGTTCCGTTAAACAACGGAACATTTGAGCTACTACGGTATCAAGACTACTTGCATCCCCATGAAGATCGGCACCTTCATGCCACCATGATCACATCAGCTCAGCGATCCTCCTGCAACGGCATCATTTGAGGAGCGGCTCGGGAAGATGGAGGCCATAGTTGATGAGCTCAAGGCGTCAAACGCAGATAGGAAGGCATCTATAGACAACTTCCAAAAGATGATGGCAGATTTCATGAAAGCAAATGGCGTGGAAACAAGCACGTCCCCCAGTGCCAACATTGTTGCCGTCGCGGACTCCAAGCTGCATGGTGGCCATGATACCAACACTAACGCCATCGACGACAACTATCAGGCACAACATATTGGAGATGATTGGGCTGGCAACACTATGTCGGTCTCTGATGTAATGACTTTCAAGACAACAAGGCACATCTTCTCAACGAAATCCGCTTTTGATGTTATCAGAAGGCCAACGGGTGATTCCACATTTCTACTCTCCTCTCTAGCATCGATCGATATTCTATTACGAAAGAGCTTCTTCATCCTCCCCCAGGAAGATGGGCATAATCATATTCATTTCATTTTCAGGCTGCCTATCGACTACGCTTGCCGTATTGCTTAATGGCGTACTCTATTGCGCCTATAGACAAGTCCTATACTTAGCTTCCTTATTTGATTGGTCTATTACTAATGGAGCATCTCAGCCCTAGGTTTGAAGTTGAACATCCGGGGATATCTAAATATTGAACCAGTGCTTGTTGAACCTCAGATGGTGGATCACATAGAGTCACTCAACGCCAGAAAGAAGATCTACTTGGATTGGAGTGGATAACTCACTGCTGCTGATAGATGGAAAATAAGCTCTCCTGCAACTTGCTTCCGAAATGAGGAAATTGGACATGTGTTAAGAACTCTTACCCCACCTACAGACCTTGCCACTACCGATGCCTCGTAGCCACTCACTACCACAATCCAATTCTTTGAACCTTGCTTGTTCCATCCATGAAAACCAACACCACGTGTAGTGTCGCACCATCGATAAGCTGGTCTGCTATTGGCATTTTCTATTTATTAAGAGCCTTGAGGTTTCAGGAATAGATGCAAATACACACTCTTCCCTTCGTCAATAGCAACCATGCTTTCTTGAACCAAAAACTATATCATGGATAGAATGGGAACGATCCTTTCACTCAGGTAGAACTCTCTGCACCGAGGCCATTTCTTTCATTGGTTGCTTGACTGCTTCACATCACGTCTTTGCCAACGCCTACTCTAGCTAATCTCCTCCGAGATATGATTCGAACAAGCAACTTCCATCGATCTGCTTTCGAACTTCCTTGTCTAACCGAACATGAAGGGGCAGCAACAAACAAACTCAGGCATGTCAGGAATAGTCCGGTCTCTAAAAGGGCCTAGATTCGGCTTATGCCTATCACTAGACAGAAGGAAATAAGATATAATAGTTTTAGTGATCTGCTACCGATTTAATGCTATGGACTAGATTCCAGGAATGGTTTCAAGCATTCTCTAAAATATCTTAAACCGATCGGAAGATCAACCCCACTCGGCTATCCCCAATCTTGGGCAGCAGGTGCTGCAGCGAAACTGATTGCAAAAGAGGGTAAATCGGCCACTTTAAGATTACGATCTAGTGAGATCCGTTTGGTATCCCAAAATTGCTTAGCAACAGTCGGACAAGTGGGTAATGTTGGGGTGAACCAAAAAAGTTTGGGTAGAGCTGGATCTAAGTGTTGGCTTGGTAAACGCCCCATAGTAAGAGGGTAGTTATGAACCCTGTGGACCACCCCCATGGGGGCGGGTAGCCCTTGTCAAACTAATGAATCCTCCTCTGACCAGTATACTCGTACGAGGTAGCCAGAGTACTCATCCCTGTCTCAGCACCTCTATCCCTGTCTTAGCACCTCTATCTCTTTCCAGTGGACTGAATCTGTTACTCCACTTTGCTTGAACTTGTTTGTGCAGCACCAGCTCTTTCTTCTTCAATAAGCTCATCATCCTTCCACTCCTATAGAATGTGCACAAGATTAGATAATTTATCAATATCATGCGCTTTCCTTCATTCCTCGGCATCCGTTAAAGGGTACCTTTATCCCGTTAAAAGGTTTCGGCCGGTCTTCAGGTATCTAGGCATGGTTTATGCCATGATAAGTATAGGTGTTCTCGGATTTCTAGTTTCGGCTCATCATATGTTTACTGTGGCTTAGACGTTGATACGCGTGCCTACTTCACCGCATCTACCATGATCATAGTTGTGCCCACTGAAATCAAAATCTTTAGTTGGATCCCTACCATGTGGGGAGGTTCGATACAATACAAAACACCCATGTTATCTTTGCAAGCCGTGGTCCCACGACAGACCGAAATGGCCATCAGAAAGCACATTCATTTTTTGATAGAACTTTCTCGATTCAAGATCTCCGCTTCCTCTCCTTATTTGGATCATGTGCATTTTAACCTTTTTTCTATTTATAGTTCTAGACTCCTCTCAAACTAGCCTTTTTGAGGGTCCAAGCGCCACGACATCATGGCATCCGGTCCTACGTTGCGCCACGTCTTCCTTCATGCCGAGCATGCACTCGACAACTGCAACGTCGCCATCTATGTCCTTGTCGGTGGATGGATCGCAAACATGCAAGGCCATTGCGACTGCGTTGTGCTCATGGTGACGTGTTGCGTCTTCAACGTCGACGTACAATTCTCGGTCGTTGTCACACCGGTCTATGACATGGAGATTTCTCAGGCTTAAACCTTGAGGACAAGGTTGTTTCGCATGGGGTGAGTAATGTTACGCATAGGCCCAATAGGGCCTAGATAACCCATAAACACGGGTAGCGACATGAATAGGACCCACGGTACAGTATTATGAGATTAGTTAGGATTACGTTAGATGAGTTTTGGATTAGATAAGATCAGTTGCTTAGGAGGTAAGATCACTTAGGATTTTTTTTTCTTGGAGTCCATTATCCCTATAAAGGGGGCGACTGTATACTTCTAATTATTCAGGCAATGAAGTAAATTGAGATCTAATCTCATAGACGGTACCTCCGGCTCCGATTAACAACCTTGGCGCTAGTTTGGACAACAACTCATCTCGCGTGCATTAAGGGCTGTTCCTCCTCATTGTATGCTTGCATGCTACTCTTAATGATAGGAAATAACTATGTGCTCTGCATGGATTTTTTTTTTCCTGTCCGCAATCGGTTTTGAGACAGGGTTTCCTACTGCTTTTAACTTGCAGTTTCTTGTCAACTTCCTTAAGTGCGTCACAGCAAGCTGCTTATGTACGTGAGCCTTTTATCTAATGGATCGTGTTTATCCCTGGTTACCCTACTTTTGCAGGTTGTGAGTGATGATGGTTCTGTATCTTTTCACCTTAATTTAGTAGTTATTTATTGTTGTTGTTTTACGATTATTGCATTTGCTACCTTGTTCTCACAAGAAAGAGTTCAGGTGTTGCATATTTGGTCTAGTCGCTTAGTATATTGCTGCTGTATTGAATTTTCCTTTTATTTAATAACTGGTAGGCTAATTGATAATCACAGCATCTCTTTCTTAGGTCTAAGCATCTGCGTCGCAAGCCATTTGTTTTGCTATGAATTGCCTTATATTGAATTGATCAGTGTCAGGACTTGGGTGTGAAAATTTGTGCAAGAATTGATTGAAAATACAAATTTCCATTGAATACTCTTCCAACCAACATGTTTTCCACACGCCCCTATTTTGTCATGCTTTATGCACGGCCTATCTCGGTAAATATTAAAATGTAGTTTGTGCATTGCAAGATTCATAAATTTTAAATTATGTGCCTCCTTGACAATGCCTAGCTTCTTCCATGTGCAATTAATGCTTCCTGTGCTGCCCTTGCATTTGCTGGCATCCCTTTGAAACATCTTTCGGGTAAGTGGTAAGTTCAATAATTTTGTTTGTTCTCTGTTGGAACTCTGGTTCATGAACTCATTTGCTGCAGTTGCAATTGGCTGTGGGGTGTTGGAGGATGGTGCAGTGATTTTGGACACTAGCAAGACAGAAGAGCAGGTAGGAATTGTTATCCTCGCTGAACTCCCCTGTAGAAAATGAAAGCACAAATCATGATCTGATTATTTCGCATCTAGAAAGGCAGAAAACACCTTTTGCACTGCTGGCTTATAGTGTGCCATATAAACTCCTGAACACCAAATATATGCTATTTTTGGCCGCATGAGGAAAGATACCTTGTTGATTTCTTTCGTATAAAATAATCATTGGTTTATGAAGTCCCGTAGTCAATGGCAAGCTTGGGCCAACTCTCAGTTGTGACTTTTTGTTTAAACCGCGTGAATTTATATCTTTTGATGGTCTTTGGAGTTCTTCCAAGTACCTAAGCGATCCAAGATTAAATTTCTGGTTGAGTGTAGTTGACTAGTATCAGCATCTGAAATGTAATGCCAATTGTTTAGTCTTGAACAGTTCTTCAAAATGAAAGTAAACTTTTCCAGGAATTAATAATTGATTTCTTGCACAACCTGCAGGAATTGAAATCATTTGCTCATTTGGTGTTTCCCAATTCACGCAAATCAGTTGATTTAAAAGAATCGAATCAGAATGCTGAACATTCTGAACAAGGACCTCCTAATTAGAAGCCGTTAAATGCTTTCTATATATAACCATATGCTATATTTTTTTTGAGAGGGTATCAAGAAAAGAGTAAATAGCATCACATATACGTAAAGTTGGCTGGAGTTCTCGTTTAAATACATCAACTATGAAGCTAGACATTACTGAGTGTACTTGTTGGCTCCCCGTCTCATGACAGATCCAAACAACTTATATCAGATGGTTTCAGAGAGTCCCACATACGAGAAAAGGTCACAAATGGAGTTGAACCAAGTAACATTGCAAAGGCATAATGATAGTAGGGTCGGGATATCCCCGCCCTCCGAACTGGACGTGAGGGTCTCCCCTCATTCGGCTCTCTACAGGGGAATCTCCACTCACCGCTTCCCCTATAATATCCACCCTTTACCACATCATGGGGGTTTACAGGAGATCGTAGAGACTCGCTCGGAAAGGCTACTATACCAAACATTACTCCGAAGCGAAAGACCAGTATCTTTCTCTTCCTCCGAGCCCTGTAGGTATAGTGCAAGCTCATCAAAGAAGGAGGTGTGGCCTTTATAAGCCTATTTGACATCTACAAGGCACTAAAGCTTCCACTTTTCTGGTCATTGTACCATTCCGAGGGACTTTGGGTAAGATTCCTGCTGGCTAAGTACGTCCACAGGCCACCAGCTCAGAGCACACGTGGCTCAATATTTGCATTCAAACCCCTGTAATCGACAAAAAAATTGTGTTTATAGTAGAACATTTGTATAGCAATGGGATGGATGGTAGAGGGCTGCCTGCGCCCAAAAGCGATGATTCACTTGTCCCCTTGTCTATAGGGACCTCTAATTGGTCTGGGATAGGTGCTTGACTTAATTACTTCCTGCCTGATAGATGGCGTGCATTTTCTTAGAAGTACCCTATTCAAGATGTATTTAACATGGACAACAGATTAAGTGATTTATTATTGTCCCTTCTTATAGAGGAGGTAATACACCATATCAGTCCATATTCCATGCTTTGCTTTTGAGAAAGATAAACTAGTTAGGATCCCCGACAACCATGACATCTTCTCAACGAAACCCGCTTTTGATGTTATCAGAAGGCCAATAGGTGATTCCACTCTCCTCGCTAGCATCATCGGTATTCTATTACGAAAGAGCTTCTTCTTCCTCCCCCAGGAAGATGGGCATAATCATATTCATTTTATTTTCAGGCTGCCTATCGACTATGCTTGCCGTATTGCTTAATGGCGTACTCTATTCCGCCTACAGAAAAGCCCTATACTTAGCTTCCTTATTTGATTGGTCTTTCACTAATGGAGCATCTCAGCCCTAGCCTTGAAGTTGAACATCCGGGGATATCTAAATATTGAACCAGTGCTTGCTGAACTTCAAGAAAGACTGGCCCACCTCAAATCTCAAATGGTGGATCACATAGAGTCACTCAACGCCAGAAAAAAGATCTCCTACTTGGATTAATTGGAGTTGATAACTCACTGCTGCTGATAGATGGAAAATAAGCTCTCCTGCAACTTGCTTCCGAAATGAGGAAATTGGACATGTGTTAAGAACTCTTACCCCACCTACAGACCTTGCCATTACCAATGCCTCGTAGCCACTTACTACCACAATCCAATTCTTCGAACCTTGCTGTTCCAATCATGAAAAACAAAACCATGTGCGGTGCTGCACCATTGATAAGCTGGTCTGCTATCAGCATTTTCTATTTATTAAGAGCCTTGAGGTTTCGAGAATCGATGCAAATACGCACTCTTTCCTTCGTCAATAGTAACCATGCTTTCTTGAATCAAAAACTATATCATAGATAGAATGGGAACGATCCTTTCACTCAGGTAGAACTCTCTGCACCGGGGCCATTTCTTTCATTGGTTGCTTCACATCACGTCTTTGCCAACACCTACTCTAGCTAATCTCCTCCGATATTTGATTCGAACAAGCAACTTCCATAGATTTGCTTTCGAACTTCCTTGTCTGGCCGAACATGAAGGGGAAGGAAGGCTTATTGACAATAAAAAAACTATCCCACCGAACCGTATATCCCAACTTTTCTACTTCCTATTCCATCTTTCGATACACAAAAGGAAAGCCATCCCAACCTAGAGATGAAGCCAACAAACCACTATCTATATTTTATGTCGACCAACCTCTCTAACCCGCAGGCATTTCACCTATCTTTCTTGAGTTTATTTAATATTTCCATTTCTCTCCCTTCCCCTAATCTTATGGAAAACTTTTCCCGAATCTCAAGGAACTAGTCGTAAGATAAAGAGGTGGTCGAATACGGCCTCTCATCCGCTTCCTGGCCGTAACAGATGGAATTGGAATCTCACTTAATGAAAAATGCACTCTGCTTCATTTAATTGGACAGCGTTGCCCGTCTCTGGGCTGTACTCTTTCAGATTCGGCAATGGATCTATTTTTTTACCCTTCAGGAGACTAGTCTAATTCTTAATTAGCAATCTAATCTTGAATAATATCAAGCAGTGTTCCACTATAGCCTGTGCCGTGGCCCATCCTCCTATGATCAACACTGACAGTTGCGGGAATTGTTTTAAGCACCTAGAAAAGGTTTTTAATAGGAGTCAGGCAACTCGAGAGCTCCAAAGGACATAAGAACTTAAAACAACTTTTCAGTGTGAACGAGATTCAAATTGTACTTATTTTTCTCTTTATGTTCTTTGCCCTTATTCTTCATCTACTGTGGTACAAACCCTTTTGAAATGCCTGTCACGGCTTAGTTTGAGCCATTCTTGGGAATGAGATAGCTTTCGCTTCTTTCTCCTTAATAATAAATATCCATAAATTTTTAAGCTCGTTCTTTTAACTACGCTAATGTCCTTATCCTGACAGGAGAAAGAGGAATTCGAAATTCATAACGCAATCCTTTTAGGCAAATAGAGAGTTTTTTTTGGTGGAAATCGAAGTTGATGAGTTGGCTGTCAGCCATAATCTTGTTGTCTTCTTCTTTCCCATGTTTACCTTATCTTAGCCTCTCGGAAACTTCATAATCTGAATCACTTTCCTCTTGGGTAGTAACCTTAACTTGAACAAGGAACTCGGCATTATAGGACCGGGTATCCTTACTGAGTCTTTTCGCTTTCTTCGATCTTTTAGATGCCGCCACTTCATCAGTTGTGGCCCTCCATGTCATAGCTTTCAGAGTTGGGTTCTGATAGAACTCTATCCATAGAGACCTCCTCCCTTTGCTCGTATATAGCACTTAGAAGAGTGACTTCTCCCCGTGATAAGGGTTCAGAGTATAGAGAGGGTGCCTTTCTCTAAAGAATAGTAATAGTAAAAGATAGAAAGCCTAGAAAAGATTAGATGTTGAGTCCACCGGCATTTCCGTTTTTTCTTAAGTTCCTTAGGTTCTAAGCGAGCAATGTTGTTTTTCCACTTAATACGATCATAAAAATGGATCTTGCTTGCAAATGGATCTTGCTTGCCTGTCTTCCAATCCTCATACAGCAATGAATCATCTCTAGTCTCTAGCCAGCCAGTGAATAGTTAAGTAGTAGGAGGATAACTACTCTTACTTACAGTCTTATGAAAGACATCACTCTAAACTAATAAATTTAGCTCAATCAATCTATTGATGATTACTATAGGGTGAATTATATCTACAAAACAGACATAGTATAACATAGTTAGACCATTTGCTAGAGGAGCTGGAGATAGAAAACAGTCATGGACTGTAAAATATAAATTTGGCAGGGTTTACCTAAGCATTGTATTGAGTAGAACATGGGCAGTTATAGCTGCATCCTGGCAGATGGATGAAGAGAGCTAAAGTGGCTCTTCTAGCCTTACTTCTGTCTTTCTTCTTTTCTTGAGTCGAAGAAGCTAAAAAAGCAGGTGAAATCGCACTCGGATTGCCACCAAAACCTGTATAAACAGCTTCGACGAGAACAGTGAGAGCCTCCTGCTCAACATAAAGTGGCCTACGAAGACTAGTGTGAGGAAATGCTTCTTTTTCCAGAGTTGGGGTTGAGCAAGCAGACTACTTGATAGCGAGCAGGGAGATTTGGGTTCCAGTCATGAAGATTAAGGAAAGTAGGAGGAACGATTGAGGAAATAAAAAATGAGTAGTTGTTCACCGCCCAATGGTGGTGCTGAATCTATTTAATTCACTTTTCCTGCGGAAATTCAAGTTCATCTGTTAACGCGCCCCCTTATATAAGTGCTTGCTGATGAAAGTGCTAACTGACCTTACCCTATTTCTAGGGGCAAGTGGAATATCTAACCAGATTATTAGCACTATTAATTCTATGCTTTGTGATAACCTTTCATATTACTGCAAAGAAGGCTTTCTATAAGAGAGTAGAACATTGATTTACGGGTCACTAAACATATTAAATAAAGCTAAGTAGATAAGTATGAGGGAAGAAGTATTTGATTGTCCAGCATGATAGGTTTCATAAGTCTTGTTGCGCCAGAAGAAAGAATTGCTTTTTTTAGTGGATAAGGGAGGGTAATAAAGAAAAACCGGGATTCATCGAATAGTCTGTATGTCATCACCTCGCAAAGTCAAAGAAAAAATGAGAAAAACTCGTAGATATTTCGAGTGAGTGGATGTCGTGCCGTATCTTGTTGAGTTGTTCGTAGGATCATAGGACGAGCAGTCCTTAAAATAGAAGAGAGACGGTAAACTTTAGCCCAGATTTCTCAAACGGTGTAGTACCACACAAACCAGCAAAAGTCCCTCCCTGGTCGGAAGGTTTTTGGGGAAAGAAGAAACATTTTCTACTCAGCATCACCCTTGATGCACTACCTTTAAACCACCTTTTCTTCAAACCTTTCTCACATAATCTCATTTCACACAAATGATGATATCATTTCGCATAAAAGAGTTTTAAGCATTTATGCTACCACAACCTGGTATATTTAAATATTAGCAAAGTTACTTTAGCCTTAGGTTTCAGACCTAACTATAGTTCTTACCTTTGACTATTCGGTCACGATAACTAGGCCAGCTACCAAATACGTCATTTTACATTTTAAATTAGCATGCATATTTTCAAGTCTAGTAAATGTTTTCTGAATAAACAAAAATGGCTCCACAATATGATCAAAGGTGGACTTGCCTTGGTCGGATCCCGGGGCAAAGAAGGCGTCGTCAATCGGGACCTCGGAACCTTGGCCTCCTATTCTCCCAAACACACATGCATAGAAATACAACATCCATCAGCCAAAATGAATTGCAGCAAAACCAATTATGCGCACATGAAATGATGCTCCCTAAGCTATTTATTTAGCTAGCATGCAGGAACTACATGCATGACATGCCATTTCATAATTTTTATAAGGTCCAGAAACATTTAAGGTACTTTTAGAAATTTTTAAAGAATTTATAAAGCACATTTGATATTTTTAATAAATATATTTTCATAGCTGCTGATAAAAACAATAAAGCAAAATGGAATTTTTCCCGGGCAACTGGGCGGGCCTTCAGCGACACGGCCCAAACCGAAGCGGCCTTGCGCGGGCGCTCGCGGGCGCGCAGGGAACCATGGGGGGCTACGCCACGCCACTAACCGATGGAGCCCACGAGGCCCACCCGTCGGTGACACGCGCTAGAGGCAGAGATGGGGAGAGGGAACTTCGGCGACGACGGCGGCAGGGAATAGGGCGGCAACGGTGATCCGGGCACCTTGGCCCAATTAGGCGGACGAGAAGCATGAGGGGACTACGGCGAGCTCCAACGCGGACTTGGCGTCGCCGGATATGGACGGGAAAGGCGGCGCGGCGGGGCGCGGCACGCACGGCGGCGGCAGTACGCACGACGACCGTGGTGCCGACGAAAGAGTGGACCGCGGTTCGATTAACTTAGCCAGGAGTAATAGGGGAGGTAGTG
>SPJY01014562.1:0-34121 GCA_005191435.1 Raddia distichophylla
CGGTGAGCACGCCGTCACAAAAACTCTCACATCTTACATGACTCTTAGTCATGCATTCTATGGGTACACATATTTTTTTTAAGTTGTTTGGGTTATGGTGAAAACGGTAGCGTCGAAAATTTGTGGCGTCTATTCACCCCCCTCTAGCCGCCTAGCTCGGGTCTTCATCATCTCCGCGCGACCTACCCTCACCTTCTCTCTGAGCCAACTGAATCTCGGGGACGAGATTCTTTTTAAGATGGAAGTCTGTAACAGCCCAGCTGGTATCTCCAATTAGGCTTGCATACCCTTTTAGTGTTCATTTGGTTTCATTATGGTTCTTTAAAAACTTTTCATAAAGTTGCATACAACCAGCACGTTATGTGTTGGGAGCATAGGACTTTTTGAACCAAACTCCTAGATACTACCTGGCGAGCTATTAGAGTAGTAGGGCATAACTCACCGAGCAGATTTCCTTGTCGCCCGACTGCCCGCCGAGTGACCACGTGCCCTAGTCGCTTGACTGATTGCCAAGCAGCCACATGTCCTAGTTGCCCGACTGATCGCTGAGCAGCCACGTGTCCTGGTCGTCCAGCCGCTCGCCGAACGGAGTGTACCCAAGCTATCTATAGAGTTAGGAGCCAACCAAACGACCGGAGTCCCACTTGGCTATTTATTCTTTTTGTCCCGGATCAAGACCCGATGACCCCTCTCTCCCATTGGTTGATATGGGTGGTGCTTCAGACAGCAGGCCACACGCCCCAGGCCGATTGCGCCTCGTTGTCGAGTGGCAGACGACGGTGCGAAGCAGTGCCAAATGGAAGAGAAACTTGTGCAGCTGCAGCACCCTCACTTTTCTCACCAATTCCCTTACCTGAAACCTCTCATTTGCAGGTGGGACATTGCCTCATTTGTCATCGACACAAGGCAACCCTATTTAAAGGCCGAACCAGCCATCTCCCATCTTTCTGCAGCCCCATTTCTGCCCCTTCTTCCTACTGCTCGAACTAAGAAGGACAGCAGCTATTCCTCCAATTCTCCACTCTCAAATCCACCTAAATACTTGGAGAGAGCTTGTACATGTCAAGATCCAATCTCTCTAGCACCTGAGCTCCCCACACCTTCGACGGCATATCGCATGCACGAAGGATTTGGTGAGTTCTACTTCCTTTTCATCACCTAAACTTGCAGCAGAAAGAACTCACCAAGTACTTCTTCTTGTTACCATTTTTTGCCTCCACAAGCCTAGGGGAATACATTGGGAGCTGCTTCATCACCTGGATTAATATGGCAGCAGCAAGGAGATGAGTATTATAGTAGCGAGCAAGGGAGGAGAAGGTCGCAGTCAAGCCATTTCCTCTTCGATCTCTCCATCCGCTTGACGTCTCTTCCTAAGCAAGGCACTCCTTACTTGGTAAGAACCTTAGAACAGTTCTTGTCCATATTTTGCATCATCTATGCCCCACCCCTAAGTTTATCTTTCAGCTAAGCCGAAGCATTAGTACAACAGGTCCAAACTACACCTTTTTAGTATGTTCACAGAAACCGTATCTTAGTAACTAATTTCTATAAAATCAACCGTAAATAGGATCGAAAAGTGTTCTCCATGAAAGTTGTGCGCCAAGAAATTCTCTACAACTTTCATGTTGAGGGCGACCACAGCCGACTAGTTGTTATGCCCTAAAAATAGCCCGCACTGAGATACATACATGTTGAGTGACCTACCTAAGCCAGACCAGTAAAGCCCGACCAAGAACCTGCTCTTGCCAGCTAAGGTACGCTCTATCAGACTAGGTTAAGCCTTTCCGGGTAGGAGAACTCCTTTCCCTTGCAAGGAAGCTTATTTTCGAACAGTTTTGATCTTCCCTGATCTACCTAATCGCAGAGGTAGAAGACAAGTTAGAAGAGACGGAAGAACAATGGGAGGAACTCATGATGGAGGTGGCACAATTAAAGGATGTTCAACACAATCATTGAGTGGATGAAGTAAAGGAAGTGCATCAAGCCAAAATTGCTTACATAAGGAAAAAGAGGGCCTTGAACAAGCGATAAGTGCTGATGAAACAAAAGTTGAACAAAAAGATAGAGCGTCTTGACGCCATGACGATGGAGATCGAAGAGGATGGAACGGAGTTAATGAGGCATCAATCCAAGTACAAGGCCAAGAAAGCAAAACTAGAGTGGGAGCATGTCTCGACCATCAAGAACAACGGAAGGGAGGCAAGAAAGGATGTGGAATTCGTCAAGATCGAAGATTCCGAAGATGAAAAGGAGGAAGATTCGTTCGAGGTGGAGGGCGCATCTTCGTCAGCTTGGAAGATCACTTTACTTATTATCATCACCTAGATTAGGTAGTGTGTTTAGTTTAAGTTTGAAAGACTTAGTGTTTGCATCGTATTTCTTTAAAGTTGTGTGTGGAGTAGACCATATCAAATTTTTGTTTTTCCTTGTGTGATATGGCTATTCAATATGTTAGAATATTAAAGTTATAAATAAAGTCTAATATTAGTTTATTATCTGGTGTTGTGCCTTATTTTAAATTTTGCATCGACATCCAAGAGAGGAAGAAAACGTTGCTGGAAGAGTTCGTACAACTCCAAAATTTTTCAGCACTCTTTTAATCAATGCAACTAAGTATTTCATATATAAGGAGGTTAAGTTAGCCTATAATAAGACGATAATATAACACAACTAATTTGTTGTTTATGTTTGTAAATTATGCTTGAGTTGGATTTATTTGGTACATGCCGACTTTTTGTTAGCATGTGGAGTGTTGCCATCTTCTTTGTATTTTTGTAATGTTTGATAAAATGCGTTTATAAAAATTATTATATGTAAATGATGTCACTTACCATATTAGTATTGTTTTCTACCCAACCTATATCAGCAGATGGCTTGAGGGCATCGATGTGAAGGTCGTAAAAGAGGAAGAGCCCGTGGAAGAGGTAGAGGCCGTGGACGTGGTGTTCAGGCTATACCTATCAACTTGCAAGAGTAACTGGATCCACGGGTTGATCAAGAGAATGTTAACAACCAAGATGGTCAAGTCAACATTGACGCTCAAGATGCAATTAATCCAGGAGGACAAGTCAATGTTGCTGCTCAGGAGCCTCAACCTCAGCACCAACAACCACCGCCACCATTGCCGGCTGAACCAACGCATGAAGCTTTGATACATCAAGCCTTTTATTTGATTGTGTATCGTTTGAATCAGCCACCACCGCAGCCAATGCCAACATCGATGCCACTGCAATCAAAGTTTAGTGAGTTCATGGAAACTAGGCCACCAGAGTTTTCTAGCCGTGAAGACCTGATCAAAAAGTTGAAGACTTGGTAAATAATGTGGAGAATAAGTTATACTTGGCTAATTGTGATGACTATGAGAGTGTGTAGTATGCTGATCATATGCTCAAAGGTAATGCTCCTCAGTGGTGGAGAATTATTGTGCCACCAAACCCAACTACGTAAAAATGGGTTGGGATGATTTTGTGGAAAAACATGTTCCAATGAGTGTGCAAGAGGAGAAGAAGTGCGAGTTTGAAGGACTGCGCCAGAGTAACAAGTCGAGCTTTCTCGTTATGCGCCAGACATGGTTGCTACGGAACAAGCTAAGGTTTGGAGGTTCACTTAAGGACTGGATACTTAGTATGGAGTTCAGCTTAAGCCGCTCCGATGTCAGACTTTTGAGGATGTTATTGAAAGGGCTCGTATTTTGGAAGGAGCTCAGCACAAGCACAATGATGAGAAGAAGAGGTAGTTCAACTCTCAGTAGGTCAGCAACAGTGTAAGGCCTCGGACCAATCAAGCTCAGATTTTTTGTTAGGCATAGAATCAACAAAGCCAATACCAAAACACAGGTTTTAAGCAATCAGTTACCACTTGACATGGGAGTAACCCTCAGCAAGTTCGTTAGACCCCGCAAATTAGAGGGCAAGTGCAGAATCAGAATAAGGCTCCTAATGCTGGTGTGACTTTTTTAAATGTCATTAGCAGGGACATTTGTTTTACGACTGCTCGCTCAAAAAGGGAGGTGAACCTCAATAAAATCAAGGAGGGACAGCTGTACGACAGTTGCAGCAAGGGCAGAATCGTGGAAGTGCTATGAAGATGCCCTAAGGAAGTGGACGTGTTAACCACGTCACCGCTAAAGAAGCCCAAAATGATTACGACATTGTTCTCTGTCAGTTCCTAGCAAACTCAGTCCCTGTTACTGTTTTATTTGATTCGGGGGCTTCGCATTCTTTTATTGCAAAAGAAATAGTAGTTGAAAATGATTGAAGGGTAGTGTTGATAGTCAATTTTGATAGCTTTTCATATACATTCGACTGTCAACATAACTCCCAAATGAAGGAACAAGGACTAAAAATGTGCAAATTAACAAGTTCCACAAGTTTTGGTAAGTTTGTGTCTCAAGAGACCTACTGAGCAAAAATGGACCCGAACCAGGGAAACACCCGGTAGGCCGACCGACCCTGGTCGGTAGGCCGACACTTGGTCCAAGCCAGGGTTGCCTTCTCTCCAAGTGTTGGCGATTCTTATGCTTTTTGGAATTAATCCGCAAGCGCACGGATATCACTGTAGCTTTCACCAGGGAGTATTCCAAGGTATCGATTTCCACGAGGAATGAGAAGTGTTCTAGTCTAGAATCTAACTTGACCGGATGGATAATGGTGGTAATGATGGGAGTGGGATAAGATAATTCGGGTTGAGAGGCTCTACGGTTTCTTTACTTAGCCAAAGATACAAAATTTCTGACACACAATTGCTACTCTGAATCGGAGCTCGGACACTCACTACCATTCGCTATCTTGAATTGGAATCCCGAATGGTTATGATCGTTCCGATTGGGCTCAACTGGTCTGCAACTAACGGGGCAGATTTCACAAAGTCTAAGCCGGATAATAGGGTTGTCACCACCTATTACCTACCACACGTCCGTTGAAGCAGGTGCTTATCGGCTACTAACTAGTACAAACACCACGTTTGTACCTAGCAGTAATACGTATCAAGAACGTTACTTTGATACACACCCCTACTACCTTTTATACTAATATCTAGGTGGACAATTAAGCACAAAGATCTTAGCACTCAAGAATAGTACGGGCCTAATACCAACAGAGTAACCATGTATATGAAAGAACTTTGCTTTATTCAACAAAGAATTGAGCTAAGTGTTACCGAACATTGGAGCGAAGCTGAACTCGCACCCGAGTCGGCTCCGGAGCACAAGGTGGAAGAAAGCCGGCACCTCCGGCGTCTCCTCAACACTCAACTCTCCTCTCTCCCTACTTCTACATTTCTAAGTGGACAGCCTTGAGTTGATTTCTTCTCTTCTCCACTTCTCCATGCTCACAAATGAGGGTGAACACTTCCTTTTATAGTGTGTCGGGGTGAGTGAGCGAGTGCCACGTGTTGGGACAAGTGTCACTCAACCCCCCTCCAAAGGAGAATCCAAGGCGGCCCGAGAGTAGGTCGGCCGGCCTAGGTCAGGTCGGCCGGCTAGGCTTCGGTGGATCCTGGCCCTCCAAATCGCCTAGGATGCTCCTTGTGCGGTGTAGATCATCTTTCTAGGTCGGTTTTGGCAGTTGGATACCGGTAGCATTGGGTTCCCTTAGAATCCTATGCATGTCTTGTGAAGCACTCCTTGTTTCTGGATCAAACGGACTTGCGTGGATGGTTGGGATGGCCTCTAGGTGTGTTGCTTCGAGTGTGGGAAAGAAACTGAGGAAAATTGGCCAAAAGAAGGGACCGACTGACCTGGCTTGGGTCGGCCGGCCCAGGTTTTGGGTCGGCCGGCCTGCTGGTCGGGTCTTGTTTGGTCTGTCATCTTCCGGAACTCCTTTCTCCCTCATCCGAACTCCAAATATAGCAAATAATATATGCATTTCAATCATCTCGACGAGCTCTTCATCATGGTGCAGTCCATTTTTCCATTTGATGACTTTTCAAAATATGTTTAATTCAAACTTCATCTTTCGCCCGATTTGCATACGGCTGATAAATCGTCTTTTCTTGCGTATGCCTGCAAAACATGAAACTACACCAAAACTGGTGGAACCCGTTAATGTTAGCCTCAATGTAATTTGAATTCCTTTATTTTGTAGATATGTTGACGGTCAAAAGTATAAAATATTACAAATAAGGACTGTCAACACCAAGTACCCTCAAAGGACAAAAGGAGACCATCCTAACCGTTCACATCAAGCCGTTGTAATCCCAGGGACGACATTGCATTGCAGAGGATCACTTGGTTCTCAAGTAATCCAATTCTACTGGCCTCATCTGCCAAAACCGCCTCAAGGGGATGATTTACACCGTCAATGAGGGATCCCATGCAAAGCCGAGGGCTGGGATCAACCAAAGCCCGGTCGGCCGACCGATCGACCTTGCCGGCCGACCGACTTGGATGACCCCTCGGGTACTCCTTCGGCTGAGGAGAAGTAGACATATTTCCCTACACGTGGCACACCCTCACTCGCTGCGGTTGGCTATAACCCTCTCCTCATTTGCAAGGCACGAAGAAGTGCGGGAAGAACACAAAGCAATGTTATGCTGCCCATTTATCAAGTAGAATAGGTGAGAGAGGAGAGTTAGTGCTGAGGAGAAGCGGCGTGTCGGCATCCTTCCAATAGAGCTCCTGAGTTGAACTCGGGTGTGAGTTCTGCTTCGTCTTGTATCTGATGGTGACGGTAAGGATAATTCGGTAGGTGTCACGAAGACCTCAACGATCCGGCTTCCAACCCCGCAAGGAACTGGAAATCTCGTCGATCGCTAAACCACCACGACGAGTGTTATCGACCGAACCAGAGGCACGATCGACCTGTCCATGAAGGACGGTTCCTGCAAGCAACCAAAGAACGAGCAAGAACACAAGATAAGCAATCTCAATTGCGTATATATATTAAGGATAATGGGGTTCAGAAACTTGGTCCTGTTGGTCTAGTCGACACAAGAAGAACAAGGCGAAATCTCACACATCCGTGACGAAATCAACTAAACAAAACCCAACTAAGACGAAGCACGGTGGCAAACTTATATAGGGCAGCGGCCAGAGGAGAGGCGCCCAAATAGGTGCCCACACGTGCCCAACCCTAACTCTAGGGGTACACGGGCTTTGGGCCCAAAAATACGGCGACGCAGCGCCGAAACGTTTCTGTCCATCTGTTTGTTTTCACGATTCCCGTTGATTTGGATTGAATTTGAAGGCATGGTTAGATCCGTTAGAAAGCTTATCTCGTAAGCTTTTTGTAGAGTCCTTATTTGCCTTATTTGGACGTCGTATGTGATTTGGGCGTCCGTTTGAAGGTGCACTGGTCCTCGAAGTCCAAACCGGACTCGGCAGTGAATTCGACGTCCTTTCGACTTGGGCAACCGCGTCAATGATGTCCTCATCACTATCGGTAACACTTAGTCCCATCCTTTATTTATAAAGCAAGTTTATTTCGTATACATTATCTCTCTGTTGGTATTAGGCTCGTGATAGATCTTGAGTGTTAAATCTCTATGCTTGGGTGACACAATAGATATTAGTGACAGGTTTGGTGGGAGTGCGTATCAAGAGATGTACTGGTACGTAGTACTACTAGGAATAGGCGTGGTGCATAGACTAGTTAGTACCTGGTGGACACCTGATTCACCTGAAATATCTTACCTCACTTTTGTCATTCCACCATATCCATCTGGCCAAATCAAGACTTGAAACTAGACTCTTCTCGTTCTTCTTGGGAAATCGATACCTTTGGAATACTTTGAGGTCAAAGTTACTGCGATATCTGTCTGCTTGCTGATTAATTATAGTAGGCATAAGAATCGCCAACAAGCTTTCTGGCACCGTTGCTGTGGAACGGTAGCTATTCTAGTTTCGAACCTTGCTTATTCGTATACCTCAATGACTTTGGCAATGCTTTTACGCTGCCAATAGAAAGTCGGCAATTCCGAAGGCCTTAGCCAAATGTCCTGATTCATGAGAGGATCCTGGCACAACAGGAAAACCTTCTGACTCTTACTGGCATTTTGAGTGGAGAGATAACCGATGAAATAGAGGACTCGAGGGAGATAGTTACGCTGTTTCCTTTGAAAAATTTTGCTCAGTGAAAGCTCATGGCTTGGATTTTAGAAGTGTTCCCTATGATCCTAACCTAGGTATTATTTGCATGTCAAAATCGGTGGCATCAAGTATCCCTTCGGATCATGCCCCTTCTCCATCTCAAAAGCAAGTCAGATGGCTGCCTGGACATATTACAGATGCTAAGGGAATCCTCAGAGGTGTCGTGGTGACCTTAGATGACCATAGCATCACGCTAGATTTCCATGTCTTCGATGCCCCCGACCCGTATCACTCTGGCATCTTGATCGGGCAGCCCGTAAGGGAGTTAGTCCGAAACATGGAAAGGGGATAATCTGTCGGCTTGACAGTCGGAAACAAATACCTCTCAGTGAACTTCGCGTGATCCATCAATCTTCCTATAGAAGCCAAGCCACTGCCGGATCCATTAGAAGAGGCTATGACTACTGCTCTTTACGAGACAGTCTATTCTTGGGTTCTGGATGAAGACGTTCCGGATTTTGTTCAAGAGCAAGATTTAAAGGAATATTTTCAGCTAAATAGGACTGAGTAACCTCCTTTCTCTCCTAATGAGCTAAAACCTCTCCCTCATGGACTTAAACACGTCTTCCTAAACAACAACCGAAACAAGCCGGCTATCATTAGCAATTTGTTGACTGAGGATGAATGCCGCTGGCTTGTCGCCACTTTAGATAAGTACAACTCAGTCTTAGGTTACTCACTTAAGGACCTCAAGGGGATAAGCCCGAGTCTGCGCACTCATCGCATTCCAATGAAAAAGGACCATAAACCCACGTGGGAGCACCAACGTAGGCTCAATAATGCGATGAGAGAAGTGGTTAAGAAGGTAGTTTTGAAACTCCTTCACACCGGGATAATTTACCCGATATCCGATAGCGAGTGGGTTAGCCCTATTTAAGTAGTTCTGAAGAAAGGAGGCATGATGGTAGTACAAAATGAGAGAGACGAACTCATCCTGCAATGCACTATCACTGGATGGCGTATGTGCGTAGGCTATCGTAAGCTCAACAAAGCCACTAGGAAAGATCATTTCCCCTGCCTTTCATAGACGAGATGCTAGAACATCTGGCCAACCACTCATTCTTTTGCTATCTGGATGGCTACTCTGGTTATCATCAAATTCCTATCCATCCTGATGACCAGAGTAAAACCACCTTCACATGCCCATATGACACCTTCGCCTATCGACGCATGTCGTTCGGGCTTTGCAATGCCCCTGCATCCTTTCAAATGTGCATGCTGGCCAACTTTTCTGACTTGATCGAAAAGATCATGGAAGTTTTCATGGACAACTTCTCTGTCTACGGGAGAGCCCTGAAAAAATGACGAGAAGTGGACTTAGTTTTAAACTGGGAAAATGCCACTTCATGGTGAGAGAAGGAATTGTCCTTAGCCATCTCGTTTCTGAATGAGGGATCGAGGTAGATAGAGCCAAGGTCGAGGTAATCGAGTGGTTAAACGTTAAGGGCATTCGTAGCTTTTTGGGTCATGCGGGTTTCTATAGAAGATTCATAAAAAATTTTCCCAAGTCGCTCGTCCCTTAACTAACTTGCTGGCGAAAGAAGCTCCTTTCATCTTTGACGAAGATTGCCTCGTTACTTTCAAAACTTTGAAGCAAGCTCTAGTCTCCACACCCGAAATTCAGCCGCCGGATTGAAAGCTGCCTTTGAGATCATGTGTGATGCGAGCGACTTTGCTGTAGGAGCAGTCCTATGCCAGTGTAAGGATAGAAAGCATTATGCAATTGCATATGCTAGTAAAACCTTAACCGGCGCACAGCTCAATTATGCCACTACAGAGAAGGAACTTCTATCCATAGTCTTTGCGATAGAGAAGTTCCGATCTTACTTAGTAGGAACGAAGGTGACAGTTTATACGAACCATGCGACCCTAAAGTAGTGTTCGCCTAAACGTGTTTAAACCGTCGTCTACACTCGTCTAAACGCTAAACTGCGGGTATGCATGTAGTTTAGGGCCTAAACTCCAAATTAAACGGAACAACGTTTAAACGGTCAACGCAGTCAAAAACGGTTTAAACGCACCAATTAAACGTGAGGTAAACGCGTTTAAACCACTGTTTGCACGTTTAAACAGTCGTCTCGGAAATAAAAACGGTACTATCATTTGTCTAATGAATTCATATTGTGTAATGACGTTTACTGATATGACTATGTGAGAACGAAGAACTTTGTCTACTATCTACTCAGTTGTCATTGTGTCTATATTAATTGCTTATGCCAAATTGTGCAACTCTATGCACGCCTCAAATCATATTGAAGAAAAATGTAGTATGAAATTATGATATTTGTATGTATATTCAATGCTACAGTGCAAATCGTTTAAACCGTTTAATTTATCGTCTAAACCGTCTAAACGCTAAACTATGGGTCACCGACCGTCTAGCGTTTCGCGTTTAGGATAACACTGCCCTAAAATACCTTCTTAACAAGAAAGACGCGAAGCCCAGACTCATCCGTTGGATCCTTCTGGTCAAAGAATTTGACCTAGAAATTAAGGACAAGAAAGGAGTAGAAAACTCTGTGGCTGACCACCTCTCCCGAATGCAAGTCAAGGAAACCAAAAACCTACCTATAGATGACTACCTACGGGATGACACCCTACTTGCAATTTTGACTGCCGACCCTTGGTGCGCTAACATAGTAAACTACTTGGTAGCGGGGTATATACCGCCAAGGGAGGATAAGAATAAGATTATCCGTGATAGTAGGACTCATCTGTGGGATGAGCCCTATCTGTATCGAGTCTGTGCCGACGGGTTGCTTCGTAGATGCATACCCGCATGTGAAACGCGCGAGATCCTCGAAAATTTCCATTCATCACCAAACGGGGGCCATTATGGCGCTTTTATAACCCATGCCAAGGTTTGGCAAAGTGGTTTCTTTTGGCCTTCCATGTATATTGACACTAAGGAGTTTGTTAGACGTTGTGCTAGATATCAAAGTGTTGGGAACATTAATTCTAGAGATGCTATGCCCTTAAGAAGCAATTTAGCAATCGATCTTTTTGATGCATGGGGGTATATTTTATGGGCCCATTCCCTAAATCAGACTCTTATGATTACATCCTAGTAGCGGTTGATTACGTCTCCAAATGGGTCGAGGCACTTCCTTGTCGTGCGGCTGACTCAACTCACGCTAAGAAAATTTTCAAGAGATTATTTTCCCTAGGTTTGGCATCCCCAGGATTGTGATTAGCGATGGCGGCTCACATTTTATCCACCGAAGCTTTAGGTTTGCACTGAAAAGCTTAGGGGTTGACCATAGGATAGCCACACCTTACCATTCTCAGACTAGCGGTCAGGCTGAAACGTAAAATAAGCAAATAAAAAACATTTTGCAAAATACCGTAGATGCCATGGGGAAGGCTTGGGCACATAAGCTGAGTGATGCGCTTTAGGCATACCGCACTACCTTTAAAACTCCAATCGGTATAACCTTGTACCAGCTCGTTTACGGGAAGACATGTCATCTACCCGTAGAGTTGGAATATAAGGCCCATTGGGCAATAAATCGTTGGAACATAGATCTTCACTCAGCCGGAAATAAAAGACAAATGCATATTGCTGAATTAGAAGAATAGAGGGAAAAGGCCTACAATAGCTCAAAACTTTACAAGGATAGAACTAAAAGATGGCACGATAAGCGAATAACGATGAAACGGTTTAAAACCGGAGATAATGTGCTTCTATTTAATTCTCGTGTAAAGTTATTTTGGCATGACAAACTTCGTAGTAAATGGAAAGGCACTTTAACGGTAATTAATACTTCCGATTTTGATGTCGTCACCCTCCAAGACGATGATGACAATGTTTTCAAAGTTAATGTGCAACGCTTGAAAATCTTTCTAAAAACTGAAATGCATGTGTTTGAGGATGTTGATGTCCTCGAATTCTTTGGTAACTGATTGCCTAAGTACGGTCTAGCTCCGACCTATAAATAAATGGGCGCTTCAATACAGTTTTATTTTACAAATAATCTATCGGCCAAAGTACACCAACTTCCCTAAAGAAACTGCACCCGAGACCCCCTTTTCGCCCATTTTTGAAATCTTTCGAAGGGGGAGCGTCTCATTCGATTTTGTAGCTCCTGAATGTTTTCACTCGTTTTAAAACTGACGGGAGGAGGTTGTTTATTCAGTTCATTCATCTTCTTCCTCCTCCCACTTAGCCACTCTCCACCACCTTGAGCCAACTCGAGATCTACTCTTAGCCATGGCCGATAAGACCCCAAAATCCATTCCTAGCATATATGACATAGTCTCGACTGACCCACCAGTGCCCAAGCCATCGGAAAATAACTCTGGGAGGCCATGCTTCAACCAGAATATCAACCTTTCACCGGTGCGGTCGAAAAAGCTCGCTTCTCGCCATAGGCATCGCCGGATGCCAGGCCACAGGGCGGGCGACCGGAAGCAGGTCGGCCGACCCCACCTGGTCGGCCAGCCTCCCCTCCACGCAGAGGCGGCGCGCGAAGTGCGGCACGCCCACTCTCTCCTCTCCATGCCATCGAGAAGGGGAAGGCGGCACGTGCCCCTTCACCATCG
Source organism: Raddia distichophylla (assembly GCA_005191435.1). NCBI lineage: Eukaryota > Viridiplantae > Streptophyta > Magnoliopsida > Poales > Poaceae > Raddia > Raddia distichophylla. The sequence goes on from SPJY01014562.1 coordinate 12,629, forward strand.
AGACCAACCACGGGGCAATTTAGCCTCAAGACGGCCATGGCCAAGAAGCTTATTCTCTCCCCGCCGCGTGGCCGCCGAAATGTTACTCATAGGGCCGCACAGCATATGGGAAAGGGCAAGGCGCTCATGAATTATGAGCAGCTTGAGCCCAAGTCGCCGGAGTACTCCTCGGAGAAACCTCCTGACTCCCCGCCGCGTTTTGTCGTGCGTTGGCAAAGAATCGCCACAGGTTACGGGAAAGTTCTCTCACCACATTTGGTGAGGGTGAGGCCTCTCGCGACCGAGTCGGTCGACTCCACTGCCCCAAGCAGAAGGGCGAGACGTGCTTGTACACCACCCCCGATCGGTGGACGAGGTGGTGAGATGGAGTTCAGTGATGGGGAGAAGCCCCAGTTGCACAAACTAGTAACTACCCTGCAGCAAAGGCAAAATAATCTAGAGGAGCAGATGGCCGAAGATCAGATTAATATGATGGATTACGAGGACAATTTCTCTGTACTTCGTAAATCCACAACAGCCAAGCTCAAGCGCTACGCTAAGGTGATGGGTTCACCGAAGCTTTATGACCCTCCAATCGATCTTTAGGGGGTAGGGTAAAGTGGAATAAAGGATTAGGCGTATTTTTGTTTTCAAAAGTTTTCTTTCATTGTATGCGCCTGAAACTTTGCTTTGGAATGAATTGAATAATGTGTTATTTGCCTCGACCGGTGCAACTTTCTGCACCGGTCAACCTTATTTGTTGACATGTGCACTTGAGTAATAAAGTACAGAGGAGGGAGATACCACTGAACGAAATTTGGACCTGACTGGGCAAAGGCTAGGCTGGCCAACCGAGGTCAGGTCGGCCGACCACCCTTCTGCACCGGTTGGTCGCCGCAAAATTCTAGTACACTCCTTACGGCTTTCTCATTGCAAATTTCTCTGTCACTTAATCAATTTCATATTGAATATGAGTAAACAACACTAAAACACAAAAGCAAGATGAAAATGTTTTAAACTATAACCCTGTTTGGTATTATATTGACATGCATAAATTTTATTCCTTGATTATAACTCTACAATTGTTGGATACACTTCATTAGGAGTAACCATATAGCATGAATCATGACCTTCTTAACATAGATTTGAGTTCACCCAGAAGTTTTTCATAAAAATCATAAAAACCTAACACTAAATTTCTTAAGATGATCTTATTACCTACCACAGCCAAAAGCTCAGCATAAGATTTAAGCCTTCTTTTGTAATTTTGATCAAACTAAGTTGGGCTAAAACCTGAATCCTCTTAAAAAAGTGTTGTCTATTCCAATCATTCTCCTTTGCGTATCTTTTTGATTGCTAGCCTTTTCATATCTGGTAACGCCAAATTCCACTTTAGAATTGAGCGTACACCTTCGCTAGATATTCCACCCTGAAACATTAAGCCATTCAAATTTCTGGTGCCACCATACCTACCTACATGATGGTCCTCCAAAATAAATGATCCACTTATCATAAACTTTTTAAAAGTCCCGAATTTGGCAGAGGCATGAAATAGATTTCGAAAAAAAGAGAGAGACAAGTCATTCTGAGTCTCCTAAATAAAAAGAGAGAGAGAGATCTCCATAAGCCTCTTTGTTTTCTTTGAAAAAGGGACAAAATTGAAAAGTGGATTTTTAAGGAGGAGACCATCATTTGTAAAATACAAGATCCGATGTGTTGGACTCATCAGTACCACACATCCTTGCACTTGTATTTCTTCATATTCATTTGCCATGAGTTCATTCTCTCCCTCACCCTTGGACATTAATTATCTCATGATTGGAAATTAGATTAACATTATCTTCATTTGGATCTAGTTTTATCCTGACAAAGGTGTGTATCATAACTACTCCACTATCCTGCCCTGAGCTCCACATAAACCGTAGATGGTAGGATTAAGGCTATACCGGCCCTGGTGAGGTCAAAACACTTTGAGAGGTCTGAGAGTTTCACTTAAGAAAAGAGCCATGGATTCTTTACAAATACTATGGGTTGCACTAATCTAATGATCACATTGTCATCATTCCTTGCTATTCCATTTGCCAACATTTATAAGAAAAGCTTAGTACCCACTTTCATTCCCTGCAATTTAAGTGAAACCTTGGAATATCCTTTATGCTTGTCATTTATTTTCCACAGAATTATTAGTTCTAAAACTAACCTTTACTAGAGGACGAGAAAGACCTAAGCTTGGGGGTGTGTTGACGGTCAATTTCGATAGCTTTTCATATACTTCCGACCGTCAACATAGCTCCCAAACGAAGGAATATGGACTAAAAATGTGCAAATTAACAAAATTCCACAGGTTTTGGTAAGTTTGTGTCTCCAGGGACCTACTGAGCAAAAATGGACCCGAACCGAGGAAAACACTCGGTCAGCTGACTGACACTTTGTCCAAGCCGAGGTTGCCTTCTCTCCAAGTATCCTAAAAGCACAAAAGGAGACCATCCCAACCGTTCACTTCAAGCCGTTGTAATCCTAGGGATGACATTGCATTGGAGAGGATCACTTGGTTCTCGAGTAACCCAATTCTACCAGCCTCAACTGCCAAAACCGTCTCAAGGGGATGATCTACACCGTCAATGAGGGAACCCATGCGAAGCCGAGGGCCGGGATCAACTGAAGCCCGATTGGCCGACCGACCTGGCCGGCCGATCAACCTGGCCGGCCGACCGACTTGGATGCCCCCTCGGGTACTCCTTCGGCTGGGGAGAAGTAGACATATGTCCCTACACGTGGCACGCCCTCACTCGCTACGGTTGGCTATAAAAGGAGCCTCTCTCCTCATTTGCAAGGCATGGAGAACACAAAGCAGCATTACGCTGCCCATTTATCAAGTAGAGTAGGTGAGAGAGGAGTGTTAGTGCTGAGGAGAAGCCGGCATGTCGGCATCTCTCCACTAGAGCTCCGGAGCTGAACTCGGGTGTGAGTTCTGCTTCGTCTTCTATCGGTAACACTTAGTCCTATCCTTTATTTATAAAGCAAGTTTATTTCGTATACATTATCTCTCTGTTGGTATTAGGCTCATGCTAGACCTTGAGTGCTAAATCTCTGTGCTTGGGTGACACAATAGATATTAGTGACAGGTTTAGTGGGAGTGCATATCAAGTGACATCTAGGTATGTAGTACTGCTAGGAAAATGCGTGGTGCCTAGACTAGTTAGTACCCGGTAGACACCTGGTTCAACGGCTGAGTAGTAGGTAGTAGGTGGTGACAGCCCTGCTATCCACGCGACAGTTTGTGTAATCCGTCCCGTTAGCCTCAGCCCAGTCGAGGCCAATCGGGGGTGATCATAACTATTCGGTGTTCTTAACTGATAGCGGGTGGTAGTGAATCGGCCGAGCTCTGATACAGAGTAGAAATTGTATGTGGATAAACCTTGTACCTTTGACTAGTGTGAACCTTTAGTAGAACCTCTCGACCCAAAATATCTTGCCCCACTTTCGTCACTCCACCATATCCATCCGGCCAAGTCAAGACTAGAAATTAGACACTTCTCGTTCTTCGTGGGAAATCGATACGTTTGGAATACTCCGGGGTGAAAGCTATTGCGATATCCGACTTGTGGATTAATCCTAGCAGGCATAAGAATGACCAACAGGTAGTACCCCTTAGGCAATCTCTGCTTGTTCAATCAACTGTATGGGCTATGAATGCGAATATGGGATGTCCGGATGTTAGATTTGGACATTGGAGGGTATAAGTTTCCAACTAGATTGATCATGATTGACTCTAAAGACATCCAAGTGATTTTGGGAATGGACTGGTTGAGCATGTATGGGGGAATAATTGACTGTGCCGATAGATCGGTAACACTTACTACTTTGAATAGAGAGACCATTAGGTATGAGTCTATGCATAAAGAAAGCCCGGTTGTTATTCCATCATTTGAAGATGATGCGAGGGGAAGCAGAAGAGCGTCTGCCTTTGGAGGTGTCGCGATCCCAGATTCACTAGGATCCACTCACAATCGATTGGTAGTCTCAAAGATCAATATTAGCAACTCATGAGCGACGATTGTCGAACATCATCACATAGTCACAATTACCTAAGAAAATAACAAAATATGCAAAAGTAATTGTTACACAACCACTTATTAAAATAATTTGATTAAGATGACATAATATAGTTCAGAGTGCGGAAATCCAAATAAATAAGCGGAAATAAAGTGTGAAGATGCTCTAATCCAACCCTTGAACGCCAGCTAGTCTCGGTTGAAATCCGGCATAGAATCCCTATGATCCTGCGGATAAATCGGACTCGATTCTTCTCCTGAATACAAATATATCCGTGGTTCGTATAGTGAGTATACAGGTACCCAGCAAGAATCCTTATAATGATGTAATGATATAAACAAGAGTAGGGTGACTATTTTGCATAAACACCTATTCTAATCAGATTATGTAAAATGTTTTAAAACAATTTGTAGAATTAATAATGATAAGATTCCTAAAGTAAACACACAGAGCTCGACTGCCAAAGGCTCTCTGTAGAATAGCACAAGCATCGAATAACTCAAAACAAACCAACCTATCAAGTTAATTATTAACACATGAGACTATCATGTACGACCTTGCTCCCCTCCCATGACCGTGGGAATGGTATTATGATAGTTTTCAAACTCTGCAGAGTGTAGCACACTTTACCCATATGCCTAGTGGTGCTTTTATGTCTTAGCTCTTCCTTTGGAGCCTAGAGCAAGTAACGATACATGGCGATTCATTAGTTCCTTCTGTTAACACCGATACCCCCTCTAAGGTTTTGACACTCGGATCCCCTCTTGAGCCAATGGACCGTGGCCCGATCTTTTCAAAGTATTGTGTGCTAACAGTTTTTCCTAACTAATAAGCCAGGACTAGCACATGTTGGCCAACATGTTAGAGTTAGCACTTATGTTTGCACTTGTACGGTTTGGCCGGATAAGCACACATCAAGGGTCCTTAGATCAAGGTGACTTCCTCCACCACAATCCTCATTTCACAAAACCACCCAACTTGCCACCTTTACTCCACACACGCCACGTAGGTTTTAGTTGATTAGGTTATTAAAAGTAACTCAGCAACTCAATTATACCAAGTCACAAGAGTAATTAGTGATGAATAACCAAAACAACTACCAACCCACGAGCACTAGCATCTATGCACAAGGATAGGCTAGGAAATACTAAGGCAGCAATAAATGGCTAAATTCACAGGGTAGATGACTCAGTGTGAATATAATAGGATTCTAACCCTTCGCTTCATTTCATGCAAGAGAAAAGTAAATAAAATAAATAATCAGGTGAGTTTTGCAAAATAGGAGAGCAAAATGCAATCTATCTTGCCTTGGTAGTACTCGACGTCTTGGGATGCTCCTCCGAACTGCTCCTGAAAGGCCCCCCAAACAGTGCATGCAGGTGCGATCTACACGTAAATGCAAATGCATAAGAACAAAAAAAATATTCAATTGAACATATATCACAATAAAATGTATAGAATGCTAGGCTATTTATGGGATTTAATGGATTTGTAGTCATCCAATTTGGACTTTGGATACTCCCTAAAAAATTCCTAGAAGTTTTGGATAAATCAGAAATCCCAGAAATAAATAAACCGATTTTATTTCGGTTAACCAAACATAAATCGCCAGAATCGACCGAACCGGCCGCTTAGCGAGTGGGCGTGCACGCGGGGCGACACATGGCGGCTTCGGAATGGCGGATTGGCGACGGCACACGGGCCTGGTGGCGGAAAAGGGACACGTGGCACGCGTGGGTTGCACATGGCCGAAGCGCGCGCATGGGCCGAAGGCGGCGGCTACGGTGCTAGGTGGCAGCGTGGCGTTGGTTGTCACGGATCGCGGGGCGGGGCGCGTTGGACGAGACGGCTGGCAGTGAGGCGGCAGGGCCCAAGAACTCCGGCGCGCGATTACTTGCGCAATTCTTCGCTAAATCCGATGTTCCGGGTATCCATCTTGACCGCCTCGACGAGCTCTACACAATGGTGCCATCTGCCCTCGGTTTTGAGCAAAGAACGGAGATGGATACCTCAAAAACACTTTGGCAGCCAGGGCTTTTGATGGGTAGGGTTGGGATCTGGGGGTTTCTCGTGTTGTGGACTTGAGAGGGGGTCTTGGGGGGTATTTATACTGGTGTGGTTGACCAAGGTGAAGCCTTAAGTTGGGTAGGGGTTCAAATTCTAATCTGAGTAGGTTTAGGATTCTCCCAAATTTGATAAATACCTAAGTCCGCAAATTTTGGCTTGGGCTTCTGTCCTAGCACCAGATTGGTCCTCTAGAATATCTCATCCATGTTTGGGCTTGGTTCTCACACGTTTGTTCATCATTTCATGGGTTTCACGAGCTCCTGGCAAAATGGCAACACTTCACGTAATCATGAGCTAGCATTGGGCTTTGGGCTTGAAATTTTGGAGGGTGGCTAAATAACGACTTTTAAGAATTACTTGAATTTTTTCAGAATTGTCCTAAAAGGTTTTCTAGTGTTTTGACTTAAACCTAATTTAGAATAGTTTAAACTAGGGTTTTGTATATAACAATTCCCTTTTATTTTACTTTTAGGGTTTTTGAAAATACAAGTGGCATACGATAAAATAGAGGATGTCACATCGGACGCAGGTGACGGCGGTGGCGACACGTGGCAGCAGTGGGTACAGTGCGGCAATGGTGACGCGGCTTTACCACGTGGCAGCAGCGAAAAGGTGGAGGCTTGACGCAGGCGGGAGTGGCCACGGTAGTGACGTGTGGCGCACGCTGATTGGGTGGCGATGGTGGCGAATCTGGCCATGATGCGTGGTGGAGATAGACCGACGCGTGCGCGGGCATGAGGCGGCGGTGCTGCTGCTGAACGCGTGGTGCTTGGGGATTGGGTGGCGCTGACTCCAGAGCGGCAACAAGATTCGCGGGCCGGCGACGATGTCGGCGATGGCGGAGGCGGCGTCTCCCGAAACTCCGGTGAGCCTTTTCTCCCTCGTTTCACAGCCAAAATGTGCAATCCATATATCCATCTTGACCGTCTCGACGAGCTCTACCCAATGGTGCCATCTACTCTCGAGATTGGGCAAGGCACAGAGAGGAATAACTCGTAAACTCCTCGGCGGATAGGGTTTTGGTGGCTAGGGTTTGCTATCTGGGGTTTCTCGAGTTGTGGACTTGAGGGGAGTCTTGGTGTGTATTTATAGTGGTGGTGGATGAGCTAGGTTAGGCCTTAATGTGAGGGAATTAGAATTGGGCTCTAATTCTACTCCGGTTAGGATTAGGACTCTCCTATATTTGGAAAATACCCTAATCCACGAATTTTGGCCTAGGCTTCTATCTTAGCACGAGATAAGGCTTCTAGAAACTCTCCTCCAAAGTTGGGTTTGGGTCTCCCAAGTTTGCTCATCATTTCATGAGTTTGACGAGCCCCCGACAGAACGGCAACACTTAATGGAATCATGAGCTAGGCTTGGGCCTTGAACTTGAAATTTGGAGGGTGGCTAAATGATGGCTTCTAAGAATTAGTAGAATTTTCCTAAAAGGCTTCCTAGAGTTTTGGCTTAAACCTAATTTAAACTAATTTAGACTAGGGTTTTGTGTATAACAATTCCCTTTTACTTGTTTTTAATGATTTTAAAATACAAGTGACATACGATGAAATAGAGGATGTCACAGGAGGAAACTCCAACAATTACTGAATATATGGATGTTTTTCCCGGAGATTTACCAGGAATACCAACGGATCGAGAGGTACAATTATGTATCGACTTGTTTCCGGATACGGAACCTATTTCTCAACGGCCGTATCATATGAATTCTAAGGAGCTTGCGGAGATGAAGAAGCAGCTTGAGGATTTGAAAGATAAAGGTTTTATTAGAACTAGTGTTTCTACATGGGGATCGACAGTGATATTGGTGGAGAAGCGTGAGAAGACCCTAAGAATAAGAATGTGCATGGACTATCGGAAGCTCAAAAAAGTGGCCATCAAGAATAAATATCCATTGCCATGAGTGGATGATTTGTTTGATCAACTAAAAGGAGCCAAGGTGTTTCACAAAATTGATTTGAGGTCAGGTTATTATCAAATCAAATTGCGATCAGAAGACATAACAAAGACGTCATTCACTAACCGTTATGTACTATATGAGTATGCGGTGATGTCGTTCGGAGTCACTAATGCATCAACACACTTTATGATGCTCATGAACAAGGTTTTGATGGATTATTTGGACAAATTTGTCGTGTTATTCATTGATGATATACTCATTTGCTATAAGAATGAGGAAGAGCATGCCGAGCACTTGAGACTTGTGTTGGAGAAGTTGAGAGAGCACCAGTTGTATGCTAAGTACTTGAAGTGTGTTTTCTGGGTTAAAAAGGCAGCATTTCTAGGCATATCATCTTTGGAGATGAAGTGCCTGTAGATCCATACAATGTCAGTGAAATTCTAGAATGGAATGTACCGAAGACGATTACCAAGGTTAGAGGATCTCTCGGAATTGCAGGATATTACCGTCACTTTATTGAGAGGTTTTATAAGATTTCTCAGCTTCTTACTCAATTGTTGAAGAAGGACGCTATATTTAAGCGGACAGCTCAGTGCCAAGATAGTTTTGAATTATTGAAGAATAAGCTAACATCACCGTCGGTATTGGTCCTACCTGATATTCACAAGGATTTTAAGGTATATTGTGATGTTTCAAAGTTGGGAATAGGATTTGTGCTTATGCAAGAAAGGATAGTTGTTGCATACACTTCGCGACAAGTACGTCCCCATGAGTTGAATTATGCTACTCATGATCTGGAGTTAGCTGCTGTGATGCATGCTTTGAAATTATGGAGGCATTAATGGGTAATCGCACGGAGATATATACTGACCATAAGAGCCTCAAGTACATATTCACCCAACTTGATTTGAATATGAGGCATAGGAGATTGTTAGAACAACTTGCGGATTATGATGTTGGTATTCATTATCATGAAGGAAAATCTAATGTGGTCGCTGACGCATTAAGTCAAAAAAAATAACGATTATATGCATGAAGAAGCTGATAAGTTAAATTTGATGATCATTCCGCAAGATTATGTGCACAGTGAGATGAATGTGATGGAAGTGCAGCCAGATCTTCACAAGCAGATCAAGAAGGCTCAGGACGAGGATAATGGGATTCTTGATATCATTGTTGGGATAATTTTAGAGAAGACGTCAGGCTTTGTTATGGATAAAGAAGGAATTGTCTGGTTCGATAAAAGGATTGTTGTACCAGCTAAGAAGTATCTTAGGGAGTTGATATTAACAGAAGTTTATGATTCTGCCTATTCTATTCACCCATGGAGTACCAAAATGTTTCTGGATTTGAATGAAAGATATTGGTGGTCGGGAATGAAGAAGGATATAATAGAGTATGTTTTATTATGTGATATATGTCAAAGAGTCAAGGCCAAGTACCAGAGACCAGCAGGATTGATTCAACCTTTGCTAGTGCCTGAATGAAAGTGGGAAGAAGTCGGTATGAATTTTATTGTAGGTCTACCAAGAACACAAAGGGGTTACGATTCGATATGGGTGATTATCGAATGTTTGACCAAAGTAGCTCATTTCATACCGGTTAAGACGAGGTATGATAGTGCTAAGCTGGCAGAGATCTACATGGCAAAGATAGTGTGTTTGCATGGAGTTTTAAAGAGAATCATGTCAGATCAAGGGAGACAATTCACATCAAATTTTTGGAGTAAGATTCATTCTCTGTTGGGCACACATCTTGCCATCAGTAGTGTTTATCATCCTAAAATTGATGGGCAGACTGAAAGGACGAATCACATATTAGAAGACATATTGACGGCAGTAGCTTTGACGGATTTGAAAAGCTGGGATAATGCATTGCATTATGCTAAGTTCTCATACAATAATAGTTACCAGACCAGTATTCAGATGTCACCGTTCGAAGCTTTGTATGGAAGAAAGTGTCGTACACTGTTTTATTGGAATGAGAATGGAGAACGGATGTTGTTCGGTCCGGATGCTATGAAGGAGGCCGAAGATCAAGTCAAGTTGATCCAACAAAGGATGAGGACCGCACAACCAAGGCAAAAGAGTTATGTCGACAAACGAAGGCGAGAATTGTAGTTTGAGGTTGGAGACCATGTATAATTGAAGGTTTCACCATTGAAGGGCCTTCGTCATTTCCATGTTTCCAGAAAGTTGTCTTCAAGATATATTGGTCTGTTTCCAATAATAGGAAGGAGGGGGAGAAGTTGCATATCAGTTAGAGTTGCCGGAGCGACACAAGTTCATAATGCGTTCTATGTGTCATAGCTTAGAAAGTGTTTGAGGGTGCAAGACGAATAGATGTCCGTAGAAGCTATAGATTTGCAAGATCTGTCCTATTAAGAAAGTCCAGTTAAGATTTTGGATGTTTCTGAGAGGTGTACTCGGAGTCAGATTATCAGATTCTGTAAAGTGCAGTGCACTAATCATTTCGAATCAGAAGCTACTTGGGAGAAGGAGGATGATTTCAAAGCCGAGTTTCCAGAGCTGTTAGCAAGCCTTCTTTGAATCTCAGGGTCGAGATTCTCCATAAGGGAGGGAGGTTTGTGACATCCTCTATTTTATCATATGTTACTTGTATTTTAAAAACATTAAAATAAAATAAAAGGGAATTGTTATATACAAAACACTAATTTAAATTATTTTAAATTATCTTTAAACCCAAAACCCTAGGAAAACCTTTTGGAAATTTTAGGAAAATTCCAGTAATTATTAGAAGCCTACATGTAGCCACCACCCAAATTTAAAGCCTAGATTATAAGGCTAGGTAATGATTTCATGAAGTGTTGCCATCTTACTGGGAGTTCCTAAAACCCATGAAATGATGAGAAATTAAACAAGGGAAACCCATGCCGAACTTTGGAGGAGAGTTTTTAAAAGCCTAATTTCATGCTAGCATAGAAGCCCAGGTTAAAAATTACGAATTTGGGTAATTTCTAATTTAGATGAGTCCTAATACTACTCCGAGTAGAATTTGAGCCCAAATCCAATTCCTCCACTATAAGACCTGACATAGGTCGTCCACCACCACCATAAATACCCAAGACCCCTTTCTCAAGTCCCCAACTCGAGAATCCCCATATCGCAAACCCTAGCCGCCAAAGTGTTTTTGAGGTATCCTTCTCTGTCCTTTGGCCAAACCCGAGATTAGATGACACCATTGCGTAGATCTCAACGAGACGGTCCAGATGTGTATATGGATCGTCAGATTTGGCAAAGAAACGGAGAAGATTGAACTCGCCGGAATTTTTGAGCGCCGCCGCCGTCACCGTTGTGGCATCGTCGCCTCCGGCCGCGTCGTCCGTCGCGCCCCGTCCCGCACAACCCGAAACTGCCACTAGGTGCATGCACCGCCGCGTCGCACTGCCGCCCCGCGCGCGTCAGCCTCACCCTGCCTCTCGTTGGCATCGGATACGCCGCACATCCAGCCGCTCCGCGTCCGCCACGTGTCCCCGCCGCCAGCCGTTTCCCGCCCGCGCGCACCGCGGCTAATCGGCGTTCACTACGTGGCAAAAACGCGTCAGCCGCCACGCGTCGCATTCGCCGTGCCACGCGTCGCCACCTCGCCGCGCTCGCGCCGCGCCCGCGAATCCCGTGTTGCCGCATGTTGCCCTAGCTGCTGTCACGCTAGCCCGCTCACCCGGAACCGCCGGCTTGGCCGGTTTTCTTCGGTTAACCCGATTTACTTATTTTGGAATTTCTGATTTATCGAAATCTTCGAGAATATGTTTAGGGACCATCCGAAGTACAAATTGGATGTTTCCAAATTGCTTAGGGACCCTAGAATTTTATAGATTTTTATGGACTATATGTTGTGTTGATTGTTTTGCTGCTTTTATGCATTTGCATCTACGTGTAGATTGTCCCTGTGTGCACTGTTCGAGTGGTATCCAGGAGCAATTTGGAGGTGGATCTCAAGACCCGCGGTAGACTAAAACCTACATGGCATGAGTTACTTTTAATAAGTTAATTAACTAAAACCTACGTAGCGTGAGTAGACTAAAGGTGGCAAGTCAGGTGGTTTTGAGGATTGAGGTATGTGGTGGAGGTAGTCACTGTTGGCGATACTTATGCTCAAAGAAATTAATCCGCAAGCGGATGGATATCGCTTGTAGTTTTCACCAGGAGTATTCCTAGAGTTATCGAATCCACAGGGAACGAGGGTTTAAAGAGATAATCCTCTATATCTTAATTATTTAAAATACCAGCCAATCTGGGTAACGGGGGTTAGGATAAATGAAAAGACCGGGTCACACACACTATAAATATTCACACAAATAAAGAGAAAGCTACTCTAGCTAGATAAACAGTTGGGAGGACAACGAGACAAGTTTAATAAGTTCTTAAAATCGTGTGATTCAATTTATTGAGCGAGCTTGGGGTAATCAACTAGTGGTTCACTTGATATTCGTCGTCGGAGCTCGGACATTCATTACCATCCACTATCCTGAATTGGAATCCCGAATGGTTATGATCATTCCGATAGGGCTCTACTGATACAAAGCCGGACGCTGTGGGTTACGCACGAGATACTTAGTATCTACGGATGGATAGGGCTGTCACCACCTACTACCTACCACATATACGTGGCCCCGGGTGTAAACCGAGCTAGTCCTAGTCTCAGACACCATGTCTGCTACTATTTCTAATCAATCTTCCTCAGTACCAAAAAGAAAGTTGATCTAGGTTCAATGCCTGGCTCTTCCAGTATATGAGTGAGAACCTAAACTGATTCCAGACGAATGCAAGCTACCGGTAATGCAAATCTACACAACTCATTTATATAGATATACTCAGCTCAAATAAAGTTGAACACATAAGCAATGAATAAAGTGATCTCACTAATTGAAACAATTAGAAAAGGGTACAAGAGCTATTACCCGAATTCCCGAAGATACTTCCGAAACTTCGAGCTTCAGCCCGACTTGACTCTAACTCCCAACTACTACTAACTAAGAGCTACTCTAATAAGTGGAATGAAAGTGAAGAATATGTTGTGCTCTCTCCAAAAGTGAGGTGCAGGGGTCCTTTTATAGTGTCCTGGGGCCAATGAGGGAGTGCCACGACTTGGGACACGTGTCATCTTGCCACCCTCCAAAGGGGAATCCGAGGAGCTTCAATAGGGGGATCGGCCGGCCTAGGGTGGGTCGGCCGACCCACCTTCTTCACCTCTCGGCCGTGGATTTCTCCTAGGATGCTCCCTTGATGGTGTAGATTAACTCCTTAAGCCGGTGGATTAAGTTGACATGCGCAAGAAAGGTATCCAAGGGAATCCTATGCTCATTTGTGAAGCAACCGTGTCCATTCGATCAAACCGACTGTCGTGGATGGCTTAGATGTCTTCTAATTATGCTTTTATTCCACTTGTGAGGAGCCGGAGCCGGATTGGTGACATGGCCAGGTCGGTCGGCCTAGGGTGCGTCGGCCGGCCTGGCATTTTGCCCGGTCTGGCTCTGGTTTTTCTCATTTTGTACCTGTGGACCCACAACTCACCAAAACTTGTGGAACTTTATTAGAATAAATAAAATGTTAGTATAAACCTTGATTTTCCCTCCGAAATGTCGGGATTCCGGAATATGTTGACGTATAGAATTGGTGTTTATTTGACGTCAACAGTCACCTTGGTCTAAGAACTTTTGGCATGTGCTTATCCGGTCAAACCATAAAACCGCAACCATAAGTGCTAGCTCTAACATGTCGGCCAACATGTGCTAAACCTTGCTTAGTAGTTAGGGAAAACTGTTAGCGCACGGTATTTTGAAAAGATCAGGTTGCGGTTCGTTGGCTCAAGTGTGGGACCTGTAGTGTCGAAACCTTAGAGGGGTTACCGGTGTTAATAGAAGGAACTAAGGAATCGTTTTGTATCGTTATTTAGTCTAGGCTACTAAGGAAGAGCTAAGACATAGAAATACTATTAGGCTTATGGGTAAAGTGTTCTACACTTTGTAGAATTTGAAAATTATCATGATGGGTTGGTTTGAGTTAATCGAGACTTGTGTTGTTCTGCAGATGGGCCTTGGAAGCTGAGCTCTGTGTGTTACATTGGTAATCTTATCATTATTAATTGCTATATAAATTTGTTTTATAACACTTTAAATAATCTGATTAGAATATGTATTTATGCAAAATATCCACCCTGTTCTTATTTTTATCCTTGCATCTTTATATGTATTCTTGCTGGTTAGCCGTGTACTCATTATACAAACCACATATATATTTATATTCAATAGAAGAATCGGTCCAGTTTATCTATAGGTTCAGGAGGATTCTGTGCCAGATTTTGATCAAAACTAACTGACGTACAAGGGTTGGATTAGAGCATCGTCATACTTTGATTCCCGCTGCATTATTTTAATTTCCGCACTCTGAACTATATTGAATAATATTATGTCGTTTTATTCAAACTATTGCAATAAGTGTTGTGCAACAATTAATTTTGCATATTATGTTATTTTCTTAGTTAATTGTGACGACAATTATCGCTCATGAGTTGCTAGTGTTGATTTCTGTGACTTGTAATCGATTGTGAGTGGATCCCGTTGAAACCAGGGTCATGACAAAATAAATACGCATAGAGTCCAACAAACTTAACTAAATTAGAAAAGAAAAAAAAAACAACATAAAAACCATCGTGATAGCCGAGTGTGTTAAAACGGCTTTATAGGTGATTTGGCTAGTTGAAGTCTTCTTTATCCTTAAAATAAAACATTACATATGGTAACTAAATGAAAAACAAAATTTTGCCACAGTTATCATTGGATGAATCAGAACAACAACACGAGTGGCTAGATTTGTGTTTTTGGGCCGGCCGCCTGGCCTAGGAAAGGAAACGATACAGCCAAGTGGTGTGGTCGACGCGCCGGACCTCGGACGCGCCGCCACCGCCGCCTTGCCCTCGTCGCCGGCGCATCCTATAAAATCACCTAGGAGAGCAAGGGGAAGCGCCCATGGCCGGCAGCCGGCGCCGCCGGCGCCCAATAGCACGGCCGCCGCTGGCCGAAACCTCGCCGACGGAACCACGCGCCACCTCCACTCCCACTCCCAGCGCGAGGTCTGCTCGCTCCCCCTTCTTGCCCTAGCCTTGCCCATCCCTTCTCCCTTTATTTTCTTCTTACCCTTCCCGAGTTCATTTGGCGGATGTACATCTACTGGAGTATCACGAATCAATTGGCACGGCAGTCTGAACTTAACAATTCTCACTCTGTTTAGACTTTAGCGTGAATACACATTATATTAATCTTATTTCGAATACGTTCTGCTGGAGTTTTGGCATGATTCATGTTTCTTGCTTGCTTGGTTCGTTAGTTAGCTGCTTGTAGAGTTCTGAGTCCCCTACCCTGGGACACTGCAAAACAGAAAATGCGGGCAACTGAATTCTTCATACCACATATTTTTAGCATTTTTTCTCAAATAATTAAATAGAAGCTTATTACACTTTTCATTTAATGCAATGGTATTGAAGATAAAGATATACATAAGTTTTTGGCGCATAAAAAGGAAGATTGAGGATTATAACTATGCTGTTGTGAGAACCATCAAGTGGTAGGTGGTTCTGGAGTAGTGTAGTTTGATGCATGCTAACAGCATGATATACATATCATCATGGGGATAATTACAGTTCAAAGAAATGGACATCCGTTGTTTCTGACTTTGTGTTACTGTGTACTAGCTAACAACATCCTACTCCAATTCTAGCACTTTGCTAGTCATGTTTAATAATGTTTGAGCTCCCGCTTCTGATCTTGAATTCGCTGTGCTTCACAGGCATGTTACACTTGCACACGCGCCCTCCAAGAGAACATGCCACGCCTCAAGCTCCACCTCCTCCGGCATGTCTGGAATCGACGCTTGGGCAGATCTCCTGGACAGCCTGCTTCATCAAATCATTACTCTCCTTAGCTCATTCCATGATCTCCTTGCTTTTACTAGCACCTGTCGCCCTTGGCGCGGAGCACTCTCTTCCTTCCCATATGTATATAACTTCACCTTCCCACCTCTCCACCTCAAACCAGACATTCATCATACTCATCCATGCTTCAACAGTATCAAGTATATACTTTTATCTAATTGCAAGTGGCATCTCTGCAATCCTGCCAAGAGAAACTTATCCCTTCGCTGTTCAGCGCCCCGAGAAACTCCAAACCACATGTGCTATTTGGGTTGCTCATATGGGTATATTATTTTCTCCTATCAAGATCACTGCCTCCTTGTCGATGTGTACACTGGTACTAAGTTGAAGCCTCCCAAACTCTGCTCCACCAGCACCTATGATATCTACTATGGCATCCTTACGGCCCCCCTCAATTCACCCAATTCACATCTCGTCCTTTGCTCCACATCCTCCATGTTCCAGTGGAAGGTTGGAACCAAGTCCTGGTTGGAGCAGCCTCTAGCTAGTGAACGCATTCTTCAGATAGTTTTCTTCAAAGATGAGATGTTTGCCATTGACTTTCTCCATAGGCTCCACACCATACGCTTGGCACCTCAGTTCAGCATGCAGGAGGTAGCTGTTGTGTGGGAAGATGACATGGTTGTAGGCATGCCTTTTAAACCATGGCTGGTTATCTGTGGTGACATGCTACTCATGGTTGACCTCTCAGTAAGAATGGACCTATTGTCTGGCTTCTCTTCCACCTTTCAAATATTTCGCCTCGACTTTTCAGTAGAACCAGCTAAGTGGGTGAAGATGGAGGAGTTGGCAAACTGTGCTCTGTTTGTTAGCATTGATAGGAGGAACCCTACATTTTGTTGCATGAGCCCTGAAAGATGGGGAGGAAAGAGTAACTTCATTTACTGCGCGAGTGCATCTGATGATTCTGATGAGCCTTGGACTGCTGCTGAGGTTGGTCGGTCACTGCTGGCAACAACTTGTGCCGTTGGATATAGTGCTGCACATCCACACCCATTGGAACCCATTGGCCACTGTGCTCAACTAGTCAACCTTTGGGTGCTCCCTAGTTTGTCTTATGGTGTTGGCCAATGATCAGTTATTTTTGTATTGTTGCAGAGTTTTGGCTAGTCTTATACGAGACCTGTCAATTGTTGCTTTTATGATTTAGTTAGTAAGTAAGTGTTTGTACGCCATGTTTTTAATTACCTTGGCATCAAATGTTTGAGTACAAGCGCATTTGATCTATGTTGGCATTAATTGATATGTATGGTTCTTATGTGGTTAGCAATGGTATATTGGAGTTGCATGTGTCATCTGCTTTCCCCAACATATTTCATATCATCTCTCCAGGATAAAACGGAATGAGACCTTTTTGCTGCCTATTCATTTGCACCCATGCTCATATGATGATGTTATTGCAGATTAGAAGTTTAGAACCAAGTTGGGTGTTTGTTGTGCTCATGTGCTGAGCTGTCTGTTCCCCCCCTCTCCCCCCCGGATGTTTTGCGTTTTACAACATTGCAGAAGATATGTCTTACTTCGTACTATCCTTTTGTACTGATTTGCAAATGGTACCAGGCTGATAGCAATATAGCATCACTCAGGATGGTTTTCTGGTTTTCTTGCAAATGTCTAATGTCAATTCCGCTGAGCAAGCTAATGTTGTTTGAAGTAATAGGCCATTTGTTCCCTTGAATCATCGACGGTATACTTCATGCTCAAATACGGCATCATTTGCTTGTTCCTTTTTTGGAGGGGAAAATTTGCCTGATCCTTCTTATATCACGGAAGAATCACACATCCCAGGTTTTTCAAAAATAAAATTTTAAAAACACATCCAATTCTGCCCATCTTCTTAGACCTTTTCCAGCCCCCAAAGGCAGCCCATTATGCAATCTTCGGCCGGGCCAAAATTAAGTAAATTTTCACATTCACTAGCATTCTGTGCTCATTAGGCTGCCATTCATCATCCATCAGTATCAAAACATCCCACAAAATTTACGGATATGCGCCGTGCCATTGTTTTCCTTTGCCAAAAGCCAACTTGAAACATTTTCTCAGCATGCCTGCTCAGTAACCTCTCTTTTCCCTGCAAACTTTTATCCCAGGAGGACAGACCATGCTGCATACGAGTCTTAACACCAATCGTTCCTGCCGGTCTCGCCGCTCCCATCGCCAAAGCCGCCGAAACAGAGAAGGAAAAGAATTTGTTTTCTTGGTGTCATATGGGAAATTGAGACGAATTTGATATCATTTTGTTTCGTAGCAGCAAATTAAGTGTCATTTGGGCAATTTTCCCTGCCGAAGGCGTATCGCCGAAATAAACAAGGGTAGGACTGACCCGTCAGTGGCTTGCGGCGGCTTGTGAGGTTCTCGCTACCCAATCCCCAACTGCTGGCCCTTGAGGATCAAGTGAGATGAGACATTTCCTTGAACCGAGAATCATCATGGAGGGATTAGTGCAATGTTTGTTGTGCAAATTTTATCGGTTGGTAGACGTGGATTAGACATCCAAGGGGCTAATAGACAAGTTGAGCATGGGACTGGCGTATTTTGGAAATAAATCACATGTCCAAAGGAAATTCGGTTGAGCATGAGAGTGATCACGCCACTACTTTTCAGGTGATGATTATGCACCCATGGAACTGACATACAAGTCGAGCTTATGACTGTTGCATTTTGAACATAAAACACATGTGCAAAAAATTTTGGTTGAGCATAAGCGAGATAGCGTCGCCACTTCTTGGACGGTGATTAAGCATGAAAGGAACTGACATACAAGTTGAGCTTGTGACTATCGCATTTTGGACATAAATCACTTGTTTAAAGGAACCTTGGTCAAGCACGAGCAGGATTGAGTCACCACTTTTTGGGTAGTGACTTGGCACGCAAGGAACTAACATATAAGTCGAGTTTGTGTCCGTCACATTTTTGACATAAATAACATGTCAAAAGAAAATGTGGTCGAGCATGAGTGGGATCGTGTCACCACTTCTCGAGTGGTGATTAGGCACCAAAGGAACTGACATATAAGTCAAGCTTGTGATTGTCACAATTTGGACATAAATCACATATCGAAATTAAGAAAATTTAGTCGAGCATGAGTGGGATCGCATCGCTATTTATCGGGGGTGATTGGGCACCCAAATAACTGAAAAGCGAGTTCTTGTGTAGGATGTGCGCAAAAAAATAGGGCAAACCCGAGCAAAGTGTATGCTCAAGAAATATACAGCATACCTCGAGCGTAATGTATGCTTGAAGCAAACTAGAAAGTGATATCTTGAGTATAGTACGTGCTCAAGGAAAAATAGGGCATGTCCGAAGCAAAGTGCATGCTTGAGACGAACTAGAACGTGATCTTTTGAGCATAGGACGTGCTTAAGAAAAGATAAGGCATACCTTAAGGAAAGTGTATGCTCGAAAAAATATAGAAAATGATCTCTTGAGTATGGCACATGATAAAAGAAAATAGGTCATGCCTTCAAGTAAAGTGCATGCTCGAGGCGAACTAGAAAGTGATCTCTTGAATGTAATTTGAGGGTGAGCCGGTTGAGTATGTTACTAGTTTTTATAAAAAGCTTTTTGGTCATGAGATTATGAAAATACGTGCTCGTGTCAAGATCAGTGGCAGGACAAGGGAAAGCTTTTATATAGTGGAAAGAGGCTTTATCTTTTACTAGTACCAAGCCCATACGTTGCAACGGAATAAAAAAGGAAAAAATAAAAACAAAAATCCACATATATGACATCCTGTTAGGATTTATGCCAATGCAACATCACAAACAATACCAGGAGACACGATGTTTGTTAATGCAGTTTAGTTTTCGCCTACATATGCGAGACTTTGATTATAAGCGCTCCTCCCCCAATCCATAGTACCTACCATACCGGCTGCTAAGGTCACAACCATATGCCGGTCGCTGACCCCCTAAGGCCTATGCTACTATTATGCAGTCGATGTGATGGGTTACACTAGGGTTGCCTCTCTTTATATACTGGAAGCCTAATTAAAGTCCAACTCTAACTTTAAACCAACCCTCCCTATTATAAGTCAGAGTCTAATTGTAACCCTTCTCGTACACATATTCGACACAAACCTAACACGTCGGACTAATGGCGCAGCGAAGACAGCATATAGAAAAATACAAAAATAGATAATCTTCGTAAAGCACATCCATTGTGTCAGCCATGATGAGCTACAAAATGAGGTTCATACACATAAATGTTAGCAGACCAGCATCCGCATAAATAGCTTACTTATCTCAATAAAATTATTGCTATGCAAACCTAAACAAACCTTTCCAGCTAATAAGAATAATTTAAACTGAAATGTTTTGCCACAAAATCTACCGCATCTCGTTGGACCTACGAAGAACGGAGAGATACCTCCCGCTTGCCTCTTGCTAGATCTCCCGCTTCCTTGCTAGGCGATACATTGTTGAATTTAACCCAAGATCAATCCTTTTAAAAAACCCTCATCAGAGCTGGCCGCCGACCAGACCGACGAACATCAAGAGCATGCCACAGAGCCCGTGTTCAATAAGAAGTATGCCTCACTGACATAGCTCGCTGATACTGCACGGGACAAGCTCACATATTTTTTCGGTGCTAAACTGACACCTTTCCTTGGCCCTTAGCCATATATTTATACTAGAGAAATTAGAAGACTTCTACTCAAATTAAAACTAATTCTAAACAAACTACATTTCTAGTGCTTTTACTTTTAGATAAACCTAACTCTACTCAAATTATACAAACCATATCAATTTTAGATCAAACAATCATCCCCTAATCTTGATCCTAATCTCCTAGCATGTCTCCATGAACTTGACGTAATCCAATGTCTTGATTCTGTCTTCTCACACAGTCCTCACGCCCATCTGACGTGTTCACATCCTTAATAGGTTGTAGCCCAAACTTGTCCTTTAAGTCACATCTGAATACTCGATTCTTCTTCTTCATCATATTCTTTTTCTTCTTCTTCATAGTGTTCTTTTCCTTCTTCTTTTTGCATAATGCAACACTTTGAACAAACTGAGATTCAACTTGAACATTTTCGATGCTAACAAGGTCATCCAAACTATGCTAGAATACCACTGTTGTTGGTGCCATCTTTATCTCTTCCTTCTCCAGCTTCTTTGTATAGCTACCTTTGCTATACCAAAGAAAGGATCTGACACCAACACGTTTGGTTGGTCGGTTGGAGTTGTACTTGATATTCCCTGCTTGACCATATCACGTGACATAACCTCTTCATGCACATTTTGTTGACTATGTTCACTGGTATATATGTTCAACTGAATCATATGTATATAACCTATATTTCGATCTTTTCATCTTCATGAGAAACATCCCGCTTTGCTCATAGACCCATAGATCTTCTTGGTGCATGATCACTTTGATCCGTCTTTGACAAACTGTTCCAAACTGATAATGTTCTTGTACAGACTCGGTATAAAATATATTTCAGAGAGCACATGTTGTTCTCCGTTCTTGCACTGGAGAAGAATTAACCCTTTCATATTGATCTACACTATAGATTCATCACCAAATTGAATTTGT